>MU182019.1:0-28076 GCA_016904865.1 Pissodes strobi | reverse complement strand
ATTTGTTATTTGATTTCACTAAATGAATTCCTTAATTAACTTCAGTGATTCTTCATTTTGATTGAAGATTGGATACTGGATAATTTTAGTATAATTCAGTATTAGGTTAGAAAACTGATCTCAACTTTTGATAATTAATGAGTTACTGAAGATGTTGGTTTTAGCCTAGCAGAACACCTGTTATTTCACACAATAACAACATCAACAAACGTGGACATTGTTTTCAAATTTTGGTTTCTTCTGTTGCCTAATACTTACTTAATATTTAGATATTGAGGAGTGGTATCAAGCACATCATGGTCAGTTAGGCAGTTCGACTGGTAGAGAGCTGCTGGCGTCCTTAACCGAACCTATCTCGCACTGAAGAGCAGGATTTGCACACTCTCCTCAACTGCCTCTTCTCATATAACTAATTTTTGTTTACTGGTCTTGAACTCGTTTGATTTTTTTTATTGTTTGTATTATTTTATATCAACTATTACCTTACCCTCTGCTATTAAATAGAGAAAGAGTGTGGCTCCTGATTTCCTATTGATTAAAAACGTCAGAAAATACTGTATCATCATTTTCTTTTCAAAAATTTAATTTCAAGGCTGATGCTACATCAAATCATATAAAAATAAATTTATGTAAACATTGGTCCGCAAATCTTTCCTAAGAGGGCCCACCAGGATAAGGCTTCTTCAAATATCTATCGAATATTAGCCTAGAACAACTCTCTAGCTACCCTTCTGCTGGTGTTTGCAATAGTTAAAAATTATAGGTTTGAGATTGCACTGATTGCTTATATAGTTAAAATACAATGTGTAAACTTACCCAAAGGTCTATAACACTCCTTTTCAAACTGTTGGCCCTTGGTGGCCATTAGAAGCCCCATTATTGCCTGGGGGAATTCCGTTATAAGGAAAAGCAGTAAAATGGCCACAAGCATCCCGGAAGTCCTGTCCGCCTGCCTGTACTTGTCAAATTTCTTTTGCAGAAAGGGACGAACGTCGTACATTTCTTCCAAGGGAAAACTCGAACTTAACAATGTCTTTCGCTTTCTCTTAGTCTCAAGCAACACTACTATCAGTTTTCTGGATAGATGGGTAAGTAAAATACATGGAACTAATTTTATAATGACTCCGTAAACCCAAAAACTCATATATTTGTAGTCCTCGCTGACAAAGTCTATTATGTAGATTAGTCTTTTAGTGGTAACTTCCGTGTAGTTCACCAAGTCTTTCTTGTTTAGGATTCTACCCAGTTTATCGCACGTTTGGTTATATGATATTATTTTGAGCGATAAAAACAGGGGCGTACATATAACAGGACACACTAAATAAGTTATAACGATTGTATAAAAAGTTCTTCTAGCTTCGCACCAGTATCTCGAGTTATGAGGATTGGTGATCGCCATATACCTCCAAATTGCCAAAATGACCGTAAGGCAGCAAGAAATAAAATGGAATACCTGACTGAACAACGCGTGGAATATCGTGAACACTGCCCAATTATAAGAGTAGTTGTCTATGTATTTTTTGCCTTCGACATTAATGTATCTGTGAATAGTGAACGGAATGTACTCTAGCATCACTAGCAAGTCTGCTATGGCAAGGCCGGTGAGAATCAGATTTGTGGGCCACCTCATTTCCTTCGTAGTTAGGACGCAAATATTTAACACATTGGCGATAGATCCAAAAATACAAACAACGAAACTGAGAGGACCGTGAACTGCTTCATATTTTTTCGAGAAATCGTTGAGGTCACAGTACAAAACCGTAGCGTTATTCATCATATTACACTTTTAGATTAATTTGAAAATTCTTACAAGACACTATTTTATGCCAACTTTTACATCGCACCCCGCCAGGGTAATAAATACTATACCCGGGGATAGTAAAATTCAATTCGGAATTAAACTTTTACATTTTGCATATTAAAACCGCCCCCAAACCAAGCACATGCCCTTTCAGTTAAGCTAAACTTGTCAAAACTTTATATGTATACCACTTGAAGCTTTGTGAAACTTTTCCAGATAAATTCCAAGTTACTAAGTATATAAATATATAATCTTCAAAAACTTTCCGAATTGGTAAATGTGAAAAAACTACGAAAAATATTATAAAAAAATATGACACGTCTACGAAAGTTTGCGCTCCGAAAGTTTTTACTTAATCATTAGAAGAAACTCCCTTCTGGCCGATCTGCCCGAGGCGCTCGGTGAAACTGAGGAAAGTTTTCGCGGTATGCAGCTGAATTAACGCGCTCTTTCAATTCGCCAACGCGTGCGCCCGCTTATTTAATTTGTTGTTCAGGTGGCCGCAATTATGAAACCGAACTAAGTAAATTGATTACGATTATTATTATTGGTTTGTTTATGATTAGATTTGACTGATATTCATTAATTATATGCTTATATATCTGACGTACGCAGCTTCGATTAAATAACATAATTGGATAGCACTGAATATCACATATTGATAGATAAAAGACTGCGTGCTTTTCAGCCCACACGGCGGAAGTGAACATTTCAACAAGAATAAGTATTATAAAATACAAGTATTTTTTTTATTTTTTATATTAACAAAGTAGATTTTTGAAATTGAAAGTTAAAACCACCAGTTCGGCATTATCAACGGTATCGATTCGATTTTTTTGGTATGTTGTCTTCTACTATTTAATGTACAAAAGGCAGGGCTTGTCTAGGGACCTAACCATCCTGGGTATGCTAGATGTCGTGATGGTCCCCACGAGGGCTCAATTTCTTCGTCCTTAAGAAGGAGGATTGGATGAAGGAAAGGATGGGATGGAGGGAAGGATGGCATGGAGGGAAGGATGGGATCCTGGGATGCACTAGGCCAGACTGGGTCCAGAATGGAGACACTGTCCGGAGCTGGTGCGTACTGTGCGGCCCTGGGGCGGTAATTATTCACCCCACTGGGCGAGCACACTACGGTTTTCCAAGCGATCATGATGAGGGTCTGGGAGGCGTTAAGGCTCAATGTCGGTGGCACTTTGGATTTTCTTTTGCTCCGACAGCAAGGCCGCACTCACGGCGTTGAAGTCGGTCCGCAAGCGCTCCTTGTTGGTGAGGGAGTGTAAGAGCTGATTGAACTTGTAAAGTATAAAAGGTTACGCTTGCGGACACTCGAGTCTACCTGGAAACGAGGCCGCTGACGCTTAGCCAGAGAACCCTAAAAGTAGAGTTAAATATCTGGGCATCATATTCGATTACGAGCTGCTCAACTTCAGCAAACATGTTAGTGCCATAGTAGCAAAAAACGCTGGAATTAAAAAGGGACTCAACTCCCTGGTCACTGCTCGATCTTTTCTCAGTCCAGCAAATAAGCTCACTCTATACCGAGCCATTATAAGATCAGCTCTCTTATACGGTGCCCCAATATGGTGTTCTGTCGCTAAAACCCACAGGAAAAAATACAGGTATTACAAAATAACTACCTAAGGGGCGCGTTTTCCGTCACTGGACTCGATCGACTCAGGATTGAAGATCTGCATGCGTGGGCAAAGATGGAATACATCGAGCAGTACATCGATGGCCTCGCATGCAGATTCTTTGAGAAACAGGTGGCGGGATCGCCGCTGACAGCGAATTTAGCCAATACCCGGTACAACCCGTTAAACCCAACCACGTATGGCATCATCTATCGCCCAATTTCGTTATATTACAAGCAACTTATGCCCCTATAATCCATCTTCCTTAATAAACAGTAATTTAAATCTCAACTTTCTAAAATACTCTCATAAACAGCCTTTTTAGTACTTATTTTTCAATTTTCATTATTCTCATGTATCAGGAGAGCAGAAACGCATGACCTTTCGTGTAACATGTACGTTCTGCTTGCGGCCTTACTAATCACTGTGTTCGGACACGGTGGGCGGGGCCTGTTAAGGGACCTGGTCCGCCTATAAAAGAGCAATCCATACAAACTCAACGCACATGATTTCTAGCCACCGAAGCATCCGTGTCTCCGCAGCTGGTACCGCGCGGCTCGTCCGGCGTACCATAATTGCCATTACAGCTTACTTAAATCGAATCACAGTGATAATTCTCTATCGTTTACCTTAGTATACCTTTTGTTTTAAAAATCTATGTTGTATAGTGTAAATGCCCTTTTATCTTATAACGTCCTGCTCCATGAGGGCATCTAAGCAGGGTTTTTGTTTAGTTTTCCCAGCAGTAATTACGGGTACCAACAATTCTTTTAGCATGCACTCATAACAATAAGCTTCTTGCTAATCCTACTCGCGAGGACTTTGAAGGGGCTTCCCATATCAAGTACAGTACATCTAGCAGAATCACACCTCTAGTAGTTAAGTTAGGTTAAGATCAACCCCCTATGGGCATACAACCCCATGAGTATGCAGCTAGCTGCTGGCCACTGGCGCTGAAGTAACACCGCCCGGCTAAACAGCAGTTTTTAGAGTTGTAAATTGCATACTTAAGCTAGGGATGTGACTTATCTAATGTAGTGTTAAAAAGATAAATATATGCTTGTGTGTGATATGCTCCGCACGTAGGTACTTCCCTGTGTGGAGATCGCCCAAACTAACCTAGAGTGGCCGCGAAATAGCTGTGGAGCACTGGACGGAGAGTCAGGCCGAAGAGGTATCGCGGACGGCTCCATGGATGAGACAGACGAGGCTCGTGATACATGGGCCCGCGAAGAGTCTCAACAGGGGATTGTTGGGCCTACCTAGGGAGTAGAGCAGGGCTCTGCTGAGAATTGCATAGGAAGTGGAGTGTAGAGGGTGCATGGAGGTCGATGAGTCCCATTGAGTCCCATACTATCTTCTTGCGTGAACAAGACTCAGAATCTTTGGCGAGAGTCTGAAATAGATGCGGGCTTTCTTAAGGTTATCTAATGTGGGCTGGCGGCACAACGGGCCAAATTGGTGACCCACGTGCAAGGTCCGGTAGGGGCCTTAACTGAGTTATTGAAATTATCGCTGGATGGCTTAATGTCATTTATTCTCTTTCTCGATTATTTAATTTTTTTTCTTTTTCTTCCTTATTGCCGATATAGTATTACCTTAATTAGTAAATATCTTGATAATGCTTTGGTCATTATCTGATTTGCTTATGTATTTCACTTACCTACCTTGACAATAAGTTTTTACTGTAATTGGCTGTAAGCCTCATGACAGTAATTTGTTTCGAATAACTGCTATTTGCAACTTTAATTTTCCGCCTTAACTTTGACATCGAACTGAGCTCAATTCGGCCACCCCTTCTAATATTGATATTGGTACTGAGTGTACAAAAGTTTATCTACTCCAGATTATTCTTTACAAATGTTGGTTACATGGCAATATATACTCTATCGACCCTAAATTACGCCAAAATTACCCTATTATGTCGATTTGAACTCGAGTAGCATCGTAAATATTAAGGATTTTATATCGACGTCAGCCATATCTATTGGCCAAAACCTTAATAAACTTATTTGCTTGGGTTCATAATAAAATTTTTTTAAAAGGTGCGGTTTGTTTTATTTAGGGTCTGCTCGGCTGAATTCAGGTAAGTATTTAAGCGTCCTATCCGCAGACCTGTTTGGCTTAATTTCACTGGGATTGTACACTCATCATCATCATCATCAAACAGCCTCTTTTTACGTCCATTGTTCAACATAGGCCTCCTCTAAAATTTTCCAGTTTTCTCTGTTCTGAGCAGTTGCGATCCAATTTGATAAGCTCTTTTTAGGTCGTCTGTCCAGCGAGTGGGGGTCTTCCTCGGCCTTATTTGTCGGCTCTTGGTCTCCACTCAATGACGTTTTCGTCCATCTTCCGTCCTCAAATCTTGCGACGTGGCCTGCCTATTTCCATTTTTTTTTGCTGTACCTTCTACGATATCGTCCACCCCAGTTCTTATCATATTATTCCTTACTCGGTCTTTTAAAGTCAATCCAAGCATGGATCTTCCCATTCGTCTCTGTGTTACTCTCAACTTTTCTGCAGGTGCTTTGATGAAAGTCACTGTCTCCGCACCATAGGGCAAGACTGAGAGGACACACTGGTTGAATGCTTTTCATTTCAGGGATATTGGAATCTCAGCCCTAAACACATCCCTCATTTTCCCTAATGCTGCCCTACTTCTTGCGTTGAAATTTGAAGTTCTTGAAGCATTTCTTTAGCTTCACCCGGACTGTCTGTTATTCGGACAATATCATCTGCGAAGCGAAGGTTATTAAGACTTTCCCCATCGATGTTTATTCCTTTACCCTCCCAAGGCAGTTTCTTAAAGGCGTGTTCGAGAACTGTGATGAACAGCTTGGGTGACATAGTGTCACCCTGACGGATTCCTCTTTTGATTTTAATTTTACTGGTGATGGAGTGAAGATTTACGTTGGTCGTTGCGTTTCGATATATATTTTTAATAATTTCGCAACATCGGTGGTCAACTCTACTTTATTGTAGTGATCTCAAGATTGCAGGAAGTTCCACGGTGTCGAACGCCTTTTAGAAGTCTACTACAAACACCAACACCAAAGGACGGTTGTATTCATATTTTTTTTTTGTATGAGGGTTTTAAGACACTGCGGGTGATCGCTGGTACCGAACCCAGAGCGGAAAGCAGTCTGTTCCCGGGACTGGTAAAAGTCCAATTGGCTTCTATTCGATTTATTATTATGCGAGTAAATAATTTGTAGAGTTGATTGAGTAGACTTATTGGTCTGTAGTTCTCGAAATCTGTTCTATCACCCTATTTATGTAGCAAGATCTCAATTGATTCAGTTCCAATTTTCGGGAATGTTTTGACTCTGCAGACACAGATCGAACAGAATTTAATTTTTTTTTTTAATTAATGTTGGCCCTCCTATTTTTATAGCTTCTGCGATTACACCATCTTCCCCTGGAGCTTTATTGTTGCTAGTCTTTTTTTAAGATATTTTGGATTTCGTCTATGGAAGGAAACATCCGGAATATCTTCCGATCCTTGGTTTTGGACTTTTCTTTGTAGGTAGTCTGTTTGATTCATTGTCTGTTGATTGTTATATAAATTTTCGTAGAACTTTTCGACTATTTCAATCAGCCTTTCTCTGTTGGTTGTGGCTTCTCCGGTTTCGTCCTTAAGTTTAAAGATTTCCTTTTTGCCATTTGTAAATCTCCTTTTCATCACTTTCATGCTCTTATTGTCTTCAATGGTCTGTATGATTTGGTCTTTTTTAAACCGCCTTAGATCCTTCCTGATGGCTTTAGAGATGTCTGTATTGATTATATTGGTGTCTTTATGCTTTCTAGTGATCTTCTTTGTTCCATTTTGCGCTTTGTTTCTAAACTAAGTTTGTGCTCTTTAGGCTTTGTAGCCCAAAATTTCTCTTGGGCTTCATTTATTGTATTTACCATTGTATCGATAAGCGGGTTGATGTCGTTTGTTGTTGGTTTGCTATTTAGTGATTTACTGATGTGACTTTCAAACTCTTTTTTATTTGACGGAGGCGTCCATTTTTTTGGTCTTTTTCTGTAAATCATGTTTTGTTGCTCTTTACTGGTACCGATTTGAATTTTGGCACTCACCAGCCAATGGTCGCTTGCCGTGGCAAACCTATTTAATAAGGTAACATCATGGAATATATGCTTTTGGTCAGTGATGAAATAATCTATTTCGTTTAGGGTTTTGCCATCTGCACTCTTCCAAGTCCATCTTCTATGGGCTTTCTTACAAAAGAAGCTGTTCATCTGAAATAGATTTTTCTCTAGTAAGAAACTTACAAGGGTTTCTCCTTGTTCGTCCCTCCCAGGACTGCCAAATTCGCCAAGGGCAACCTTCATTGTCCCTTCATGCCCACTTTAGCGTTAAGTATATGAAAATGTGTACTGTCTTCTGTGAGTGCTTTATTTATGTCGTCATAGAATCTTCTATTTCTTCGTCGCTGTGAGTTGAGGTTGGTGCATAAATTTAAACAATTTTTAAACTGTATCGCGTGTTAATGTGTATAGTTGTATAAATGACTCTAGTGGATATTGCTTTAATAGATATCAGTTCTTTCGCCAACTTTTTGTGTATAAGAAAACCGACACCTGCCACTGAATCGTTTTCTTCTCCCTCATGCTAAAGGATGTGGCCGGATTTTAGTGTCTCAAGACATTCACCTCTCCTTCTGACTTCGCTGAATCCAACAACGTCCCATTTGATATGTTTTAGTTCCTGTTCCATTTCAATAAGTTTCTCATCTAATAGTAGTGTTCTAGCATTAAAGGTTGCAACTTTCAGATTTGTTATTTTATTCAAAGATCGTTTTTGTTGATTTGATTTAATTACCAATCTATTACCCTCTCCAGAATGCTTAGGGCTGCCTGATTTGTGGTCAGAGTGAGATTCAGAACGCTTAGCGCCACCCACCTGGGGTAACTCTGTTTCATAAATTAGCATCATTTTTTGAGGGTGGTCGGCCCTAATTCGCCATATTGGCCAGACGGGTTGGCGAATGGTTTTAACAGCCACTACTAACATGGAGAACTGGCGCTGTTTGCAGCAGCTCACTCTGGGTCAGACGCTGCATGGGAATCTTCTTAGCTTCACCCTCATCACTTCGAGACCTTACCGGCATGGGTGGCCCTATTAGTAGCTACGCTACCGCCGACATTGCTCTCGAAATGGTAGGGTTACTAAGGCCTCTCACCAACGACACGGTCCTGATTCCCCCCACTACACTTTAACTATTTGGAAGATTCTAGTTTGAAATTATTTTTCTTAAAACTTTGACAACGCACATGTGCACTCTGAAACGCGAGCTACTTGATTACCACGTACATATACACTGTGGTAAAATCACGTGGAGCGGGAAGGTGAGAGACAAAGTCTGCCGGACTTCATTGGCCGTACCTGTGGCCAGCACAGCAGTTCAACAAAAAATCTCCAGTTAATTATTAATTACTTAATTACTCGAGCTTAATTAATTAAACGAATGGAAGGTTCATTTGCACAATCCCCAGCAAGATAAAACTTTATTAAACCACTAACCCACATATGAGAAAGAGATTACTTGAATTCAGCTTGTCATGAATTACAATGCCAAGAAACTCCATTATGCTCTCTAGATCATCAGAGACAACATCAATTAATAAATCATGCCGACTGTGTGACCAGAAATGTGTAGCCTCGTCTGCAAGTGTGGTAAAAGACCCCACATATTGCGTGACGGATGATTATTTAAATAAAGAACAAGAGAAGTCCAAACATTGGTTCCTGTGGTAGCCCGTTAACTATGTCAACTACGTCTTTAGTATCGGACACAACCCCCCTCCCCCAACCCAAACTCCCCCCCCCCCCCCCGAATTTATAATCTGCCTTCTCCCAGAAAGAAATTATTCAAACCATCGAATTGAAATGCCCTTTAAGCTATACTGAGAAAGCTGGATGCTATGAATGTTCTTTAATTGTAGTGGCACATGGTTATATGGTCGTGAAGGCATAATAACGCAGCTCTTGGCAAGGTGTCCTAATCCATGTTGGGATAACAAAATATTAGAAATATGTCGTAGGTCATAGGTGATATATCTGTCTGAAAACTTCTCTATATTTACAACAGTACCCTCTACGGAAGGGATATTTAAATAATAGGGGCAAGTTCACGCGCCAAGGGAGAAAGGACGCGTCCTCACCCCCGTAAGTCGCGATAGTCCGTGCTCCCCGTGGCACTAGACCATAAAAGTTGTTCCCTAATTCTGCCACAAGTACGTCGCTATAGTAAGCGTTCTCTGTGGCACTCGGCCATGTAAGTAAACACACTATTTCGCAGCCACTCTATCAAAAGCCGAAAAGTAAACGGCGTAAGAAGTTAATTGAGAGTTGCGTTTGATATACACCATGCTTGACAAAATATACATAGTAAGTATTTGCAGTTGCTTGAAAATTGCTCTACAAGAATCCCTTTGAGATTTATACCCCATTATGGGTATGATTCGCTTTTGAGACGGACTCAAATTGCCACGCCTTTTTAGAAAAGCCATTATACTTCCCTTGACAAGTGTCTCGATGATATTAGACAACGAGGGTAACAATAAAATTGAATGGATGTTTGTGGGAGCATACCTTCGATCTTCCTTGAATAAAGGCTTAATCACTGCAGTTTTTAGAGTTCATGGAAGGGTGCTGGACATTTCTTGAATTCACCAAGACATTAAAGACACAATCAGCGATACTTTGAAGGTCCTCAATAGATATTTCATCAATTCCGAAGGTCTTCTTACCATACCGTGAAGAAGGTACTGTATATGATTTTAAGTTCCTTAAGATCAATATGTGCTATGTAAAAGAGTCAGTAACAGATATATGACAGTGGATCAATCTTTTGAGTTTTTTGTTCGGTATGCAAGTTTTCCTTTGCTGGGGGCTTTCTTTAATCTGTTACCATGAGCCATCCATTTGCCTGTTCTTATTACTCTTCTCTAAGTACTTCTATAGCTATTAAGATAATTGTGGAAATATTGATTGTCTATACATTTTCTTAAAATGCACAACTAACAGAGGAAGAAAGTCCCTACACCAGAAGCACTTCAAGGCTTCCCAGATCTATTATTTATTCTGGATAAGATAAAGCTCTTTTTAAACCCTGCCAAAAGTCCCGACACTCGTTACGAACCAACCTGCCAAGTTTTCCACTGTAACACCGGAAATTATCAAAATTTGCCCACTCTGCCATATTTAAACTCTTTTGCCCTCCTCTTTACATTCAAGCTTAATTTAGGTATAATAGCTTCATAATCGGATAACCTCGTTGGGATCACAGCTTCATAATCAAACTTTAAACAAAAATAGCCCATAAAATACCCTACTACTAGGAGATCGGTAAACACAAATTAAACACAACACAATTAAATAAATATTAACTCACTAAATACAATGAAAATTATAAAACTAGATTACTTAAACAATTCATATTTAGTTACACATATTTCAATATTTCATTTTAGAAAGTAAATTATTATACGTTTGGAATTAACTTGTATGTTGTTTATCAAAATAAATTAATCTTGTACTTTTTCTAGTAACGTTCAAATTATTATATTAAAAATGTATTAACCCAAATCAATCATTAAAAATATCGGGGCAACTTTATTAATTGTTATTCAAAAGTTAAACGGTTTCGAATAATAATTAACAAAGTTTCCAAGCCTTTGAAGCAATTAATATTAAATTAAGTGCTTTTATGAGCTGATTATTTTAACGCATATTTTGACTAAAATTACGCTTTCTTCAATTAAATCAAACGGCTTAGGAGCATTTAACAATATTTCAGCTTATTTCATTTCTCGGGTATTGATGGCTAATTGCCTTATTGCCGTGAAGAACTTCCTGATTACTTATTATTTGTAAAAATACATTGTCAATTTCAAATATATATTTACCAATTTATCGCATGTTGCTGTTACTGACAACAACTATGACGGGAAAACGGCTAATAGAATGAGTGTCATAAACAGATCAATTATGTATTCTGCTCTGAAGTTGTTTACTTTCGTTCGATAGTGGATTGAGTTGGGACACATTAAAAAACATAACCAATAATTCAATACTTAAAAATAAAATTCGTGCAAAGAATAATTAAAACCTATTTCACCGTCAATATTTTTTGCATAATACCAACCTTAAGACAGTTTATGAAAAATGAGTTAATACCTTATTTGAATTTCCAAGAAGGAATATTCCTTTAACAAAAGCAGGGCTTAACAGAATCAATTCATGGAATTAATATGCCATAATTCATTCTGTTTTCATTGGTAATGCCGTCGATGTTTCTCATGAGCGACACGAACAGCTGGAATATTGTCCCTGATATTCGATTCTATTTGCATGGAAATATCGTGATCATTGTGGCATTGCTGACATTTGGTAGATGAGAAAAGTTTTATTTTAGATTTACGATCCCTAGAGACTTGTTGTCTCTATTGGATGTTGCTTGAAATAGCACAAGAAAAATACCAGTTTATGTGAGTATACATATAAACTTATAAGTAATATTTTAAAAATATATTAAAAAAGAGGCATGACACATTAAATCATACAAAATTTCTTGGATAGCTAACTAAGCTTCACTTTAGAACTCGTACATGTTCAACTATAGATTAGCTTACCATTGAGAAATTTTAGAGTAACAGCTTTTCAGTTTGAAAGCTATATTTCTTTGGCATTTATTTGCAATATCTTACCCTGATCAGTATGAGCACTTATAACCTCATAGTACATAGTGCATAGTACTAATATCTGCCAGTTCTGTTACGTCACAAAGTTGCACTATATTCCTGGAAATAGTGCGTTAATTGAATTTATTCTCCTGCTGACGCACAGCAAAAAAAAACTTGCGATTTAAAGTTGAAATAAAAAAAACTAACTATTCAGTTAAAATTTAAAGAAAATTGAGCATGACTTAAATATCTGTTAGATCAAATATCAAAGAACCCAATGAATTAAAACTTTAACGTTTACCAATGGCAGTACTCAAAATAAATTACCTGTTATTAAACAAGTAAGATAGACAATTGATAATTACCAATAATCTCCTGTTATAAATCAAGAGAGTGAGTGAAGATAAAGACCTAATACCCAAGCCATAGTCATGTTCCGTTCACACTTCTCGAGTCCACTCTGACGTAACATCCACAGCAATCTTAGTTAAAATATATTAATAATACCCGTGAAATTGAGAAAAATATAACCTAAAGTTTTGCACAAATAGTCAGTTCTGCTCAAAATCCAAGGCAAGGAACATGTACAGGCAAAGAAAGAAAATCCAATAAAAAGTCAATATTTTACCTCTGAAGGTATTTTTAATCTAAAATCAGCTAGGCTGCCTCAAAGGTGGACAAGGCAGAACCTCTGCAAGGAATATTAAAAGTAATATTTAGCAACCATTCACAGGGAAAGAAGTGGAGGATAGTATAAATATAGGTGATTTCCGCTTAGGAAACAGAAACAGAGGAGAAATGCTGCAGGACTACCTTCAAAACGAAAACCTCTACTGTATGAATACGTTTTTCAAGAAGCCAATACAACGAAAGTGGTCATGGAGCAGTCCCAACGAAAATGTCAAAAACGAAATTGATTATATTATCAGCGATAAAAGAGAGATATGTACAGACGTCACAGTGCTGAAAAAATTCGACACAGGTAGTGGCCATAGAATAGTAAGAGCCACTTTCCAAATTAATACCAAAATTGAACGCAATAAGCTAACACGAAAACGCGGCTACGCAATAATAGAAGAAATTACAGAAATACGAAATAAATGCTGAGTAAGAAATTGTCAACTACGTTATTGGAAGACATGGAGATTACCCTGGCACAGAAGACTACAGAAAGCATTCAAACAGCTACCAAACATATATGCATGAGATCAAGGTAGGAATCATCAAATCCCAAACCGAAAACGATCGAACTGATGGAGAAGCGGAGAACTTAAGAGAACATACCACCAAATTGGTTCAAAACACAATAGAAGATAATAAAATCATGAGGATATTACGATCGAAGCTATCGAGAGGTACGGTAAAAATTCGTAAAATTAGAAATAAACAAGGAATGGTCGTGAACAAGAGTATGATTCAAAGCTTCTATCAAGATCTATACAGTTTAACTACCCCAGAACCAAGAAATCATCAGCCACAAGTGATCATGAACGAGAGCTCCGAAGAGATCTCTGATATAGATAGGCAGAAGATCAAATAACAAGTGAAATGATTAAAATGGGTGGAGGTGTATTGAGGGAGACAATCAGAATGCTTCTTAATAATTGCCTGCACCAAGGAAAGATTCTCAAAGCATGGCAGAACGCAGAGGTTATTTTGCTCTTCAAAAAAGGCGATACCGCCAATATGGAAAACTATCGACCAACAAGTCTCCGTCTGACAAATAAATTTGATTTTTACCAGCCAGTCGACCAGGCAGGTTTCCGAAGAGGCTTCAGCAGAACAAACCACCTACTAACAAATCATAACCTAATCGAGAATAGCGTTTAATATAATATATCCCACCATATGACGTTTATAGGCTACCATGAGGCGCTTGACTCGATAGAAACATGGGCTTTTCTACTAGCAATGGATGCATCCAGAATAGATACAAGATATTCTGCCCTCATAAAGTACGTCTACGAAAATGCAACAATGCAGGTTGCAATAGATGAGGGTTTAATAACAGATCAAATCCCAATCGACAGAGGCGTTCGTCAGGGGGATATTATTGTTACGGGTGGAAATTCTCCTATTTATGAAAGTCATTTTAGGAAGGAATATCGATTGGTCAATCATCTCTATTGTCTTTTCTCGATAAGTTCGTACCTGTCTAGGTTTCTAACAAGCAGTATTTGTATTGACATTTAAGGATTTTTAGCTGAACATCCGTCGATAGTTTTGACGCGTTTACAGATTTGTTTCTGTTAATTGATCCTGTAGGATGAGAGAAAACAGAAGAAAACTGTTGTTGATTTTGTAAGGCTTTTGTTTATTCATTAGCCAAAGAAAACTCCTTGGGGTGAGAGGTAGTCCTCGAGAAGTATATTATTTCGTAAATGAAATAGGCAGGAAGTCGTTTGAGACTCTCGAGGGAGGGTTAGTTGCGTTGTGAAGAAATTTCTAGCAACCGCCGTATACCCAGGAAGGTTTCGGTGAACCCCAGCTACGGGCAAGCTGTTTTAAACTGTTTTGAATGTAGAATTTCAATTAGATTTCTGGGGCCGAGTTTTGGCATTTTTGTAAATTTCATGTTATGTTGTTGTTATGGATTAATTTACGCTTTTAGGGTTTTTGGAGCTGGTTTAAAGTAGTTGAATTCTACAGCGGAATTCCGGTAGCTGGTTGTTGCGGGGTTCTAATTGCTGATTCCCTGTAGGGTATGAAGAGCCACTATTACCTGGAACCTAATTAATTTGTGGTGTTTGACATACAGAGAAGGATGATAGCTTTTGTGAAGTGTTACTACGCCGGCCTAGTTACATTATTTACTTCTTACGGGTGCTAGATTTATGGATAATCTCTAGTGCATATTATATCCGAGGAAGTTTATTCCCTTTATTACCTTTTTACTTTATTTTGGCGTTGATAATAGAACATAACATTGCATTTTGAGGGATTCGTTTTCTGTCTGAAACTTGTAACCCGGGCTTTTGGAAAGGCTATACTAACCGAGTTAAATTAACTTAGTATAGTCTATGTGATAAATTCGGTATTTCTATCACCGTCTAGGTGCAGGTTACAGCAGAGCGTTTCGGAGAAGTGAACTTTCAAAATTTTATATCCTTTTATTTGACACCTTCCAAAATTTAGAATCAAACTGTCAGGTTGACAAGAGGTTGTAGTCAGTCTGTAGACTGGATCATTTCGAAATTTCACTACGGGGTAGCTGGTTTCTTTCAATCCAGCGATCTTTTTCAATAAGCTAGAGGAGCTTGCTCTTATTTTCTATTTTAAAATAAAAGAATTGGCCTCACATACTTGATATTATTTAGGGTGAATTTGAGAATTTAGATTTTGAATGGTAACCGTGCAGGTAGCGCAGACTTCGTGGGGTAATTATTTACTTATCTTGACATTTGAGTTTGAACTCTGATTCTTTTATTTCCAAGTTTTTTTTACTGTGTCCGTATAAACAGCGATATGGCTTGCCAACAAAAGTAAACTTGGTGGCGTCCAATCCCGACTTGGATTTTTACTTATTTTGATTTAATTCCACATTCAAGTACAACAATTCGGAACTTGATAGTGGGAAAAGATAAAGTTCGAACCACCCCGAGACGAGCTAGGCCTGGTGTTCGATTGCAGACGGTGCTGGTTAAGCTACTACGAGGACTGGTGTTGACCAAATTTCAAGGTATACATCTGATTGTAGTTTATACATTTGGTAATTCTTAATTTGATAGTAATCTGTCGTTCAGCGCCATCTGCCGAGTATTTTTATCTCTGAATTGAATAACCACGTGTCCAATTTCAAAACAGTTTTTAGCAGTAGTTCTATCTAGAATACAATCAGTAGTGAGCTATAATTTGGGATCTGATAACTAATTGGCAATAATACAAAAAATTGGCGCCTAACGCCAATAGCATTAGAATTGCAGGTAATACTATCCCACCCAAGTTATTTACCTTGGCCCTGGAAAATGTATCTAAAAGGTTGCATTGAGAGCAAGAGGCATACATGTGGACGGAGTATACCTACCTGTTGATAAAAGCAGCGACCCCAATGAAATAGAAAGTATGATAAAGGAACTACAGGAAGAATCCTTAAGAGTAGGACTAAAAATGAATCTCAACAAAATCAAGATCAGATAACAAAAGACGATCACATATTTGACACCGTAGAAGAATACGTGTATCTAGGTCATTCAACCAAATTGGGCGAGGAAAGCTGGGCGGCGTACGGGAAATTGGGACATATTCTTAAGAACAGAAACATGCCCTTAAATCCTAAAAGAAAGGTTAATGCCGCATGCATCTTGCCCGTATCTACATATGGACTGGAAATTGTAACCTTGACTCATAAAAGTGCAGAATGCCTCAGAAAAACTCAAAGAGCGATGGAAAGGTCCATGCTTGGAATCAGCCTTCGAGACAAAATACGCAATACAGAAATAAGAAAGGCGAAGGCAAAAGACATCATCGAACGTGTAATTGAACTTAAGTTATGGTGGGCTGGACATGTGGCAGGGCAGCACTCCAATAAGTGGACAATATATCTCGTAAATTGGCGACCACGATCAACAAAAGGAAGTGCTGGAAGACTAACCCAAAAGAGATGGCTAGACGATATCAAACAATCTGTGGGTCGAAACTGACACCAACTTGCCCTAGATAACTAAAAGTTGATGAAGAAGAAGAAGAAGAAGATTCACTTTGAATTAAAAATGACAAAATGGCATACATAAAAAAATCAAAATGCAACTCACTTGCGACGATAACAGTGATAATCCCGGTTACGGAGCGAGATCAGGCACCAAATCAATAAAGCACTAAAAGTAATAACAAGGTATAGACTAAGACTCGCAAATAGGTCGAGTAGAAGATATCCACAAGGGTATTTCATGAGAACTCTCTTCTACGACGATATCTTACTACCAGTGGCAACTACTAACTTTTGAAGAGTATGCTTGTTTGATTTTCACAGGTAGAGGTGATTAGCACAAGGTTACGTGCCATGAAGCTTTCATCCAAAAATTTAATTTAATGGCAGGTGCAGACTCAACTAATTATTGTTGTTAGACGGATTTTGCATGTCGAAAAAAAGTAAATCGAGAGGTTGTTGATTATTGTAATATGAATAAGTATGGAGTTGGCTACGGGTGCCCGGGTGGTGGAGACAATAATAGGATGGAAGGTAGATTTAATGTGATTGATAATTGTAACTTTAATTTCCAAAATGACTTTGGGCGTCTCTCCCAACAACAAGCGAAAGGATTTATAAAAATAGACTTAAGCATTATAAATTGGAAAGAGTTGCAGCGGGTTTGAGGCCATGTGACAATACAGTCATTAAACCATTGGGTTATATAGATGTTTTGGTGAAATATCACGACAGAACTAATATGATTATGTTTTACATTGTATCTGGCGCAAACATGTGTATTTTAGGTTCCGATTGGCTGGAAGCATTCTAAGTAGGATTAAGGCTTATTCACAAGTATCTGACAAAAGAGTGGATATCTTTTTGGTACCAGAATTTCAGGAAGTTTTCAGTGAGGGTGTCGGAGAGTTCCGATATGCTGAAATTACGCTTCAACTGAAGTTAATGCTAAGTTAAACTTAGCGTTTGCATATAACCAATTTAAATTGGATAAAGAATCAAGGAAAATGGCATGATGCATAAGACTTCTAAGGGTTTATATGAAATGAATAGATTACCTTTTAGTTTAACAGTATCGAGTTTTATATTTCAAAAGCATATTGAAAATTTATTTATAGGTATTAACAATGGATCTGGTTTTTTGGACGACATTTTGGTTACGGATGCCTCAACTTTGTAACAGTCTTATTTTACCACTATAAAAGATTTTAAATTTCATTTTATATGCTACATTTAGCAACAAAAGATTCTATATTTTGTGATAAAAATTACTGAGTATTGCCCTCTTCGGTTAATTAATCATAAATTAATTTATTTGATTTATTGTTAATAAGTTTAGCGGAATTCCCGTTGCAGCATTTATTACTATTAATTAATTTTAATAAACATACGATTAGTATTACATAATATGTATTAGCTTTTATAACACTGTTGTGACCATAAATGGCTATTCTGATCACCCTTTTTCTTATGTTTTCCTCCAGCATTTTGTGACTGTATTTATTTTAGTGGATAATCTGTTGGCTCGCTAAACACTAAACAACTAAAATAAGAATACATATTGTCATATTAGTTTAACTTTGCTTATTTATATTATATTACTAAATATGTGTACTTGCAGTTCTGAATTTAAGAGCCGAGTTAATAACCTACCTTTGATCCTCGTTAGATCGGTCATATTCATATACTACTTTCAGTTTAAATATTTCGCTTGTAATCTCAGGCTGATATGGCTTTAACTTGTTGGGGTCATGGATTTGGTTTGTGATATTTCTGTTGCCTTCTTGTTTACCTGTTAGTTATTATGTATTTCTTTATCTTCAATTTAGTTTAAACAAGCTAATCTCTACGAGTCTCATGCTACCCGAAATGTCACAGTCAAGCGAAGAAATTAATAAAATCGAACGTGATATTATAGAAAATTAATTAAGAACCGGAATAGTATGGTATTTAATGATGGTATATGGCTACAATTACCTGCAGCCATAACTATAAAATAAGGTTAGTTGTTCAAACATGACTTGTAAAAGGCTTATTTACATCGTTGTTTTCGTCCCTTTTTACCCCTTAGAAACTAAATCCACCCCGGTTCTTCTAAAAAAAATTATTTTTGGTCAGAGTTGTAAATTGGGATTTAAGCTATTCATAAGGGATTTTGCCAGAGCTGTGAATTTTGTTGAGTAATATAAGCAGCCCTTTTACACCTTCTTTTATCAAGAGGATTTAAAAATTCTGCTTCTATTTTGTCAAGTCCTGCTGCTTTACCTGCTTTCGTTTATTTTAATGCGATTACTATCCCTTCTGTTGCAATGCCTCGTCTGATTTTATCATTTGTTTCTGGAAATTCTGGTCTGTTGCCTTGTTTCATATATTTTTCCCATATTTCTATAATTACTTTCCTATTAATGAGGATTTTTTCTTTCTCGTCCACCTTTTAATTTAATATTTTCTTTTTTTTCCATTCAGCTGTTTTTCCTGTAATATTTCTGCCCTAAGGCTTCTATTTTAGCACATTTCTCTCTTACTTTCCTTTGATAGATTTGTCGATGTTTTTATATTCCGCTGGATTTTTTTCCCATTACAATGTTTCCATCATTTGGAAGAATTCTCTCCTCCATGTTTTTATTTATTATCATCTCATTCTTAGTAGCTTCATTTTATGGTTTCTGCGAATCGATCTTACCATAACCCTCCAATACAAAGAAATATACCTAAAGCCTTGATTTTATGACTATTTCAACTAGTTTCTTAATTAAATTTCTCTACCTTTTCTAAGTTTAATTAAACTTGTACGAACATGTTCCATTCTTATCTGCGGGCAAGTTCGAATACCCAAAAATAAGAGATATGGGGTCACATCAAGCAAGAAAGATTTCGCTGTACTTAAAACAGCAATTTTGCAATTTGCTTCTCTATATGAAACTACCAACCCTAACTAGTAACTCCCTATACTTACGTTGCTCCGGTGAAGTTTTCAATTATAATTATCTCGAAAGTCAGAGAATTCCTTGAAATTGGAAACTTTCTGCAATTAAACTTTCTCAGATAAAATAGATAAGCATGGTTCGCGGGGTAAAGATGTCTTTAGCAATTTTGTCAACTTAACGACACCGATATGTTTAGAATTCTGATTTATTTGGAAGTTTGTTTAGTTGTAGGTAAATGCAAGACAACTTCAAATGATTCAAAAAAGAAACGCTGGCCAAATAATATAACTAGGTAAATAAAGTTAAAAGAAAATGTACAGTTCAATATACATAGGTCAGCACGAGTTGTCTTCTAAGCGTGCAAATAAGGCCCCCAGCTATAATGCCAAAAATTAGGGCGGATAAATTTATTTAAAAGCTCCAGCAACTTGTAGACTACAGAAGTTTAAAAACCCTTCTACGACCGGTGAAAAGAGAACCATCAAATAGGGATGTGAATTGACGCAATTCCTGAAACGCCAATCACAAAGAAAATAATTGCTACATTATGGGAAATGAACCAAAACCGGAATAATACGGCATTTTATGGTGTTATATGTCCACAAAAAACGTCTGCTATGAAGTAACACTTACAAAATAATTGTCCTAAAATTATTTATCGAGAGTTTGTTTTCATGGTTCTTTCACCCCATTATTTACATTCCAGGAGCTTTAATTAACACCGTAAAGTGAAAAAACTCAAGAAAACCGAAGGACGTTTAAAGTGATAAAAGAGCATTGAGGAACGCCCTAAAAAACTGCAAAAACCAAAGAAGAGGATGCACAAACCTTTTAGGACCGCAATCGACAAAGACTAATTACCCTAATAAATAGATATAGAATGCATTCGTATTGTAATCCAATGTTACGTAATGTTTTAAAATATAAGATTTGTGAGGTCATTTAAATCAAAATTAGTCCTTGAAACCCACCTAATACTAGATATTTACTTTTATATGAGACAAAGGCATGTATTACCCCCTTAACCCTATCCGAAGGCCTCTAAAATAAAAGAATATTGTCGAAACAACTGGTCAAATCCCTACTACAAGTCTAAAATGTAATTCGCTAAATTGCACCATGATTGATTATAGCGTGTAGCGTGATGCAGCATCGGCATTTTTATGTGTACCTTCATTTTGAAATTTAATGAGTATTTAAAGAAATCCCAATAACAATGAGTAAAATCGAATTCTGTACTTTGAAGGAAAAATTATTCAAATAGCAGAAATAGCGAATAAAATTTTTTGATACTGGAATGATAGATAAAATGTAATTTTAATTAGCATTTAAGTATTTTATCGTCTTCAGTATCAGTACCAGTACTCTGGGATCCCCACACAGGGACCAGACCCTAACTATCCGCGGCCTCGCTTCCCGGTACAGCCGAGTATCCTGGTACCCAGACCAGCCTAACCTTTTTAAAATTTGCAAGTTCAATCAGCCAGCTTCTACACTATCTTACCCACAAGGAGCGCGTGCGGATCGACTTCAGCGCCATGAGTGCGGCCTTGCTGTCAGAGCAGAAGAAAATCCTCCCGCCACCGACATTGAGCCTTATCGACTCCCAGACCCCATGATTATCGCAAACATTTCCGCTTGGAAAACCGTAGTGTGCTCGCTCAGTGGGGCGAATAATTTCCGCCCTATAGGGCCTCACAGCACGCACCAGCTCCGGACAGTGTTCCCAATCTGGACCCGTCTATGAACCAGAGTAGCCCATCCCAGGATCCCGTCCTTTCCTCCATCTAATCCTCCTTCGTAGGGAAGAGGACGTTTGGCCTCTTGTGGAAGCCTATCTCAGGGCTTCCACGAGAGGCTTTGTTGTCTTAGAAGTTAATTATTAACTGCAGTTTCGATATGGAACGTCTTGCTTAATTTATTATACTTTCTCTTGGAAATACTAATTATTCAACGTGTCCAGTCACTTATTTGTCTGTAATTGGTTATTTCTTTATTACGTTTCTTACTATAGACAGATCTAAACAAAATATTCTATTTTCGTACATGAATACCTCAATTTTGACGGCACGGCAAATATGCAGATGATAAATTGTTTTCCTTCTGCTAACAATATCCATAATATAAAAGGAAGATAAGCAAGGAACAGGCAGGTTTGTATAACAGAAATTGACATATTTTATTTAAAAAAATTGATAACAGTGTTGAACAATAACAACAAAATGTACACACACACACACACACACGCACAATATTTTAGCAATAACCTTAATTAAATTAAGAATACTTGGAGTTTATTAAGCTTAATCAAATAATAAATATTATAATACCATCTGTACTTGAGGGATCTAGTATCAAATTTTACAATTCCCTGTTTTTATAAAAAATTACATAAAGCATGTTTCTTGTGTAGATTTTTAGTTTCCCATTCATACCAAAGGATCGATGAAAATGGCGAATAAAATGACATGATGATGACATAACATAAAAATTACATAGCCTTTTTGACCTAAAATGGTTAAATGGCCCTCATCGCAAAGGGTCCCGCACCACTGTCTCACTATCCATGTGAAACATTATAAAACTGACGAGAATATCTCCCACTCTTTTTCAACCAGAAGTTTCGTGAAGATGGCAGAGCGCATACGGACGCAAGGGAGACAATTCTAGAAGGCATTGCTATCGCATATAAGGAAGGCGCAATCTGCCTTGCACATTCAATAGGTTAATAATCCCTAAAATGGCTAATTTTCGTCATTTAGGACCTGGACAATTAATCTACAAAAAATATATAAAATGTCATTTCCAGTATTTTTTAAAACAGAACGTGATTAAAGAAACGAAATTGCTACCTTAACTATCTTGCTTAAAGCAAATTTTATTATGATGAAGAGTGGAGAAGCAATGAATATTGATGAAGGAGAAAATAAAGATGAAGGAATTGAAGAAAAAATGGGAATATTTTAAGCAAGAAGCGAGTTTTAGAAGCTAAATAATTCTACGAATTCGTGCAATATCTCATGGTATTTCACATTATATGAATAATAGCCTAAACAGTGCAATATCAACCCACAAGTAAGCATCAAGAAGAATAATTCCCAAACAACCAATAATAAAGCTGCTAGCAAATTCTTAATTTTCCCAGTTCGGGACTAATTCATGCTACCGGATTGGATGTTAGAAAGTATGGAAAAGGAAATAAGAAAAGTGGAGATAATAAAGGCGGGATTGAAGATTTTTTTAAAATATCTTCCAGGTCAAAAACGTGGACTGGAAACAAATTGTGAGAAAAGTTGTGAAATCAACTAAGTGGTCATTTTGGTGGAATAAGCCACTATAACTTTCAACATCGTAAAAAAAACCCCGTCAAATATTAGAAATGTTTGGTTTTAAACAGAGTATCAAACAGAACCTCGAACAGAACTGTATACAGTTTATACAACTTTAGACACATCTGCATACAACTGCTCGATATCAACTCATAGAGAGGACAAACAATTCTATTTACAGCTTTGCAGACGACAGCACTCTTATATCCTCATTCATATCGCGGACTTCAATGCCCCTGCTCGTTCCCAACGCGAGCGAGAAAATCAGATTGCTGCCTTCAATGAGAATATGAACGCCATCGTGGAATGGGGTGAGGACAACAATGTCCAGTTTAACGCAAGAAAGATTCAATCGGCCGTCTTCTTATTGACTCTGGCCTCATCCATAAGCTTGCTGGGCATCAACGTAGAAAACAACATTTCTTGGCGTAATCACGTCACCAAAATCTCCAAGGAAGCAGCGCAAAAGCTAGAAGTACTCTATAGAGTTAAAAAGTTGTATACACCTCACCAGCTCTTACTGCTCTATAAGGCTCAGATAGGACCATGTCTGGAATACTGTTCCCATGTGTGGAGCTCGGCACCCAAACACTTGCTCAAAATATTGGATTTCATACAGAGGAGAGCAGTCCGTCTTGTGGATGACCCAGAGTTGACTAAAGATCTGAATGGCCTTGAACATGAAAGAAAAGTTGCAGACCTATGTCTTTACTATCGATACTACTACAGAAGACATTCAAACGAGCTGGCACTTATGATTCCGCCTTGAGTTGTGCCAAATATAAACACCCGTCATACACAAGCTGCACATCAACTTACCATTCAGTTGCGAACACCTAGGGCGTCGCTGTTGCAGGACCCCTTTATCTGGCAGATTGCCTCGCTCTGGAATGGACTTGCGAATAACGTCTTTCCCGAAAACTACAACCTACAGAGCTTTAAGTCCAACGTCCACCGTCTTCCCCGCACACGTACCGCATGTTGAGTGGTATAGAATTTTCCTTTTGTGTGTTTTTTTTATGTCCGGCTCACAAACAAAAGGAAAATCCTATGCCACTCAACAGGCGGTGCGTGAGCAGAGAAGATGATGGACGTTGGACTTGAAGCGCTGCAGGTTGTAGTTTTCGGGATAGACGTTACTTCGAAGTCCATTCCAGAGCGAGTCAGTCCTCCAGACAAAGGAGTCCCGCAACAGGGACGTCCTAGGTGTTCGCAACTGAATCATATGTTGATGAGCAGCTTGTCTCTGACGGGTGCTTCTGTTTTGCACAATTCTAGGGGGAATCATAAGTGCCAGCTCGTTGAAACACATTCCGCAGTATTATCGATAGTAAAGAGATAGTTCCGCTACTTTTCATCACTATAAGGTCTTTAGTTAACTCTAGGTCATTCACAGAACGGCCTGCTCTCCTCTGTATGGAGCTCAATATATTGAGCAAGTGGTTGTGTGCAGAGCAACACTCATGGGAACAGTATTCCAGAGATGGTTTTATGTGGGTCATATAGAGCAGTAAGAGCTGATGAGGTGTATACAACTTTTTTGCTCTATAAGAGTACTCCTCGATTTCGTGTTTCTACCTTGGCGATCTTCGTGACGTGATTACGCCAAGACATGCTGTTTTCTACGTCGTTGCCCAGTAAGCTTATGGATGAGGCCTGTTTGTCCTGTCATTGAAAAGTCAGGTCCTGCGATGTTTGCTTTTTCTGAGTACACAGCTGCTTGAGTTATTCCTGCGTTTAACTGGACATTATTTTGTTATTACCCCATTCCTCATTGATGCCAGCAATCTAATTTTCTCGCTCGCATTGGAAAAGGCAGCGGTCATTGGAGTCCGCGACATGAATGAAGATAAAATAGTGCTGCCTTCTGCAAAGATGTAAATAGAATTGTTTGTACTGTCTAAGAGATCGTTGATATAGAGCAGGAATAGTATGGGAGATAATATACACCTTTGAGGAGCTCCGGCATTGATATTAAATTCTTCGACAGATGTCCATCAATACCAACTCGGATGCCGATCCCTTAAGAAATTGGAAAGCCATAGAAGCAGTGCCGGTGGTACTCCGTGAGCTGTCAATTTGTTTAACAATCCGTTATGCCACACCCTATCAAATGCTTCGGATATGTCGAGAGCCACTGCACGAGTTTCGGCGTAGCTCTCGTAAGTCAGGAGATCTCCCGTTGATCTGTGCTTGCTGAAGCCATACTGGCGATCGCTTATGATGCCTGTCGATAAGAGATACTTTAAGAGCTGTTCGTTGGGAACTAAGGCAATTTGACGGTAGCTAGAAGGAAAGCATGCAGTTCTGTATGGCAGGGAGAAATGCCTGCACAGTGGAGCTATTATATTAGGTCAGAAGCATATTTCTAAAGCACTATTGCTGGAAGGCCATCAAGTCTTGTGGCCTTGTTAGGGTCTAGGCTTTTGAGTATTCGTTTCACTTCTCGTTGGCGAAATACCAGACCTGGCATTGAGAAATTCACTCTCGGAATAGTTGGAAGAGTCTTTCCTTGATGATCTAATGTAGAATTTGATGTAAATATTTCGGCAACAATGTTCACTTTTTCTTTGGCCGTTTCCGCTATTGCGCCATCATCTTTGGTCAATGGTGGGATTAACGTCTTTGTGAAACACTGATGGACAGCTTTGGCAACTAGCCAAAAGGATCTTGATTCGTTAGGACAGTTGAGAAGCTTATTCTTGATCTACTCGATATATGTGCCGGGTATAAAAAACAGCTTTAGACGTCTGATGCAGCTTTATACAAGTTTAGAAAGTCCAAACATGGATTACAGAAAATTGCTGCCATATTCAAAAATTATATGCTCCATTTGGACAAAAACTGACAGACCTACCATATTCCACACCTCACAAGTGGTACTTGGCCGAAAATAATTTTACGCTCAGACAATGCGCGGGTTTATTTCACCGCACAGGTTATGGTGGCTTATTCCTTCACAATGACTACTCAACTAATCCTCGGCATTTTCCTTTCGCACATTCACAAAGGATAATAATCCCTAAAAAGGTAGTTTTAGTGATTAGGGAGATGACCAATCAATCTGCAAAAAAATACAAGATGCCATTCTTAATGTTTCTAAAAACAGAACGTAATTAAGAGAATAAATAATTGTATCCTAATAACTCTCTTGCTTGAAGCAAATTTTATTATGGTGAAGAGGGGAGAAGCAATGGATAGATCCGGTTTTTGTTTCAAATAATTTGTTGGTAAATAAATGTAGCACTTTAAATCTTG
The DNA here is from genome assembly GCA_016904865.1 of Pissodes strobi. Lineage (NCBI taxonomy): Eukaryota > Metazoa > Arthropoda > Insecta > Coleoptera > Curculionidae > Pissodes > Pissodes strobi. Next base: position 1,788 of record MU182019.1, on the reverse strand, counting down.
ACCATATATCTGATCACAGGCTCGTTTCTTGTGAAATCACAAATAATTTCACTAAAATGTCACAAAAATTAATATCACTTAGGCAGTTTCAAAATTTTCATCATGATAATTTTTTACGTGATTTGTCTAAGTTGCCCTGGCAAAGGTTATTTCCTGAGCGGGATATAGACAAAAAAGTTAATATTTTTAATCAATTCATATTATCTACCTTCGATCGTCATGCTCCCAAAAAAACTCTCAAAGTCACAGACCATGGTTAACTAGGGAATTTAAAAATATGATGGTCCAAAGATATAGAATTTTGTCTGATTAAAAAAAAACAAAAATGATGAAGACTGGATCAGATACAAATGCTTGCGTAATCAGATAGTAGCTAAACTTAGAGCTAACACAAAAGAATATCTGGAAGCCGTCTCAAGAGAAAGAAACCCGAAAAGTACTTGGTCTGCACTTAAAAATCTAAACATATCCAACGCACCTGTTGAAAATTCACTGCCATTACATTTGTCTGATCCCTGTAAAATAAATCAATACTTTTCTCAGTTTTTTCAAGATATCAATAATAATTGTGATGATCTTATTGATTCGTATAGAAATATTAACCCTCTCAATTTTAAAATGACTAATTGTGATGAAGTCCATGGCGTTTTACACTCTTTGAAGAGTGAATCTTCTGGTTTTGATGATATATCCCTTTCAATGTTTAAATACTGTAGTCCCTTCATTAAGACCTTATTGCATGCATGGAACATAGCTATTTTCCTGGATTCTGGAAAAAGGCAATTGGAATTCCGTTACCCAAAAAGGCAGGTTCAGAAACCTTTTCAGACTTTTCACACGTACGCATTCTTCCGGTAGCCTCGAAGAAAATGCAAAAAATATTATAAAAACAAATGTTTAAGTCCTTCACAATTCATGATTTATTGCCTAAATGTCAAAATGGTTTTAGATTAAACTTTTCAACTGTTGATGCCTTAGCTAACATTACAAATGACATTTGTGAAGCTTATGATAAAGGGTTGGTCAGTGTGCTGGTTTTGTTGGATTTCTCGAAAGCGTTTGACACTATAAATCATAAGCTTTTATTAGCAAAACTTAAATTTACAGGTTTTGAGCGTGAAGCTTACCGTTTGATAGAATCTTATCTTAACAAACGCAGCTAAGTGTAGCTTATAAACAAACGCAGTCTTCTTTCTTCTTTTCTGGTGTTCCGCAAGGCTCTGTATTGGGGCCGCTTTTATTTATCATGTATACCTACTACAGATATTCTGAATTCTGTTAACAATTGTTATTCCCAAGCTTTTGCTGATGATACCCAATTAAACTTTCAATTTTAACAAGAATATTTTAATCAGGCCAGTGTTATTGTTAATAATGAGTTATCTAGATCTAGAATCAAGGAATTGTCACTTAAGCACAACCTGATATTCAATTCATTAAAAACTAATGTTATGCTTTTCGGTAATCAACGAAAAATACGACAACTTATGATTCAAGTTTCCTTCTATAAACTAAAAATGTTGTATAATAGTAGATATTATCTAGATACTAAAATTTGAAAAGATTTGTGTGAATCCTTAATACTTTCCAATTTGAATTACTGTGATCTCATCTATGGTGGATTTCTTGACTCTACTTCTAAAAAACGTATTCAGAAAATGCAAAACTCTTGTTGCCGTTTAATTTTCGATTTGCGAAAGCGAGAACATATATCTCATAGAATTAAGGAATTGGGTTAGTTTAATATGGAAAATAGAAGAATCTTACATCTTAACAACTACATTCAAA
>MU182018.1:687853-702020 GCA_016904865.1 Pissodes strobi | reverse complement strand
TATAGTCAAGCAAGGAAGATATATATATATATATATACTTTCGTTCAAAGCATAAGGTCCGAATTTTATTTTCAGTGAATAAGGGTATGCAAATCAGAATTATGATTCTTTATTTTGTATCCATTGTTCTGATGAAATGTCTATTTGCAACATTTTCAAAGTCAAAAGCATATATATTTTGTTCATGTTTCCTTGCTTGACTCTAATAGGTTCAACTGAATTTACCGTATCACTAGCCGAGTTGGAGTAAGTTCAAATTTTAAATTGTTTTTATTAATTATTGTTATAGAGAATATTCCAATTTCATAATTTATTACATCATTTTAAAATAGGTTGTGCCTTACGTATGTCGATCCAGTCCTTCTAGTGTATTACTCATAATTTTTGTACACATCCTATTATTGTTTAAATAAAATACTATTGAAAATTGTGTGTCTTTCTTTGTTTAAGTTATATTTAGGTAGGTGGCTTAAACTTGAGCTCCACTGCGGAATCAGAAGAAGCGAACTATTTTTGAAACTAATGAAATAGAATTTGAAGATGTAGAACGAGATAGGATAAAGAAGATAAACCCATGACCGATTTTGGTAATTACCATTTAGAAAATAGCAACATTCCATTATTATTATTAATATTTTTAGATATATCTGTTGATGACTTCTATCCGTCCGACCCGATTCTCTTTAAGAACATTCAAATAAGCAACGAAATTATTCGAATATTAATTATCGAAGGTCACTAAATCACTAAACCAAGTATCTGCGGAAAACAGAGTAACCATCGCCTGGAAAAAGGGCACAACGAAGACCTTGGTAATGAAAGAGCAGAGACTCTTGCCAAGAATGCTTCTTGTAAAAGACCAATTGGTCCAGAACCAAAACTACGACTCACCATTTACACTGTTCGCGAACAAATTAAAGAAACAGCAATTCGAGAATGGAGCACCAGGTGGAAAACGGCAGAAGGGCTTCGCCACTCGAAAGCAAAGCTAACAGGTCCTGGTAAATGCGTAACTAAAGTACGCATCAATTGAAACGATACACCATAAAAAAACACCAACTTTGAAACGCTGCAACTCAGCCAAATATAGTTTAATTTGGACTTCTTGCACCATTCCTAAAAGGGCGATTCTTTAGCTATAAACTGCTTGTAGAATGAAGTGAAAATATTACACTCTGTCAATTGTACAGGGTGTTGAAATAGTGAGTGCAAAAACCCCTATTTTTGACCAACAATTTCTGCTCGGAGAGGAAGGTAATTTTGGATATTACTATACTTTCTTAAGTATAGGGCCTATATCTCGGGACGTCCTTGCAAATTTGATGTTACCTTATATATACCGGCGGAGAAATCGTCAATTTTTCAAAGGTGTGCATTTTATGGCGTTTTCGTGTGTTCTAGCCTGGCAATGCACATACGAATCTAAATGTCTTATTAGGGTTAACAGTTATAAGTATGCAGTGCTAATCTGTCACCAAAACATTATTAAAATGTTGCTCAGCGTTATTTATACATGGCGACAAAAAAAAAATGTTTTAAATCGGTTTTCGTCAAGCTTGTTATAGGAGTTGTCGGAAAATTTTGTAAATGGAAATTCTTGTTTATATTACAAGAGTGGCCCGTAAAACCGTTTTTGCAATTTTGAGGTTATGGTATTTCTATTTGAAAAAAAAACTCGATAAACCGATACACCTAAAATTGGCAAACCTTGAATCGTCAAACCTTCGTCAAATTAAAGCACGAAAAAAAAACGTGTTAAGATATTTTGTCAATTATATAGGGTGGTGAAAAAATAATGAGTGCAAAAATCATTTTTAATTTTCCGCGTGCAAAACATTTTTAGGCACTTAGGTTATATTAATAAATTTGCTGATGCTTTCCAATCACATTAATTTCTTGTTTAAAAAATGATCCATTGTTTTTTTTCTAAAGCCAACAGTTTTAGAAGACTCAATATTTTGTTTTATTTTCTTTAAAGATTAATCCATTGCTTCGAAATTTGGTAAATGTTCATAAAGTCTCCATATTTAACGTTAAAATTATAGCAACAAAGTTGCATGCTCTATGGTTTTAACAGCATGTTTTTTTTATTATTGTTCGTGTCACAAAAGTGTCAGATATTCTCAAATATTTCTTGAGTTAAAATGCCTGCTAGGTTAAATAATTTCATATTGGACAATATTATTCGATTAAGAAATCAAAATTATTCGTACAGTACTACAGCTGATTTGTTAAATACGTCGATCGGTACCGTGGTACCGTTCAGCCAGCTAGGGAAGGACATAACATAAATGGAAGCACCGCTTATAGACACGGCGGAGGACGACCAAGGCGAATCAATCCCAGAGAAGATAGAGCGTTGATAAGAAATGCGATTAGAACACGAACATTAACCAGCCGAATGTTACGAAATCAAAAAAATCTTTAAGTCTTTATCCACGGCCCGAAGAAGGCTTCGCTCCGGGGGATTAAGGGCTCAGAGAAGTGTCCTCGTCTGCTAGATAACCAACGCCCCTGACGCAGGGAATGGGCAAGAGCTCATGAACACTGTAGGGAAAAACGAATGGCGGCACTGTCTGTTTACCGACGAATGCAGAATAAATTTAAGTGGCCCAGATGGACGCATTTTGGTATTGAGAAGGCGGGGAGAGAGGTATTTGGAAGTGCATGGAACCTTTGGTGGCGGTGGGTTAACTATGTGGGCAGGTGTAATATTAAACGGAAAAACAAAGCTTGTCATCATGGAAGAGACCGTCAATGCCGACAGGTATATTAATCAAATGTTGGAATCTGTCGTGCTTCCATTCGCCAGAAATTATGGTCGCGATTTCATACTCGTCGACGACAATGCTAGGCCTCATCGCGCAGCCAGAGTGACAAGATGGCTGGAAGACCATCATATTGAAAGAATGAACTGGCCAGCGTTGTCGCCGGATATGAATATTATTGAACATGACTTAAGTTAGTCTTGCACCAATATCAACCAAACTCCATATTTGAATTACGTCGTCGTGCCGTTGAGGAGGCCTGGGAAGCCATCACCCAAGATTTGATTAACACTTTAGTTCGAAGCATGCCCTCAAAAGATGCCAAGAATATTCGAGTTCATGGGGGGCCAACAAGATATTAAGTTCAAATTTTTCTTATTTTATTTTTTACGTGTTGCGTTATTGATTGTATTGTTCTTAAACCCCCTAGATTTCCTAAATGTAGCTTTTTTTTTGAGAATAAAAAACGATGTTACACAATTTATGATTTTTGCACTACCCTGGATAATTGACAAAATAAGTTTTTACGATTTGTAAAATATCGAAATCGGCTGACGTTTTGACGACTTAAATTTGTCAATTTTTAAGTGTATCGGTTTAACGAGTTTCTTTTCGAATAGAAATACCATAACCTCAAAATTGCAAAAACCGTTTGACGAGCAATTTACGGACAATTTAAACAAGAATTTCCATTTACAACATTTTCCGACAACTCCTATATCAAGCTTGACGAAAACCGATTTAAAACACAATTTTTCTTGTCGTCCTGTGTAAATAACGCTGAGCATCAACATTTTAATAGTGTTTTCGTGACACTGCCTATTAACCCTAATAAGAAATTTAGAGTCGTATGTACAATGCCAGGCTAAAACACACGGAAACGCACACATTTTAAAAATTGACGATTTCTCCGCCGGTATATAAGGTAAGATCAAGTTTGCAAAGAGGTCCCGAGATATAGGCCCAATACTTCAGAATGTATAGTAATATCCAAAATTACTTTCCTCACCGAGCAGAAATTCTTGGTCGAAAATGAAGGTTTTTTCACTCACTATTTCAACTGACAGCGTGTAATATTTTAACTTAATTTTACAAGCAGTTTATAGCTAAAGAATCGCCCTTTTAGGCAAATTAAATTGTATTTGGCTGAGTTGCAGCGTTTTAAAGTTGGTGTTTTTTTAGGTGTATCGTTTCAATTGATGCGTACTTTAGATATTTTCTAAAACTATCAAGGAAAAACTTGAAATAATGACAAAAATACTTACCGGTCATTGCAGACTAAATGACCATCTGCACACGATAGCTGTCGTTGACGACTCCTTATGCAGAGAATGCTTAGAGGATGACGAGACGGCAGAACCTTAGACTATATACCTAATAAACAGGGCCGTCTTGTCTATATTAAGCGCCGGGGTGCGAAAACCAGCTTGCGCCCCCCCCATAGGGTGGTTCGTTTTCAAATAAAAGCACTGCATGTTTATTATAATATACTCGATAATATATCATTGTAATTATTATAATTTATTAAAATTAAAAAAAAAATAAGTCAAATTTTTGCGAAGTGATCAAAGAAAAATAATTGTAAGTATTCGTGTTAACTTACAAACGAGTTTCATACCAAAGTTTCATTTAAACAAAAAGAATACATATTTTGCGATCTTAAACATATCTTTTATTACGCATGCATCATAATCAACGATTATCGCACGCTGCAGCGTGCTTAGAATGATGTTTATGATGCGCCTACTTTTTTAAAGGTTGCTTTATTAAAGAAACATTTGATCATGTCAAATATGACAGATTAATATGTTCGTCAATATATCCCTTAAGTTTGATATTTAAATCATGTTTGAGATTATGATGCATTCGTAGTAAAAAATAGCGTATGATATACGTGTATAAGGGGCCTTCCCTTGCGACTTGCAAAACACTCCGCTGCGCGTCGTGTTTTGAAATATGTCGCGCGTGCTTTAAAGGCCCTCTTATACACTTATATCATAATATACTATTATATAACTTTTAGATACCTACATTGTACCTATAATAACTAATAATAATTGCTTGTATTGGAATTTCAACTAATATTTAATTGTCAAAATAGCCGAAAATTACTAAACGTAAGTAAAGTCCGTGGCATGGTTCTAGAGCTACGACGACTGGGGAGGCAGAGGAGAAAATTCGCTATTGCGGCGTTGTCATTATTAACAATATTAATATATAAAAATTGCAATAAAATCGCCTTTCACTTTGAAATAATCTGGAGAATAGTATTCTTTAAATCCAATAATATTCTAAGAATAACATAAAAATATAATGATAACATAATTAGCATTTTTTTAGCATCAAATATTAACATTTTATCTATTTAATAAATCATATATCATTAAAAATCTATTTTATTTCCGAAATCCGTCAACACTCAGATCACTCAAAGGTCAGTAATGTGGAACGTTTCGAACCGAGCCATACTTCCCGTATGTATTAAAATAGCGAAAATGACTGGGCGATTGGAATCCCACCAACAACGCGACGGCGACGGTCACGTTGCTCGGCAACGGCGACCGTCGCGTTGCTTGGCAACGTTTCTTTATTTGTATGCAAAACGTTTCTTTGTTCGTTGAAGGTTTTAATCAGCGGCGTAGCAAAAAGGTGCTAAACATGAATACATTTACGCAGGGAAAAACTCTTCATAGACAAACAAGAGAAGTTATAGCCAATATATATAGGGTTTGCGATCAAGAGGGAACAAATAATTTTTGTAGAGTCCTATTGGAGAGAGCAGCGCTTTACGCTGGGGTAAGTACGGAACCGTAGAAGGAACACCGTAAAATAGTTATTTGTGTATTTAGAGCGCAAAATAACGGATTGCCGCTTGAGAACTAATCTTTCGAAAACGGCAATCTTACTTTGCGTTCGAAAAACACACAGAACTTTTTCTACAGCCGCATTTTTGAAAATTAAATGCACATTTTTCTCTATGCTTATTCTGAAATTTGCAAATATGTCAGTTTTGTCATATTAATCGGGCATATTTAGAACAGGAGTGCCAGCAACAAACTGTAAACGCACGACTGTCATATATTTATCTTTGGTTTCCATGACCATTCATAGCAGACTCGACGGAAAAAGTGAGAATTTTCTTTTCCATGTTCGCTCTAGAGCGAAAATAAGGATCCACGGCATTCGTCGATTTTGCGCTTTCATTTGAATTTAGTAATTAGTTATTTTGCACGCGGCTGTAGAAAAAATATTTTTGTCTGGAAATTCCATGTTATATATTAAAATTATTGTAATAACGTTTTGAAGAAATTACTTGAAATAACCCTGACTTATTATACATATACTGTGTGACAAAAAAAACCGTCTCTAAATCAAAACATACCTAACTTTGAAAAATTATTGAAGTGAAAACTTATTTAGGCGCGTTTTGCGTTTTTTCCTGTGCATTGAATTAAGTTGAGCCGTCACGTGTCACGCTCGGAGCCGTCACGCTCTGATATGTATGTAACGCTTTCATAATATTAATTATTTTGCGGGTATTGAATGCGATTGAACCGTCACGCGTTACGCTAGAAGCCGTCACGCTCGGATATGTATGTAATGCTTTCATAATATTATTGAAGTTTTCACTTCTATATAGCGTGTGGTCTTAAGCATACACAAGTTCTTTCTTGAAGTGAAACCTTCATTAGGCGCGTTTTGTATTTCTTTATGGGTATTGAATTCAGTAAAGCCGTCACGAGTTACGCGTCACGCTCGGAGCCGTCACACTAGGATATGTATGTCATGTTCCCGTATAGGTAGAGGGCCGATATTTTCAGGGGATGCAGCCGGGGTAAATAAAGATCCTGGTCGAAAACGGGACCCCGTAACTCCCCCCCCCCTTTTGACCAGGGGAGGGGGGGAGAAGGAAAACTTAAATAATTAATTTCTGGAGAACGGTAAGAGGTACGGGGTCGAAATTTTTGTGGTAGGTGCGCCCCGTATGGGTGAGGTGGCTCTAATTTAAGGAGGGATTTTGGGGGAAAATCGTTTTTCGCCCGTATCTCTACAACGAAGGCTCAGATCGAAATTCCGACAAACGATGACCCCGCGTGTTGAAGTTTTCACTTCTATCGTGTGGTCTTAAGCACCCACAATTTTTCTTATTTGTTAAAAAATTAGGCTTTACCATTCTCATTTTCGTGTCGTCATTTAGGTTCGTGGATGCCATTATTGTTTACTAAATTAATTCACCTATTTTTAGTTCTTTTTTTTTCAATCCGACATTTTTTAATGGATTAGGTGGTAAAAAAGCATTTTCCTACACACCTTACCACAGTAAAAATGCTATATTGGCCATCCAAGCAGTGCCATATACTCAATTTTAAGAAATATCACGTTATATTTATTATCACCCAGAACATCCCTCACAGTTTCCTTATAATTTAAAGGTTCCTTATATTTTAATTAATAATTTTAAAAAAAATTAATTCCTTAGAATTTAATTTTTTTAATCTCAAAACATGTTTAAATATATGGTCAACACATATGCTATAAAAAAGAGATTTTAATAATACAGTAAAAAATGCAAGGGTAAAATTTCTTGCCGTCGCCACTGGTGAAATTAAAGTCCAATTCGTACAATTAAAACATGTACCATTAGATATTTATTTAGGTCACCAAATTTTATAAGTAAAATTTATTGCGTTAAGAAGCTTTTTAAAAATTATAATTTTTTCACCAACATTAAACCACACTGAACCACCCCCATAGTGGGCAAATTTCGAAATTTATAAAATTCAAGCTTTTTTATGAAAAATATACACGCAAAATCAAACGCAATTCACAAGCATAGAAAATAATTTTTAATCGTATATATAAAAATAACCACTACCCGCCTATGATATCAAGCGTTAGCGAAGTTGTTATGCGCAATTCTCCCCTCTGCATCTCCAGACGTCATAGCTCTAGAACCATGAAACGGACTGTATCTGTGATGCCTAATAGCCTAATATACCGTAATATATTTAAAAAAATAAATTTAAAAACGCTTACCTTGAAAATGTTTAATGTTAAATTGAATTTCACAAAACAAGAATTTCTCACAAACTCCTTAGCTACTTAGCTTTCACAAGTAAATAACTATATATTATATATCAGAATGCTACTACAGTATTACGAAAATTTAAAAAAAAAACCTTTTTAATATTAGATAAATAAAAAGTAAGTATGTATGCCAAACTGAATGTATTCTCTCTGCAGTTATCAACAATAAAGTGATTTAAAATGTTTTTATTTCTATTGGCAAAGCGGCTTTAAACAGACGGGGTGGCGAATTTCAAAGGCCGCCGTTTTATAGCCGACAATTCTTTTTAAATTTGCGTCGTGTGTTTATTAAATTCTTGGAATTATTTAATTGAATTTTATGCTGAAAATTCCTTGATGCCTATTTTATAAATATTGGCGCGTATATTTTTATCATAGATGTTTGCTAAGCAATTTTCAAAACTGATTTAATTATACTTATGATATATGACGTAGAAATAGGGCGCTCGGCGCCCCCTAAGACTTTGCGCCCGGGTGCCACGCACCCCTTGCACCCCCGGGTAAAGACGGCCCTGCTAATAAAGATAGACTCTGCGTTTCATTCATAATTATGCTGCCGCCCTGGCCCCAATAATGTCTGCCCGCCTAACCCCACAAATAAAACAAAACATGAACAAATGAATGAAACTAAAGAAGTGGGGATGGCTTCTGCGGGCGACAGCACCTCCCACTGTAGCTCGCGGCCGGCGATTCACCGATGCGCGCGGCCACGTGCTTGGCCGCTATGAATTCGCCCGCAGACCCGTTTTAATTATGGGGCCAGTGGAATAGCAAAACAACTACCTCTTTTTCAACTATATACTCTAAGGGCAGAACACATTCTGTACGACTGCCCCGCTCTCGCCAGACAGAGATATACTCACCTGAAGATACAATGGTCAACGATGGCCGACATAAATGGATAGTAGCCCCATACTAAGCTACATAAACACCGAAGGACTGCTGGATTTGTAAAACCTTTCTGGGGGCACAATGGGCTCGCTCAAGTGGCCTAAGTGCGCAAGTGGCTGGCATATTTATGCCTCATCACCCCCTTCCTTATCAGTATCCGTATCGAAGGTCCTTGTCAACCAGGGTTTAGAGATAATTATAAGCACTTACCTATTACCAAAGAAAGAAAACTTAATGTTTCATGGTACCATAAAGATGCACAAAATTTTAGTTCTTTAACGACTGGGGTTCGTGACTGGTTGGTGTACTCTCCTCGTGGTAATAAAACGTTTTGTTTTTATTGTTTCCTATTTAATCATGAAAAATCGCTTGGGGCAGATCCTCCCCAAGGAATTAGCAATTTTAAAAAAACAATCGAAAAAATTAAAGTCCTTAAGAAGTATCATAGTCAGTTTATTATTACTAAATTATACCTTTTGAAAAATACCACTGCTATTGAAGAGCACCTTCATGTAGAAAAAATAGAAATAGAATAAAAAACAAGGAATCAATAAGAATATATATTTTGCGTTGCAGTGGCGCACCCAGGGGGGGGGGGCATCGGGCCAGGGTCCCCCCCAGACTCGAAAATTCAGGATCAAAAATTATTTGTACACATATGCATCGACTCAAATTATTAAATTTCTGTTCTTTTTACTGAATCCAGGCGGTCACAGCTCGATCATCTCAACTCTCAACCATCTCATCGGATTCCAGTCACAGCAACTACCGCGGAAAGATCTTTTTCAAATTGAGCATTTTTAAAATCCTTAGCTCTACTGTATATATATCAAGAAATCGGGGTATCTCCCGAAGATGTTTTGAATCAACTGGCAACGAAAAAATCTTAAATTAGTTTTAAAATAGATTAGAGCCAAATACGTAAAATAAGAAGAAACATTTTTTTATTTTAGTTTATTTTATTTGTTGCTTACATTTTACTTTATAAATACAGGGGTTTTCATAATTGAATGCTAATCCTTGAATAATCTTTGGGTGATTTTAAGAAAAAAATCTCATATGAACATAGGTCCGCAACCGCCTTATTTTTGAGATACAGGGTGTTGAAAAGTAAAAAAAAAATCAGTTTTATCGCAATATTTCTTAAACCGCTATAGATATTTCTTTACATTTTGTGTATAAAAATACATATTTTTAAGCAAATCATTCATTTCAATTCCATTCGGCATGACTTCTAATATTTTTAATTAAAAAAATGAAAAGCCACTGTTTTTTTTTTCAAAATAAAATTCATTTTCGCAATCTCCTATTATTTCTTGATTTCTTGACTTGATTAAAAAATAAAATGCTTTTACCTGCACGACCCTTACGGTCGGTTATTGTCAATGACGATACGATACCAGCTATTCAGTGGTAGGATTAGGTATTTAGTAGGCTAGAAACAGATTTATTTCTTTTTTAATCGTAGATAAGTTTGACAGTTCTTTAACTTGATTTCCGGCTTGTCACAATTTAAACTGCAATCCCAGTACCTATTCTTGTTTATTAAAAAATGCGAAATTTTACCAATGACGAATTAGCAATTAATTAGAAATTAGGACCGTGCAGATAAATGCATTTTATTTTTTTAGTCGAAAATCGTTCGACGAACAGAAAAAGTCAAGACGACATTCTTATTAAGAAATAATAGGAGATTGGGAAAATGAATTTTACTTTGAAAAAGCCGTGGCGTTTAATTTTTTCGCTTAAGAATATTAGAGGGCACTGATTAGAGTTGAAAAAAATCTTTTGCTTAAAAAAATTTATTTTTATACATATTTAATACCTAGCAAAATATCTAGAGCGGTTTTAGAAATATTGGGATAAAACCGATTTTTTTTTTAATTTTCAACACTATCTCAAAAATAAGGCGGTTGCGGACCTATGTTCATATGACATTTTTTACTTAGAATCACCCAAAGATTATCACCCTTAAAGATTAGCATTCAATTATGAACGTGAAACACCCTGTATATACAAAAACAAAATTATTTGTTTTTTTATTTTTTTCAATTTCTTTCATATTACATATTTTATTATCAGTTAGGCAACATTACGACAAAACGAAATAATTTACATTAAAAAGTTTTTTAAAACTGTATTTTCAATATAAAATTACATATAAAAAAATGTGACATCAGGGCGTGGCACCCCAAATTTTTTTTTAGCCACAACCTATGTTGCCCCCCCTTCCCCCCCCCAAACATTTTCTGGGTGCGCCACTGTTACGTTGTACTTTTTTGGCAAAACAAAGTTTTAGGAACTCTTAGATCTATTAAAAAAGTACGATGTAATTTTAGCTGAAAATTTTACCAATGCAAAAAGAAATGCTAAATACTCAAGCCCTTAAATTCAAAATGAAAGTCTTAAATTGATGTGTCAAGAAGTCAAAATAAATATTGTTCATGATATTAAGTTAGCAAAATATTTTACTTTAATTATTGATTCCACCCAAGATATATCAAAAAAAGAGCAAAAAATGTCTTTTCAATTCGATTTAATGGAGATAATGGATTTCCGGAAGAAAGATTTTTAAGATTCGTTGAAATGATTAGTGGGACAGCAGTCATATTTTAACACAATATTAGGAGAATTAAAATTGTTTGTCGATGTTTGGTCAGCTTACTGGGTTGCAAACCAGGATTAAGGAAATTGTGCCAGAAGCAATGTCCACACATTGTTGCGCTCATAACTTGAATTTGATTCCTGTGGATTCCATAACCACATGCGCACATTTCAGAGAGTTTTCCGCGGTTAAAATAGTTTGAAAAAAAAACAGTCTGAGGATAATAGAGATGAATTAAGAAATATTACTTTAAAGAAGTATCTACCCCACGATGGGCTAGTCATAAAATGGCTGTGGATTTTATATTTTTCAATCTTTCGGCGATACATGAAACTATTAAAAATTGTTGAGGACACCGTAATACGCGTAAATGGAATGGCACATTGAATTTTAAATTACATAGACACATTTGAATTTATCTTTTTGTTATGGTTTTGGAAAGAGCTTTTATCAAAAGTTTATATTTTATCAAATTATTTGCAGAAAAGCGATATAAATATTGCTTTAGCTACAAACTTTATAGAGGCGGCTGGAAAAGATCTAAATGATAATTTTGAATCTATAGCCAAAGAGCTTTCATCCAAATGTGGTTCAACTACCTTTAAAAACTCTCGAATAAGAAAAACAAAAAAATGTCATGATGAAAATGCTTTTGACCATGTGGAGCAATATCTTCGACAAAATTTAAAAATTGTTACCTACTTTAGATAAATTTATATTAATTGTGACGTCTAGGTTGAACAGAATACTAATTACTTTATTACTTACCATAAGAACGTCTCGAACTCGACTAGGTAGGTACCTACCAGCTTTTCTATATGATGAATGCGCCCGTTTTCTTAATGGTTCCACGCCATGGTGTCAGATCATACATCAGATACAAGGTACATTTGAATCAAATCAATATCAATAAATGATATAAAGATTCTATCATTGTATTGTGCCAGTGTCTCCTTGTCCAGTGCGTGACAATAGGTATTTATTTCCAAGTAAAACAATTAAGTATAATTCGTTTATTTCATTTATTACGATTGATGTTAAAATATCTTTAATCATTTTTCTGTATCTAAATGTCTATTTATATTCTGGTTAAATATAATACTATTTTATGAGATTATATGAAGCAGAATATTTGTAGGTCTTAGTGCTGATAAGATAGATATACCTATCTAATTGTCTGTTTGAGTAAAATGTAACAACAACAGCATTAAATAACTAAGGACATAATATAGGCATTACTGTATGTATATTGTACTTCACGACTGCAACAGAACAATATTTGTTTTCGCTTCAAGATGAAGCAGGCACCCTTACTACATTTTCAAGGAAGATAATAATAAGTACTGAAAGTATAATTAAATTGATTCGTTATTACTTTGGCGTAGATGTAAGAGGATTTATATAGCTTGTTCGCTTGTAGGTTTATGGCCTTCGAAGTGTTTATAGTGCATATCAATCAGTCGTTTTATCTCGTTGAAAACAGGCAGCCTGTTTTTGTTTCTAACAATTTAGCTAAACTACAGAAACGACTCTGTTCATATTTAACGAAATTCGAAGTCGCACGGTAAAATACGTACTGGCGAGTGCAGAAGGCCGGTCCAAAGCGCGTGTGATATACGATAAAAAATATACGTTTTAGTACTATACAATCGAATTGGAATCAGCTGTTCTTTCCGTTGCCAGTGACTGCATCGGTCGTACTGGCTCACACGTGTGATGTGATTCTCGTGTTTTTGTTCTGTTTTAAGTTGAATGTCTTCGTTTTAACTTTTCAAATGAAACAATAGTAGCCAATATGAGCAGTGATACAAAGACTAACCAAAAGAGTGCCGAAGAGCCTCTTCTAACTAAACCAGTGAAAAGTGTTAATTTGCAGAAAGGCGAAGATAGCAATCAAATAAATAATAGCCAAGTGTTCAGGGATCTTAAACCTGCGGAAATCATTAGGAATAAAAGTGAGTACTATACGTACCTAGGTTTTATATACCTAGATCACTTTATGTAATTGTGAACGCTTAAGCTCATTATTAATGTTTCCTAGAGTGATTCACAAAAATTGAAAAAAACATAACACAAGAGCTTTGAGACAATAAAATCCACTGAATCTTCCAAAATAAAACTCTTGTTTTTTAATATTCCAACTTTGCGGTTGCCGACGAGTAGCGAACAAGAACAAAGACACTAGCTAATTCTTAGAATATAGTACGCACAACAATATTTATGTAGGTATCTAGTTAGTTTTGCAATAAACATTGCATTGAGGGTCGGACGTTTATTTTATTGTTGAATATGTCATTGATATTTTGCTTATTTTTGTCTTATACAGGGATTTTCAAACTCGATGGACAATAGACATTTCTGGTAATCGATAAAAAGAAAAGATACTTTAAAATATTGGTTGTGGTTAAAGCAGACTGAGATTTATCGTTTAAAAGTTTTACGATCGCGAGGTTGTCAGATCTCAGATCTACCCGTATCTGGTATTAAATGTCTTGTTCAAATGAAATATCCTGTGTCCTGTACGTTGATATATTTTCGGATTATACGTAAAATTCTAAGCCTAACTAACTGGTGCATCATAGCCTATGCGTAGGGTGAACATACCCTTTTTTCAGAAAAAAAAGTACAAAATTTATGAAGATAAAACATAAATGCAAAAATATTTTATAAAACGCAAAATGTATCTTTTAGTGGACAAAACTAACTTAGTGCCATTGAAAATAAATACATAAATTATTGTTACGTAACATTATATAATATAATACGAGAAGAACAACTGTCTGTTCTTCTCGAATATAACTAAACATAATATATA
>MU182018.1:623388-687453 GCA_016904865.1 Pissodes strobi | reverse complement strand
TATACCTATATATAAACTAAAGTAAAAACAAATTATACGAAATTATATTAACCTTGTAAAGGTAAAACTCTTGTAATAAAGGTTCTTTAGATGAGGGAGCTCGAATAGCTGTATCTCCTTCCGGTTTGTTGTGCCATTCATATTTTTCGGAACTTTAAATTGATTTAAGAAGGTTCGGCTTCGAATGAAGCAATTGAAACGTTTCATCGCAAGTTTCATCAAAATTTGCTTGCATCGCTGCCTCTAGCGTAGAAGTGGACATTAGAGAATTTTCTGAACTCCAATAATTATTTATTACCGAAAATAAACGCTCAATAGCTGTACTTGTACCAGGAAGGCAATTCAGGTAAAGGTGGCAAAGGAAATTCACTGAGAACAATATTATCAAGATATTTGTTTGAAAACAGTAAAAAAATAAAAACTCTGTTTTTTTAAGAAGTACATTTGCATGTCCTTAGAAAGGTCTTCAAGTACATTAGGACATTATTTAAAAGTAGGTACTGTCTTACTTAAATAAGTTTAAGTACTTATGGTCACCCTACCTATGCGTAAAGTTATTAATTTTGGAGATAGAAAGAAACTGAAATCGAGCATTTGTATACATTGGATAGATACAGAAAAAAAACGGATATAGATGGAAAAAACGATTTGCACCTTCCTATTTTAACTTTTAAATAGCTATCACATGGTACCTTCTTAACAGATACCAAGGATATACTTACCAAAATCGTGACCAAAATGGTATCATTGGAACGCAGATGCAATATGTAGTTTGTACCATAAGATAGCACCATCAAAGTTAGCATAGGAAATGCAAATCCTTTTTTCCATCTTCAAAATGTTTGATTTGATGCATTTATCCAAATTGTCCAAAACCTCGATCTAATTTGTTTTTATATTCAGTTTAGTAATTTTCAAATTTTGGTTTTCTCCAAATTTGTGTTAGGTAACTTTGGAATTCGTATCTAACACGTGCGAAAAGTATCTTTTCCGCCCTTAATGGCTTGACTGAACTGCGCTTCGCGTCATCGCATGCGGAAAAATACTGCTTTCCGCATTTGTTAGGTATATAACTATAACATATACTGACCGACAACGAAATCAACTCCACACTTTCATCACGGCAAATCCAGATTACACCCCCAACCCAAACATTTAACGAGTCCCTGAAAACTCGAAAATGCCTATTATTCGTCTGGATATTTTCTAAACATATTACATGTTAAATAATAATCCATCTTTAAGAGACAAATATTTACCCATCTCGATATGCAGGCAAGCAGTGAATTTATAATTAAAAGTGCTCCCAAATTGCAGACGCAGCCACTGCATAAATTTCAACCAATCTAATATTTTTAGGAGCCATCGCAACTCTTAAAAATTTATCTCACTCTTGGATGCAAAAAAATGCTGCACGCAGCTGAGCTGCGGGAGTTGCGCAAATGTTTATACTACAACGCAGCAAAAGTTGCTCCCAACCTCCGTACTGGGGTTAACAGATTTTTATTCATTTGATGGTTATTATCAGTCGTACAGGAGCTAACATTAGTTTTTCAGTAGTTTGTAACTATTTTTCTTCGTTTTACTAAATCGTTGGTTGACTACTTCTTAATCAACGGCTAAGGTAATATATTATTATGTAATGTTTAGATTTTCATGAGCGCTGCGCCGTAAGTAGGTATACCTACATGTAGTAGATATTCTACCTATTCGTCAGACACAAATCAATGATTTCCAGTAATTTATGATGGTTCTTATTTGCCCCCTCTCTCTTGCATAACGTTGTTATCACTGTTTCAGCGATCGAAAAAAAAAATCATGAAATATTTATATTTTTGTAAGAGACGAAATAACAATAAGTGAATTACTTTTCCGCCCTAGGCCGAACAGTAATATTCCCGAACTGTTATGTGCGATTTCCTAGCATCCCTTAATAATACTAAAATAGCGAATCTTGCGTGTTGTCAACGGGCCGAGAATGCTGATATTTTCGGACGATAACAAAAAAAAAAGCAAAACATTCCTATTAAAATTATCTACTTTTATAGTATATTTTCAACTGTCACTTCATTGAATACAGGGTGGTGAAATAAAGTTCTTTTTTTAATGGAACATCCTACATTTTGTTGTATCTTTGGATATCCCTTCAAAGACAATTTCAGTGGTACATACGAACATGATTCGAGTCTGTTAGGCACCGTTTCGAACTTATAATGAGTATCTTCAACATTGAGAGAAATATTTAACAGTCATAGCCGAGGCCATAGTTATATCGCATAATGAGTTTTAAAATTCTATGAGCATTATTTTTAACAAAATAGTGCTTTTGCCTCTCGTTTTGCCTAGTATCTGCTCAAGTTTTAAATTCCATAAAAATGACGCAGTGTTGTCAACTGCTACTTTTCTTATTTTTTTCAAATGGGACGTGCTTTATATTTTTACATTTCTGAATAGTTAGGTATTTCAATAACAAATCCAATTGTAAATATACTATGAATCTATGACTTAGCATGTGTCTTACCGTTTTGATTTCCGATTGATGATTGTTTTTAGATATTGGCCAAGATTAAAATTATTAAGATACTAAAGGGGTTCTTTCACGTGTTCATAACCATTTTATGGTAATAACTCATAAAAAAAGACAGAAAATTAAACACTGCATATGCAAATTCGGCAATTAAAAAGCATTAAAATCTGTACCAAAAACAAGCACCAAATTAACACTTGTAAAGAACGTTTCATAACACGAAGAAGCTAAACTAGTTTTTCTATATGTGGAATTCATGTTAGGTATATATCTCGGTATAGATCTATACTTATTGGTTATAATTCCTACAATTATTTGCTATTAACGAACTAATTGTTTCACGAAGGTATTACCTGTTGAAATTTGAAAACCATGGACAGTTTATTTTTGCAAATAATGCTCTCGACATAAAAAAAAAGTCTCCTCGAATCCCGAATCCAGTTCAAAACAAGCTCACATATAAATCAATAATCAATGTTCTTGTATACCAGCGGTTGGATGCGGTGTCTCTTCCATCAGATCTAGGAAAGTTGTTCTTCCTTCGCAGGCATTAACCACACGCAAAAACCTTCCCGGATGCATAATTACACATCCTAACATACGACGGCACCAGGTTGCTGAAATCGGTTAGGTTTTGTAAGCGTTTGTAGCGCTACAAAAGCTCACTGATTTGGGCACCTAATCGCGATGCAATCAATTTGCGGCAAGAGCCCTCGTGGTCGAGAGGTCTAGATGGTTAGGTCTCAATTCGGCGGCCTGGGTTCAAACCCCGTTGCTTTTTTTAATTTTTTTAGGTTAAGTTTCTAAACAGTTTTTTTCTTCATTTTGGGTATGTCTTGGGTTAGTTTGGGTTAGCACCTGGTTAGTTTCCTTTTCTTGAGCCCCCGTAGCGAGCGAAGCGAGCGGAGGGCCATGCGAAAAGTGAAATATTATATAACAGCGTGTTCCAGGTGCCCAAATCAGTGAGTTTTTGTAGCGCTACAAACGCTTACAAAACCTAACCGATTTCAGCACCCTGGTGCCATTGTATGTGAGGATGTGTAAATATGCTTCCCGGCCCCAACCCCGGACCTAAATGAAAATCAAGCTCCTTATATTAACGTTATGGAATACTATCGAATACAAAATATTTTTTGCGTATGGTTACTGCTGACGGATTAAGAACCAATACGTTAAAAAAACAATTTTTAAGAACGTTGTTTAAGATTTTTTAAAGTTCTAGCAGCATAGTATGCAAAACCATAATGCGATTTCACATCTTAACGCTGTTTTACAACATCATTGATATATATGGGAGCTAGTTTTGAATTAAAAATCAGGACTGATGTGAACTTGGCAGTAAAAAGTTGGCAGTAGATTTTCCGAAGAATGCCAGTGGCGTCGGTATACGAAATATAATTAAAATGGACAATGTTTTTATTTGTTTATAAAAAAAACTACTCATAGTGTAGAAATTAATTTTATACAGAATGTTCCCTACACTTGATACTGTCTTTTAGTACTATCACCATATTCTTGCAAGGCGTCCAAGAGGAGATATTAGGGTTAAAAGAATAAACATTTCTATTTTGGCTGCAGTAGACAATGTTTTTATTTGTTTATAAAAAAAAACGTACTTATAGTGTAGAAATTAAATTTATACAGAGTATTCCCTACACTTGTTACTGTCTTTTATAACCACCACTATATCCTTGCAAGGCGTGGTATTAGGGTTAAAATCGGTTAAAATGATAAAAATTGCTATTTTGGCTGGAATGGACAAAGTTTTTATTTGTTTATAAAAAAACTACTGATAGTGTAGAATTTAAATTTATACAGAGTGTTCCCTACACCTGTTACTGTCTTTTACTACCACCACCATATCCTTGCAAGGCGTCCAAGGGGTGGTATTAGGTTAAAAGGATAAAAATTGCTATTATGGCTGGAATGAACAAAGTTTTTCTTTGTTTATAAAAAAACATAGTGTAGAAATAAAATTTTTACAGGGTGTTCCCTACACTACTTGTTACTGCCTTTTAGTACCACCACCATATCCGTGCAAAGCGTCCAAGGGGTGGTATTAGAGTTAAAAGGATAACAATAATTGCTATTTTGTCTGGAATGGACAAAGTTTTCATTTGTTTATAAAAAAACCTACTGATAGTGTAGCAATTAAATTTATGAATAGTGTTCCCTACGCTTGTTACTGTCTTTTAGTACCACAACCATATCCTTGCAAGGCGTCCAAGGGGTGGTATTAGGGTTGAAAGGATAAAAATTGCTATTCTGGTTGGAATGGACAAAGTTTTTATTTGTTTATTAGAAGACTACTCATACTGTAGAAATTAAAATTATACAGAGTGTTCTCTACACCTGTTACTGCTTTTTAGTACCACCACCATATCCTTGCAAGGGTCCATAGGGGTGGTATTAGGGTTAAAAAGGATAAAAATTGCTATTTTGGCTAGAATAGACAATGCTTTTATTTGTTTATAAAAAAACTAATAGTGTAGAAATTAAATTTATACAGAGTGTTCCCTACACCTGTTACTATCTTTTAGTCCCACCACCATATCCTTGCAAGGCGTCCAAGGGGTGGTATTAGGGTTAAAAGGATAAAAATTAAAAATTGCTATTTTGGCTGGAATGGACAATGCTTTTATTTGTTTATAAAAAGACTACTCATAGTGTAAAAATTAAATTTATACAGTGTGTTCCCTACACTTGTTACTGTCTTTTATTACCACCACCCTATCCTTGCAAGGCGTCCAAGGGGTGGTATTAGGGTTAAAAGAATAAACATTGCTATTTTGGCTTGAATGGTCAAAGTTTTTATTTGTTTATAAAAAAAAACTACTCGTAGTGTAGAAATTAAAGTAATACAGAGTGTTCCCTACACCTGTTACTGCCTTTTAGTACCACCACCATATCCTTGCGAGTCGTCCAAGAGGTGGTATTAGGGTTAAAAGAATAAACATTCCTATTTTGGCTGGAGTGGACAATGCTTTTATTTGTTTATAAAAAAACTACTTATAGTGTAGAAATCAAAGTTATACAGAGTGTTCCCTACACTTGTTACTGTCTTTTAGTACCACCACCATATCCTTGCAAGGTGTCCAAGGGGTGGTATTAGGGTTAAAAGGATAAAAATTGCTATTTTGGCTGGAATGGACAATGCTTTTTATTTGTTTATAAAAAACTACTCATAGTGTAGAAATGAAATTTATACAGAGTGTTCTCTGCTTTTTAGTACTACCGCCATGTCCTTGCAAAGCGTCCAAGGGGTGGTATTAGGGTTAGTTTGGGATAGCCAAATTGCTATTTTTATTCTTTTAACCCTAATACCACCCTTTGGACGCCTAGCAAGGATATGGTGATGGTACTAAAAGACAGTAAGAAGTGTAGGGAACACTCTGTATAAATTTAAGTTCTACACTATGAGTAGTTTTTTTATAAACGAATAAAAACTTTGTCCATTCCAGCTAAAATAGCAATTTTTTTTCTTTTAACCCTAATACCACCCCATGGACGCCTTTCAAGGATATGGTGATGGTACTATATATATATATATATATATATACGGTAGTAATTTAGCAAAAACAGAACACTACACCACTGACAGATAGTAGACATATTCAGTCTTAATCGTGTCTTGTGGGTCCTATTTAATCCTTGACGTTCAATTAAAGTAATTAATAAGCTCGTCCATTTCATGATAAGATAATTAAATTGTGGAAAACATCGGTTACTTAGAAAATCGCCTTATGACACCATCTGTTATATTAGGATGATAATTAGATGTGTACGAGAGAAGCGTATTTTAATAATTATTTTTTCCGCGATAAAAATAGTCTGAAAATGGATAGCATTCTCGGCTCGCTGACAGGTCGCAAAATTCGCTATTCTGGTGTTGTTAAGGGTTGGTAGAAAATCACATATAACAGTCCAGAAATATTACTTTTCGCCCTAGACCGGAAAAGTAATTCCCTTACTGCTATTTCGTCTCTTTCAAAAATATCAATATTAATTAATTAATTATTTTTTTTTCGATCGCTGAAAAAAGTATGTGTACTTGAGGAAAAGCACATTCTCGATCTCGGCGCTTTCACAATCGGCCATGAAAATGTAACTTTTCGTCCTAAGTACAAAATATACTATATTATGTGCGGCAAAACCGAGGGCAAAACAATGAAAATTAAAATATCTGATAAAAGGCTTTTAGGAATTTTACAGCCTTGTATAGCAGATACAGGTTAAGCCAAATGTGTAAGATGTATTTTCAAATGGAGCACCGTGTATATGGTACCGGTGGCATTTATACATTCCGTACATGTATATGGCACCTCGGAGTTGTTATTGGTCAAACCATTCAAAATTTGAACTTCTATCCAATCAACGCGCGGTGCGATAATCGTGTACGGAATGTAATTCGGTGCCATATTCAGGTACGGAATGTAATAAATACTTTTGCAGTATAAGTATTTTCCGAAGGCTTCAAAGAGTATGGTAAAAGTTCGGAAAGGATGAGAGGTGTCTTTTAAAGACAAGCGTCTTCAAACAGCGGTTTGTAATTAGTACTGTTAACTTTACGCATGGCGCTTCGCTCGATTCGCTCGCTCCGGGGTGCAATCAAACAAAACTAACCAAAACTAACCCAAACTACCCTAAATTTAAAAAAAGAAACGGAGGCAAACCGAAGCATCGTATCAGAAGCGTAGCATCTAACTACTGCCGCCACCAGGCTTGCTAAAAATGATCCACTGAACCGCAAAGACATGCTGCTCAATAAACTGTTATTAGTTATTACATTCCGTAAGTGCATATGGCACCGATTTACATTCCGTACACGCATATAGCACTCGAAGTTTGATTGGTTGAAATTTCAAATCCAACCAATGTGATAGTGCTAGGTGCCGTATACATGTACGGAATGTATAAATGCGTACCGGTGCGGTGGTTTGATTATTATCCTTAACAGTAACCGAGAAAATCGGATAACTCTGCAACAAAATTAACGCGTTAGTTAGAGAGAGAATAATGCGGTATTTTTTCTCCCTAATACATAATTTTTATGAGAGATTTTTAACATTTTTGTGGATATTGAAAGTAAAGGTGTTAAAACCTCTAAATCTGAGATTAGCAAAAAGTCGGTCGGGAAGTAAAAAAGTGAGCAATTTTGACTTAACTCTGTCTTATAAAGCTGTAAGAATTCATTAGGTTTATAATGTATAGGTATGGTTTTTTGTGTGTCAAATCCTCCATTTCGTTTTTGATGTGTAAATATCTTACGCGGCGATATGAGGTACATCTCGGCAAATGGGACGGAAATCTGCAAGCGGATGTGACATCATAACCATGAGCAGTAATTAGTGCGCAGCTACTTCAGCGTTTCCTTGCAAAACGTGTTCTTGCTAACGCCAGAATATAGGCAACCACTTTCAAATAAGTGGTTGCCTATATTCAGGCGTCACAGGGCCTAAGGTGGCATTAGATTTTCATGTCGATGATGCCGATATAGGATATGTTTACACATCAGTGTCTCGAGTACTAGCAGACTCGCTCAATTTTTTTACATTTGTGTCAAGTTCAACATATATTTTTCTAACTCATAACCATTTAGTATTTTTGTTAATTAGGTGTAAAAGGCTAGTAGAGCCAATTTCGGCAATTTTCTCATGCATATTGCTGATAAATTTAATTTTCGATCAGGTCATGGATTTTCCTAAAATGTAGTCATACCAAATATAATTTCATATAAATTTTGAACTTCATCCAGACCTCCAATAGTCGGTTTTTCGGTGATCTTAAGGATAAATAACGACTGGGAAGTTTTTAGGCCCGATCAAATTTGGCAAAAATAGTTATTTGTGCAACTAGTGGGTGAAATGCCTTTGTAGGGCACGAGGCGGAGCCGAGAACAACAAACAAGTGATTTTTTTTTTAATATTTCACGTATAAGTTGTATGAAATATTTATTTACAACTGCCAAAAATATCGAAATACATAATATTTAATACTTTTATTAAGCATTTGATTTAAACATTTTTCTTTCTAAAACTTAAAGTGGTGTTATCGTAACTATAAACGTAAGCATACGTGAATTAAGTGTCTTTTCGTACTAAGAACTGAAGAAAGTAGTGATGGTGAGAATAAATCATTTCCATCAACCCTGCCGAGCTTTTTCGAAACGGCAAATGATGTAGCTATTTCGAATTTTTGGTCCGCTAAATCAAAATACCTATATGAAAACATTTACAATCGTTTCAGCTTTCACCCAATGGTGCAAACAGCATGAGGTCGCCAAAATAACAGAAAATGTGGTTCTTGCATATCTTGTGGATATATTAAAGACAGTAAAATCATCTATCCTATGGTCCATCTACTCCATGTTGAAATCTACGCCCAATATAGAAGAAATTGTCGACACTAGAATATTGACCCAAGAAATCTAAAATCTTCACAACAGAGAATTTTATAGATTTTTGATCCAATCTGACAATAATAGATACAGTTTTAATGATAAAGGTAAATTTCTATAAACAAAGATTTTATAATGTAGAGTATCCTATTTTTTACCCGGTTTACTTAATTTTTAGTCTTATTTCTTGGAAAAATTTATTTTTACTAAACGTGTATGCTTTAAGCAAGGCTTTAAGTAAAAACAATATTACTTTGCAGCATAGAATCAGAGCAAAAGGTACTTCTCCCTCCCAATGAAAGTGTAGATTATAGGTCAAAAGTAACAAAATAATATGATTCTTTGTTTCAGGTGGTCCTTATTTTCGGAATTCTGAAGCATGGCGAAAAGAATAAATAACTAAACTAATGATTGATGATATTAGAGACAGAAATAATGTTTAAATCATTGTTTACATTATGGATTAAAACAAATCACATAGAACGTACATTTAAAAAACCAATTTGGATTCTATTAAACTCTATGGTGAATATACTTGCTAAGGTTAACCGTACGCACCATACAAATAGAATAAGTTGCGTGTCACAGGTTGTTGGAAAAAAACAAAATTGCAGGAATACCAAGTTTAATTGCCAAATATTTAAAATTATCTGACCTAAAACGTACAGAGGGCATTGTTTTCGTAGAACATCGGCTACACTTCTCGCCCCATGGAGGATGAACGTTTTCTGCAGTGGCCGAAACATATTGGGGATTCTATCTAAAATTAAATATTATTTCAATTTTCAGTAGTTCACCTTCGACCTAAAAGGATTACCAAGTTGAACCTCAGTTAATTTCACCACCTCCAAGATCCGATTTTTGGTTATATATACCACAGACTGTGTATATACTATACATTTAAGTTCTGTAAATAAATACGAATTTTCTTCAGGAAGTTTTATTCTTTTTTGTACAAAACTAATGGCATAATGAGTGTGAATCTGTATTTGCATAAAATTACATATTCTATCTATAATATTTCAGTACTTGAAATAAAATTTCAGTGCGCGAAACAAGTTGTAGTAGAGTGTAAAATCCCACCAGTATATTAAATAAGAAGTCTTGAAAGTTGAAAGTGCTAGTTTTCATACGAAGGTTCTTGAGGAAATCCCCCGAGGTTGAAAACGTACTTTCACAGGAGTAATGTACTCTATTGTTCCTACCACCACCTATAAGAATGAAACAAAAGGTACTCTTTAGATTCTTAAGAAATCAAGTCAAGTCAAATATCCTGTCAAATGAACACCTTCTGTACTCTGTTCAAATAGAGCCGTATTAGAAATACTTTTCAACACGCGTGTACCTAATATAAGTCACTTTCTAGCCAAGTTAACTGTGTTGTAGGAAAAATAAAATCATTGTTAGGTAGAACAATGACAAAGTAGTATGTTAGTATTGAGAATTTTAATGATAGCTATTAAGACACGAGCATGATAATTACATCGCAGGCCAGTGTCGTAATGCATGAAAGTGTCTTAATAGCCATTAGATGTGATTTGCATACACTATTTTTTTCTAGGCCCAATTATAATAATGAAAAATAAGGTCTTTAGCTTTCAAAATTGACTAAGTAAATAACTACTATGAAACTGGCAAATTTGTACATGACATCTTTAATATTCGCAGAATATTGCTGTGATGATCATGGGCGTAGCCAGTATTTTTTTATCAAGGGGGATGGGCGAACCGTAGACAAGGCCGCAGTGGTGTCCGCCGGAGGCTAAGTCGCCGAAAGTGGAAAATTTTGGGAGTGCCACGATCCATTTTTACCCAAAGTCATTAAAATCGTTAAAAAAATCAAGGATTCGGCATCCTCTTGAATGACCAATTGAAGGGGGGGGGGGGGGTTACTTTGTTAACGCAAATAATATATTATTAAGGTGCTGCAAGAGTAAAACCAAAACGCGAAACACGGAGCGTAAACAAAAATTTTAAATCGAAGAAAGATGAAAACAGTACAACCCCCACGCTCATCCACCAATTTTTAGGAGTAAGTGTTTTACACCATGCATCGTTTAACATAAAAAAGTTATATTGCAAAATGAGTCGGTTAAATTCCCAGGGGAGCCATGGCCCTCCTGTATACGTCCATGGTGATGATGCATTTTAATTGGGTATAAACTTGTCTCTTAGTGAATAATCTGTCATAAATCTGTATCAATGAATCTTATTAAAATACAGGTAGTAAATAGTTAGTACATCAATTAAATTATAGGAGCAGTAAAAGCCTTCTTTAGCAACTGAAATCGGTATCATAATGTTATCATTTTTTGACAGTTGTAGAAAAAAAAATAAACGACATATCTATCATAAAAATTGGTATTCGGAGGTCATTAGTGTGATCGTATTCGGGACCAACAGCATGGTTATACACAAAAAATAGGAGTGTTAGGAGCAAATTTTAATCATAAATATTTTATGCGATTCGATCGCTTAACTTTCAGAAAACTCGAAAATTTTTCGAAATGTAGGTAGGTATATATGAATATTCTAAAACTATATAAAACCAAAGAAGCAACAGCACACATATGTATATCTAATAACCTTCTTCTGAAACACAGTTAAGATTTTTAAAAGATGCTTAAAGGTCAAACCCCAGAATGATAAAATATACTTGAGTCGTGACGCGATACGCTAAATTCAAAATTCGTTGTACGTAACTGCAGAAATATGATTCTGAACCTGAACACAATTTACACAATCGTCTGACTGTATTAAAAACTAGTCCATTAAAAACAAAAAAAAAACATGTTGACCAGTTAATAATAAAAGTAATTAATTTATCTACACTAAATTTGAATGTCTCTATCTACCTACAGTTTCACTGTAGTGAAAAAAATTAAATGTTTTTGATCATGGTCTTTTAGACTATGATAAGGTTATAGGTATCCCGAGAGGTATCCTATAATTGTTAATTTCATCATTGTAATTTTGCTAATAACCAATAATTATTGACCTGTTAAAATCATAGTAATCACGGTTAACAAGACGTCTTCTTTGTAGTCAAATTTAAATTTTGGAGGCAATTGTACGACACTTTATTTTTCATATTATCTTTTACAAGATTATATTTATACAGTGACTGCATTTTCGTAGAAAGAAACAATATAAAATATATTTCTGCCTTTAAAATTCAAATCGAATACAAGGAAAACTTAACAATTTTAATTGTTCAAAATTCAAAACCAGTTTAACTCTTTCGCTACTCTTGTCGTATATAATCGCTGTCAGGTAGACCACTCTAGACGTATAAATACACAAGTGACAAACAATTGTTTTAGATTACTGTGGGCAGTTATATTCGCGGGAGCAAAAATTTTAAATTAAGTTAAATAATTATCTAATGTTTTTCATTTATTATAAAATAAAAACAAATAATAATATAATAATGCGTCCTTGGTCAAGGATTACTATTTTTGTGTTCTCAAAATATTCTATTTAGTTTAAAATAAAGTTATTTAGTTAATTAAAATGATTTTAATTTATTATAAAGTAAAACAGATAATGAACAATCAATTAGAAATAAAAAGAAAATTAATCACGATGAAGTAAAACGGCTCACGCTCCTCTAGACGTATATATTCGCAGCAGGAGAACAATCCGTTCCTCATTGACGGCGTCGAATGAGATTGCCGTAGCGAAAGGGTTAATAATCTGACAAATGCAATTTATTTCAATACGTTTTAGTTATTTATATTATCATTGCGGGCAAACGTTATCTATCCAGTTTCCTTATCGTTGTCTCTTCCGCCCTGACACCTGAAACAATAATTTTCTATTGCAAAGGAAATAGGAATCATAATTAGTCGAAAAGCATAATGCTTTTAATAATGACCTTGAACTGTCTAGAATCTCAAAGCATAACTCATGGTGATAATAAGGCAACAACAGGATTCCCCAAGGCTAGTGATCTAAAACCTAGAGATAAAAGTACTCTGGCATTTACAATAAAATGTATGGTTACAGGGTGTTCACTTGAACATTTTGACCTCGGTTATTTCGAAGATAAATTAATTTCAAGCATAGGCCGGGTCGTACATTTTAATTTGGAGGGTGCGGTTGCGGTACTTAATTTTTGGTTTGTTTCTTGAATGCCAAAGCTTATTAAGTACCTACTTCAATACTTCAAAAATGTGTACCTATAAAAACGTGTAGGTAATAGTATTTAAATCTTTCGAAACTATTTAAATACCTCAAAAGTAGGTATTTGTACTTCAAATATAAAAATGTTTAAAACCATAAAACATCTAGTAAAACAGCATTTTCTCCAATGTAAACAGGGCCGGCTTATATACTTTTGCCCACCCGGGTGCCAGTCAAAATGTACGCCCGAGTGTGACAGTTTTTCACAGCTTCTTACTACTCGCTTAAGAAAAGCAAAGTCTTATGTTGTTATGCTTAGGTCTATAGAAATTTAGCATTTTAAATTTTATTTTCAAGTTTAATTATTATAATAGTTTTTTTTTATTTTATCATGGCTTACCCAGGTATTTTTAAAAACAAAAAAAATATATGTTGCCATTACGGCATGACTGAAAAGTGAAACAGCTTGTACATAAACAAATATATTAAAATAGTAGCTTACAAGTTTTCATGTCAAACCTATAGATTTTTGTAGAATAAAAGTGAGTGACTGAGTGATTCATACTGAAATAAAATTTGTTTAAAATGTAAAGTTTAAATAAAATCTATTTGGCTTGCTTTCAAGTGAGCAAAATCCTTAACTACATCACTTATGTCTAAATTAGTAACAATTTCATTTTCTATTGAAATGATAGCTAAATTGTTTAACCTTTCTTGACCCATGGAAGATCTCAAGTAGTTTTTTATAAGTTTTAATTTTGAGAAAGCTCTCTCACCACTCTCTACTGAGACAGGTAGGGTCAGGAGAATTCTTAATGCTACCGTGATAATAGGGAATGTTTCAATTAAATTATTTTTAAAAATATACTCTAATATATATTTAGGATTTTTTTTTGAAGGTACTTCAACAGGGCATCTATCTCTTCGGTTAATTCTCGGCCGTCAATATCATGGTCGTTTTCATAGGACAGTTTGGATTCCAAATCAGTGCAATATTTCACCAATGTTGTTGGTTCTAAGGTTCCACATTTAAATCATATTTTAGTTAAATATGTTTGTAATAAATCAAGCTCCTTTAAACATTCTGCAAGATTAAACTGAACATTTTGAATTAATTTGCTTACAACATTGATCTTTGTTAGAATATCATACCAGATTGCAAGTGAAAAAATAAAATTAAAAGCTTTAATTTTATTGCAATTTAAAGAGAGCTTCATGTTTTGTGTGCGTCAAATTTGGAGGCGAATGGTTGCTAGCCGTGACATTGCCTCCCTCTTAAACCTGATCGGCCCGATCAGCTACTTCATGTCGAGAAACGTTCAATGTTCAGGAGGTTATCTTCCAACACTGGGGGAAAGTCACTTTGAAAAACACTTGCTAGGCCTATTGCTAGCTTCTATGTACAATGTAGTTCAATTTCTTGCAAACAAAAATGATTGGAATGTAGTAGGTTGATATGGTATGCAATTATTGCATATGGCATGACATGAATGCTTTGTGAATGCGGCTTCTTGGTACACGCATGAATGATTATTAAATATGCTATGCAGGTAGCATAGGTAAGCTGAAATCCGCGTATGGGATGTAGCCTTGTGATAACTTGAGTAAATTGGCAGACTAGTGCCGTTTAATCCTTATATGAGAATAAGGCATTAGTAGGTATGCAGACTAGTGCAGAGTAATCCTTATATTAGAATAAGGCAAGAGTATAGCAATCCAGTGGTATACTCGTGATAGAGAATGTTGAAAACCCCCATGGGCAAGACCATTGGGGACTGTACTGCGCATGGTACAGCCTTTGAGAATTAGAGAGATCAGTGGGTCTCCATAATGGCAGTCAGGATGCCGAAAAATACCTTTTTGTAGGCTTAGTACTAGAGCTCAGTGGGTCTCCATAATGGCAGTCAGGATGCCGAAAAATACCTTTTTGTAGGTTTAGTACTAGAGATCATTGGGTCTCCATAATGGCAGTCAAGATGCCTTTTTGTAAGCTTTGTGAGAATGTGATTGTAAACATGTGCGTTTACTTACTTGAGATTCCGAGACTAGGCTCGATTGAGTGTGGTTAGAGACGGGGATCGATTGTAGAACTCCCATGGATGAGACCAATTGGGACGCCATTGCACGGCGTGAGACTCGTGAGAATAATGGCAGTAAGTTTGCCGATAAATACCTTATTGTAGGCTTGATATAAAGATGATTATGCTTGGATATCACTATGACACATGAGTAAAGAACTAGAGAGATTATGAGGTCTCAAAACGTGAAAACTTCCCGGCATGGCGGCTCAGCGCCATGCCGGCTGGAAACGGGGGCGCGCTTTTTGCGACTTACATGGTTGCGAGTCGAGATGCTACTCGCTTCTAGAACGTGGGACGTGGGAACCAGACCAACTTGAAGAAGTTGTTAACGCCCATTTGACACCGCCTCTTCTGGCGGGATGATATAAATCCTCCGGAAATAGAAAGGGCGAATAATGTAAATACTGAGAAGTTATGTAAACCTTTACGTCAGCGATTGTCTAAATTAACCTTATGAATTTTAACACAAATCCGGTCGAAATACGTTAAATAGTTTTTATAAAAATCGATTGTTAAAGATCGGAAATTTAGGAGCTAACTTGATTACCTCCGTTAAGAGACAGTGATTGGTCGACTCGGTCGCCGGGGTATACCGGGAAGCGCTATGATTGGTCAGATAGCGTAGGATACGCGGCCAGTTTCAGATGAGTAAACGTGGTTACAACAGATGGCGCTAGTACTATCGCATGTATTTTAATTTGTTTGGAATGCGAGGCTAGTGGCGTGGAATGTTAAATTGTACAAAACTAAATCGTTAGATTTGAAGACGTGTTCAAAAATGGTTTTTGAACACTGATGGGAATGGTCTGTAGTAGTTCCAGGGCAGATCCACGAAGCGCTACCACCAGTGACGTAGCCATTTCTTCGTTATTCCAACCGTTGGCAACAGCAGCGTCTTCAAATTGTCTTTTGTACATTGTCCAGGATGTTTGACCGTCATAAGTTGTAGGTTTGATATTCTATCATGTGGCGAATACCCTCTCGATGGGCCCTTGATTTTTTAGTCTGATAACTTCTGCTTGTAGATTCTTTATTTCTTTCTGTACGTTTCCTACTTTTTTTTGTATATTTCCAACTTCCTTTTGTACATTTTCTACTTTTTTTGTATATTGTTTACTTTTTTTTCAAATTTCTCATTTCGCCCGTTCAATATTTTCTGGAATTTTCCTTGCTCGCCTACAATTGCATTCAGCATCCATTTCTGAAGCTGGGTTGTTCTGCTTGCCTTCTACGTTCATCCTCTTCCCGTTCCGCTTGCCTTTTATCTTTTTGGTCTTGAACAATTTTCTGAAGCCGGTCCTGTTCTATTTGCCTTTTACGTTCATCCTCTTCCCGATCCGCTTGCCCTCTACGTTCATTCTCTTTCCGATCCGTTTGCTTTTTATCTTCTTGATCTTGAAAAAATTTCGGAAGCCGGTCCTGTTCTATTGGCTTTTTATCTTCTTGATCTCGAAAATTTTTCTGATGCCGATCCTGTTCTGCTTGTCTTTCGTCTTCTTGGTATTGCAAAATTTTCTGAAGCCGGGCCTGTTCTGCTTGCCTTTTACGTGCATCCTCTTCCCGATCCTTTTGCCTTCTACGTTCATTCTCTTCCCGATCCGTTTGCTTTTTATCTTCTTGATCTTGAAAAAATTTCGGAAGCCGGTCCTGTTCTATTTGCTTTTTATCTTCTTGATCTTGAAAATTTTTCTGATGCCGATCCTGTTCTGCTTGTCTTTCGTCTTCTTGGTATTGCAAAATTTTCTGAAGCCGGTCCTGTTCTGTTTGCCTCTCAGCATTTAGATTTTCCATGAAATCGGCCAACATTTTATTTATTTGCTCCCTTTCTGCCGTTTGTTGCCTTGTATTGACCATAGAATGTTATAAAATGTTCTGTCCTGAATCTTCGCGGCCGGCGATGACTCATACGTAGACGCGACAAGGCTAGTAACAACAACTCACGTCCGCTAGAACTTTTACAACACATAATTTATATAATAAGCAAATTTTAGTGAATAACAGAATTAGGTAAGCAGAGTAGTAAGTATAAGACCATTATTTTATTTCAAGGTCACCTTGAACTTGGCTCTACTCACTTAACCTTGAAATTATTTGTTTATATGACCTTCGGCGCATTTAACTTAACCTTGGTTGCTGGTCGGGATAAACAAGTGATTTTATTATTGTTTAATACCATAAAGAAGGGTGTGGTATCTTGATTAACCACTTTTAATGAACTGTATTTCTATAGGGTAGTGAGAGGAATTGAAACATATATTCGGTTTAATTCACTTTAATAATGCAGGTGTAAATTGCATTTGAATATTATAGATATAAATAAACAGCGTTTTCTATGTTAAATAGAAATTATATATGTACAATTTTTAGAATAATTGCAGGCATTCATATTCGTCCATTCAAGTATAAAACTAATATTACAAAAGGTTTCTTAAAATTAGAAATATCTACTGAAAAGTCTTGATTGTTTGATTTAAAAATGAGCTTTTTATCTTTCTTATTATACTTTTCGTTCTCCAACTTAGAAACTTTCACACAGCGTACCTGTTCACCTTGACTGCTTTACCTGTCTTCAACGGGGAGAGATTTTACTTAGTTATTTTCCAAACTTAACTTTTGTGTTTACGGAAACCATAAATCCAGCTTTAAACCTTGTTTACAGAAATTTGACCAGGAATGTCAATCAGCCTTCCGCCATCTTATGTTCCATTTTCCAAAGGGGACGCTATCGTTCTGACTTCGAAGAATTGCTTAAAAAACCCAAAAGGAGGTCTTTGTCCAACCTTGGACAAAGATAACTGAGGTGCACTAAATATTCTCTAATATTTGTGCATACAAGAGAAATTGGCCCAAAAAGGAATTTGATCTTTTGGCGCGAAGAGGCACTTGCTGGAGCGCGGTGACAAGACCGATCCAGCAACTTGAAGTGTTAGCAGAGCACTGACTTGATTAATTTCTTTCCTTGAGCTAGTCGCCTAGCGGCAAAACCACATAATAAAACTGGGCGGTGACACATACCGAATTCATTTGAGATAAAAAGGGTAGAAACTGTTTTCTTTCTTTATTTGACAGACTGATTGTTCACAATGCTGACGGAGACAAAAATACATTAAATTGAAAACGATTACAAACGTTTTGCTTTACGAGTGAAGAGTTGCTGAATTGTAATCTATTATACCGACAGTACTGCTGTACAGGCTCGAATTAAGGGATCGTGCGTCCAGGTTTGGACTAAGGGGGTTTTGAAGAATTGGCATATGCTAATTTAAATGCACAAATTGAGTTGTACCCGGGGTGAAATAAATCTATTCATGGATCTATTATGGCTCATTCATTCTAGATACATACAGGGTGTTATCACCAAACTATACGGTGAAAAACGATAGTTTTACACGTGTTGGGGTGTTTCCCCAACAGTTGCCTTTGACTCTCACACAAGGCCACTTTGAACTAGACCCCGCCTATTTAACCTTGAACTTTTGCCCACTTGTGCTGACGCATTTCACCTTGAGCAGCTGAGCCTTTCTATACAAATTTACCTGTATGGCAAACTCACCATTCAAAGAGAATTTGCAGTCGTACTTCCACAAAAAAATAGAAATATCGTGTGAAAGTGTCTAAGGTAAATTACATTTTTTTTTAATTTGAATCTCCCATACATTTATTAAATCAGTATTTCAAACAAACCATTGATGAAATCATTGAAATCAATAATGAGGTTGAGTTTATTAGCCGCAGAGCCATAACTTCACTGGAGTCTATTATTCTTGTGAGCATTATAACTGATGAGAATCAACTATCATTTATCAAACATTTGGCTGTACAGCCATGAATACTACATACTACATTCTAGCAGTGGCGTGTGTACCATGAAAGCTAGAGAAGCACAGCTTTCCTATTGCAAATGCTTTATTATTAAATAATTCGTAAACGATAAAAATAATATCTCTGTTTGAAATTTTTGTATTAGCAACAAAGTTTTTCATTTGAATCCGAGCGCTCTTGTTCTTGTTTGTCAAACACCGCTGCATCCAAGCCGCTTACTTGAATCCGAGCACGCTTTCATTACCCGATTACCCCGTATAAGCATAAGCGCGCGCGCGTCGTGTTTCCCGTTGGAGC
This sequence comes from Pissodes strobi, assembly GCA_016904865.1. NCBI lineage: Eukaryota > Metazoa > Arthropoda > Insecta > Coleoptera > Curculionidae > Pissodes > Pissodes strobi. The sequence goes on along the minus strand of MU182018.1, from coordinate 668,204 downwards.
TGCTGTTTTCAAGCTTAGCAGGGCTAACGTAATTTTGCATTTGATTCCGTTGGGACCCCGCGTGTCTAGAATCAATTAAGTAAATGCGCGTTTTTACCGACAGCCTGTAAGCTGCGTTTCGACAGATTATGACGACTTCCGCGCTCGATGATTTAAGTGCGCCGGTACTTCGGGATCAGTTTTGATTCCTTTCGGTTCATGTAACTGTAATGTATGCAGTGCTATGTAGTTTAGTAAATCGAGGATCCCAACATTACAGTTCTGAAGAAAAAAGGCAAATTATTTCAAGAGGTAGGCCAACTCCAGTTCTTAAGGACTTAACAAAACAAACTAAATCCTACCTAAGACATTTTCAAAAAGAAAATTATAATAAGTGTGAGTGGCTGACTGGTTGCGACAAAAATCTATTTTATTTTCGAGTGAAAAAAGCTTATGGAATAAGACCGGTTTCTGTGATTTGAACAATTTACATAAGTTAATTAAAAGACATCACAGTAGCAAAGCGCATATACAGGCTATCATAAAAGAGATAACTTTCGGTTAAACAAGAATTGAGCATATGTTAGATAACCAACAAAAATTAGCGGTACAGAAACACAACGAAGAAGTAAAAGAAAATCGTGAGCTACTCAAAAGGATGATATACGTAGTTGGCTTCCTTGGAAAACATGAGCTATCTTTTCGGGGTCATTCTGAATCTGGGACCTCATTAAATAGAGAAAATTATATACCTAGATATGATTATTTTTTATCAAAATATGATGAAATTTTTAAACTACATCAGGACAATTCGACAAGGTTTAAAGGAACGTCCAACTTAATTCAGAATGACCTTATTTTTTAAGTGTGGGGGAAGTTATTCTGAAAAAAAAAATTATATAAACGAAGCTTTTATTTTAGATGAGACTAATGACATAGCTAGTACTAGTCAATTATCGAAGATCGTCCGCTATGCGACAAAACAAGGCCAAATAAAAGAAAGGTTTCTTAGTTTTGTTGAGGTCTCAATGCAACGAACCGCTTTGACTTTAAATGGCATTGTTCAATCGATTATTGAAGGTCTTGCTTGCGGGTCAAAATTATTAGGCCAGAGCTATGATGGAGCAGCAGTTATGGCAGGTCAATTAGGGGTCTACATGCCAGAGTTAGAGAAGCATACCCATCAGCCCTTTTTATACATTGTATGGCACATAGATTAAATTTGGTGATGCAACAATCTCTCAATAAAATAAAGCAAAGTAAAATATTTTTTCAGACGTTAAGCGGTTTAACAGCATTTTTTTCGAAATCTTCGAGACAGTCAACTGCATTGGAACAAGAGGTTCATAAAAGATTACCAAGAGTAGCCCCCACTCGTTGGAGTTACAATGACAGGCTTGTAGAAACCGGTTTTGAATACCGGCTACCGCTTATTGACTTTTTTCAGAAAATAGTGAACAACACTAATAACAGACTGGATTGGGATAATGAAACAGATGTTCTATCGGATATTTAAATATGCTACAACGAGAAACTGATTTTAATCTTCTGTTACTCATTTTCTCACAAATATTTCCATTCTGTGATAATAGTAAAATAAGTGATAATGAGTTTCTTAGTTTAAAGTCAATAGTTTTGTCTAAAATGGTCAATTTGATGAATTTTGGCTTAAATGCGAAAATTTAGAAATTTTGTCTAGAGAACCGGAAAGGAAAAGAGCTCTGTGCTGGTGTACATGTATTTGGAAAAGCAATTTATATACACTAGAATATATCAGTAGATACCCATCGTTTTCATTTGTCTATTGCTGCATTTTTGTCAAATCTATTTGGCACAAGTTTCGATATTCTTTAATGATTGTAAGTCTTCTAGAATTTTTTTCCTCGCCGACCTGTGAAATTCATTAACAGTTTGTATTTTTTGAGGGGTCGGATCCATCTGACGCCTCTTTAAGCAGTGCACAGATTTCGTTGTTGGTTAAGACTTTGTTTATAAAGACAATGGTTAAGGTAATAAATTATTCCCTCTTCACGATTATTCCAATAAGCATAATCAATGGGTTTGGCAAGAACACGTTTTTTTTTTTAACTCGTAATCTAACTTTTGCCATTTTTTTTTTTTTAACATCCCACTTCCTATTCGGTTCCCAGTCATTAACGACTATATGGGTATTATCATAGGCATCGTATGCTGCATTCATCATTTTTAAAATGAGCTTATAGATTTGAATTGTTCGGAAATTCATTTCATCTCTGCCGTGTAATATGGTTGTATTCTTTTAGAAAAGCAAGTCGTAACGGTCAGTATCCCCTTCAAATGTTGCAAGGTTTTTAACATCACGACATAGCGCCACATTTCCGGGTGAAAAGTGTATTTCCAACATACCCATAAACTTTTAAGTTTTATTCCTTTTTTATTGTTTAATCGCAACATCTATATCGGACTCAAATAATTCCTGTTCATATATACCCCTAGCAATACGTAACTCAGAAACTCTTTCTAAGAAGTTGTGAACTGAAAGTTGTTTACAGTAACCGGAGAATTTCAGATTTCATTTTTCAACACGAGTTTTAAAATTACTAGTGACAAGAACGAATTTTTGTTGGTGTGGAATTAGTTGGTGGCTTATTAGAATTTAAACTAGAAACAGAAGAGTCTGAATCCGAATCATCTAACTGCGTTTTACTTAACAAAGCACTCAAATCTTTATCCGATTTTAACAGTAAATCTAGTTATCCAAAGCAGATAATATTTCAAGCAAAGAATCAGATCTAATTTTTAATTGGTCTTCTTTAAGATTAGTAGTGGGTATTCGATTAATCCGATTCATCAAGTGAACAAGACGTGATTGAATGCGTTGAAAATTAGCTTTGGACTTAGTGTCTACTGATAAATTTTCCACTGAAGTTTGGAGATCTTTTACCGTCAGAATATATTCGATTTCGCTGTCAAATTTAAGCTTATATGGTGGATAATTTAGAGGTTTGCCTTTCTTGTCTAATTGTAAAACTGTATGTAAAGCTGCTCTTAACTGTTCAACAGTTTTTGAATCATCAGCTGGTAGACCACGAATACTAAGTTCATAGACAAGCATCTCTTTCCTAAGATAATTAACTATCATATTATAATCCATCTTTACTGACTCAACAAAATAACAAAATTATAAACGAATAAAGAAAATTTGTATGTAAATGTAAATCAAAATCGGAAAATAAAATAATCAAAGTAGCTGTCCTCTTCGGAGAGCTCAATATATAAATTAATACGCAATATTAGAAATATCAAAAAAAAATCGCCCAGTAATCAATCGAATATTAACAATGAAATAACAATGATATGTGTAATATTAAATAAATATTAAATCACTAGTCATCAAAATAATATGCAACAATAATATACAATGCTACCAATTAATGAAAATCACCCGGTGAATAAATCTAATAAGGCATACAGGACAGAACTAGAATTTGCAATTCTATAAGGAAAAGGTCTCTCAAAAAAAGTAGCCCCACGTTGGGCGCCAAATTTGCAACACGTTTTTCTTCTTGAAGTTAAAAGTAAAGATTTTTAATTAAAAGGAAACCTAGCCCCGGAGAGTCGTATTGCAAATGCCCGGCCCCAGTAGTGGGGTCGTTAGAGCGCCACCAGTTCTTTCCAACTAAACTGAAAAAGCTCTGCGAGTGTTGTGCAGGGTGGCTAGGCCCGCTTATTAAATTAAAAGGTACTCAATCTCAACTTAACAAGAAAACGCAATCTATAATTAAAGGTTTTTTTTGAAAACACAGCAACAATACTATGCTAAAATGACACGTTAAAGACAAAAGAATGTCAAATGACTATTATATTTAACTAATAATTGGTACAATATGGTGATTGTACGGAGACCAATTCTGTTGTTAACGCTCGGTACGGTATGCCTTACAACTAAATGCGCTAAATACTTCAATCCGAAGTGATCACTTTGATGTTAACTAAGCTAATTACATATATGTATGCGTGCGCTAGTGGCTGCACCAATTATAAATATAGCAATAATAATATGTAGCGATGAACGGCCACAATAATTAATTCAAATGACTCGATAAATTAATAAAAAGAATAAAATTAGAATAAAACTATTGAAAGCTTGGCTGTCAATGCTTGATTTATATTCAAATACTAGAAACTATTATTAATTGGCGAGAAAAATTAATGATTTAATGAAACTTAACTCTTTTGAGGCACAATCTATAGAGCAAAATTCATTATGATAAATCACAAAAAAAGAAATAATAATACAGATAAATGCTTCTGTACGGTACTCTTTAGATCCGTCAAACTCTGGTGGAGACGCCGGACACCTGTTGATACTACTATGGCACTGGCCCCGAGGGTAGAACCCGCAGAGGACTCGGCAATTCAATTGGCTCTAGTGTAGCCGGGAACTAGAAGTAGCCCGGAAATTGAACTTTGGCCCGCTAATTAAAGCTGTGGCCCTGTAATTGGACTGTGGCCCGCCAATTGAAGTAGTAGCCTGGTATTTGAACCCTCGTTAGTGTGTGAGGGTTACGGGAGATTCGACGGTCTCGGTCTTATACGACGAACTTGGAAAGCCTCTAGTACAGTATTTAGATCCCGATAAATCGGCCGTGTCAAAATACAAAGAGAAACTACAATATATCCCCAAAGAATGGGTAGAATTAAATCACAATATTAAAGGTTGACTCTCTTTCAGCAAACTTAAGACGGCACTAACAGCAAACCGCCATGAAAGGTACTTTTAGAAGCGCTCTCTTTTCGTTTCCGTCAATTTGCCTTTCTCCTTCCCCGAGATTAAAGAAGTACGTCAGATCAAGAAGTAGTAATGGGCTGGAACATGCTAGTGATTCGATACAAGGAATAATTTTAAGATAATAAACGACTTAGTTCTCGTTTATTAGGATGGTAAAAATAACGGCGGGAGCCACAATTAATGCACTGAAATTAAATGGTTCAAGAAATACCAGAGAATATTCCCCAGCAAAACGATAAACTTTTAAAAATTTAAATCGACAGCTGCAACTATGATAAATAGCCCATTCCTATTACTCGAAACCAACAACCGAATGTTACAGAAAATGCAGCATGCCGGGTGGAAAGATAAATATGAAGCAGAGGTCCCAAAACGATCTCAGAAATGATCGGCCGTTGATTGGAGTCCAGCAACTAGGGGTTCCCAAAAGTTATGAAATATTCAAACCGAAAATAAAATATGAATTTGACGAGTCTAATGAAACGTAAAAGCGGGTTTTACTAACAAAATTCTTAAAAATATAAATCGGTTCGCTGGCCGTTCTACGGTAATGCAATATAAATTAAGCAAAGCTATCATAATAACAATAATATCCTATTTTAGTGATTGGATCAAGCCTAAACGATTTGTGCTTCGCTTATCAACTAAAATAAATGTAGTCACAAAGTGTTATAAAAGCTAATACAAATATATCGCTAACCTATATTTAGAATAGAGGTAATTTACATTAGGAATACGGCAATTTTAAGCTTATTGTCAGCAAACCGAATCAATAAATTCAGAATTAATTATCTTCGAGGAGTATTGACCTCTTTTCAATAAATCCTACCGCAAAATACAGCATTTTTTGCTAAATGCGGCGTATAAAATGAAATTAAAAAAATATATTTGACACTGGCAAAATCGGACTGTTACAATCTTCGACACACCCTCTCTCTTAAATGAATATAAAATGTCAGCCAGTACAACAGGAGCATTATTTTGCTACCTCTGATATTGCTGTCAGAGGCTTAGTAACCGGTTCATGAAATTTAGCCAATTCAACGGTATTCGATAACTAGAAAACCGTACTTGTCATTTCAACACGTTGCACACATTTTTCGAATCTTGTGAAATTTACGTTGGGAGAGACGTGATCGGAAAAGGTGTAACGTAAGTTCATCTCATCTTGTTTAAACATTATAATTAAACTGGCATTATATCGTATTAGCTGTTTCGGAACTCGGGATCGGGAATAGGTTTGAGCAAGATAGAAAGAGTTCACTTTTTATGGCGGCCCATACTGAAATAAGATCTTGTAACATCTTGGTTTTCACACAGAATATCATCAAACATAAAATATTTCCTGCATCGCTGGAAGTGTAATACCCAAGACCTTGGATAGGTGCAAATATTTTCCGTAAATATTCGTATTTGGGTTGATACAGCGACTTTGAATATATGTAAACATTTTCAAAACGTAACCTAGGGGGTGGGTAAGCGAAGTAATCATAACATTGGTTTTTCAGTAATTCGATAACGAAAGTAGTTGACCGTGTCGACGTCTTACATCGTTCTGCATATGTCCAGATCAAAGTTTTTCATCAACATTATCGGTATCAAGTTTTTGTTTTACAAAAGACATTGTTCGGAAGCAACAAAATGGTATTTTAGGTTACACAGGCCGACTTACTATTTATTCAGATTTCAGTTGTAGAGCGAAGTGAACGTTCTCAACATTCAAAAAAGACTGGAAGTACTTAAGAAAAGACAAACTCGAGGCGATTTGAGAATTAACCATTTGGATGCAGCGTTCAAGAAGCATGGCACAGCTTAATTAAGTCATCAAGCCGATTACGAAGTCGAGCAACGTGCTTGGGAAAGAGTTGAATCCAAGAGCCCAAGCGCAAATGAAAAAGGCATGGCTTGGCTGGTCACTATGGTCACGCATAGTATGAAGATCAAACAACGTTTTGGTTTGAGAGGTTTGATGCAGCTAAAAGGAAGTCTACCAAAAGAAAGGGTTGGAAAAAAACCCGCGAAACGTAAACATATTTGCAAACGAGAGGAATTATCGAATTCCGGTGCCAAATTTTTGCCGAAAGAGGCCTCATTTACGGTTCTAGAATCGCTATTATGACGGCAAAGAAATCATTAGCAGCACGCGGGGAAAACGAAAATTCATATGCCTAGAATTATACCTATCCCCAAAATAATTAGTAATATTACCACTAATACCAATATTTGCGGGACTCCCACCTTGGCGTAGTGCGAGCAGTAAAATCAGCTGAAAATGCATCTACTTAGGAAATAGGTGATACATTATCCCTAAAATCGAAAGAAAATTAATTATATTTAAAACCGGATCGAACAGGTTTAGGGTTTTTTGTCATCCCTCGAACACATCTGTCCAATTTTGATCTAGTTAAAAGTATGCAAAATTTTAATGGTGTATGTATGAGAGATTCGTTACCTGCACACGACCTCAAACGATTCCAATCTGCTATTATTAATTTGGACAGTATATACGGAGGTTGCGAACCCATTGCATTGGGTTGCATTCACCTCATTCAAGAAAAACGATTCAGAAGTTACATACTACGATGCTCCAGCGATTTACCACCACCTGGTGAACTGACGAAGGGGCCGTCAAGCAGCAAAAGAAATTTACTATACATATTATCGAGAGCAAAATTTTGGAACAGTCTGATATGAATATTGTGCTTAGAATTTCTCTTACAAATACGATAATAAAAGCATTCCACCGTTCCAAAGGTTTTCTGGAAATGACGTCAGAAGAAGAAAAAGATGCCCAAAGAAATTATGAATATATGTGCTCCAAATGAGATCACAGCAATCGTGTGTCAGAAGTTACCTGAACGCATTAAAAATGATGTCAATTTATCAAAGTATCAGTATTCCAGTTTCTAAACAGTTTTTTTCTTGATTTTGGGTATGTCTTGGGTTAGTTTGGGTTAGCACCTCTGGTTAGTTTCCTTTTCTTGAGCCCCCGTTGCGAGCGAATCGAGCGGAGGGCATGCGAAAAGTGAAATATTATAATATAACAGCGTATTCCAGGTGCCCAAATCAGTGAGCTTTTGTAGCGCTACAAACGCTTACAAAACCTAACCGATTTCAGCACCCTGGTGCCATTGTATGTGAGGATGTGTAAATATGCCCCCCGGAGCATACGAAATCAACGATATTGAAAAAGCATGGTGTACTGAGGGAAATGTATTCATACAATTTTCGCACAAATTGTGTCTTAATGTGTACTTGACACAAGTTCTGCAATGAAATGTGCATAAGATTGTGTATAGATAATTGGTTGGAATTTCAAGACAGTTATGTAAAATTAATATTTGCCTTTGTGCATAATTTTTAAGAATATGTTATGGTATAACAACAAACAATGGTGCATAATTTATAGGCACAATTATTTTAGAAAATATGTTCAACAGCAAATATGAATTTTGTACAATTATTTATAAATTTAAAACAATTATTCCTATGTATACACATTTTTTGCAGAATTTGTGACAAGTACACATTCAGACACACTGTGCGAAAATTTCGTTGAATTATTTTGAAACGTTTTTTAACTAGTTGGTTAGTGTTTGTTGAACCCACGCCACGGAGCGAGACGTTATGAAGTTTAATATGCGTAACAAAGCATTTTACCTCACTCAGAAAGCCATATACCTATACAATGTACAACCACTACCACACTATACATATACACAATTATAACTAACCGAACTAATCTTCGCATTTAAAGCTGCCCTGATCCCTAAACGTAAGTGAGTTCAGTTCTTAAATGTCAAAAATTAAAGTATTGTCTACCTGTCCTTTTCGATTACCCTCCCATTAGTTCACAATAAATTAATGTTAAACAATTTACTGATAATATTGTCGTCATAAATCTTAATCCACTAATTTTTATTTGAGGTTAAACAAATCGAATTACTCAATGTCGCGAATGTCGTCGCATATCTCAAATATGCAGGATGCAAGAGGCCCGAACAATATATGCACTGAACACTATTTTTCACAGTTATTACAATAAATACAACTTCTTTCAACTTTGCTTTGAGCACTAAGATTACGGATCAGCCTTTTACCACCAAATTCTATCAAATACACACATTGTTTGGTATTATAACGACATCCTCCCTGTTGGGTCTAAAAAATAAAATAGGTACCTACTTTGGCGATGTTTTTCTAGTGGCCACCACTAATCTTAAAAAATGAGAACAGTGTCATACCCAAACAGAACTTGCGATTTACGCGACATTTTTCAAACAGAAAAGTTACACAATTGTGCACACAGACTATAGTTCACTATATTTTAGGTAATATGCGAAAAATTAATAATTGTGTAGAGAAACTAAACATGACTATTCTGAAAATATTTGTGGCAATTATTCATAATTGTGCAGAATAAATGAAAGGCGTGTTCCAAATTATAATAGAATTATTGCTCAATTAATCACAATATCATTTTATAGCAAGAAAACATTTTTTTGCATATTACTTTAAAATACATAATTAAATAATAATGTATAGAAAGTAATGCACAATTGAATCAGTATTATTTATATCGGGTTTTTTCTAGTAAAAACTGTGTGTGATAAATGTTTCTAATTTTTTTTTTGGCATGGTACTTATATTAAGAAACAATATTGTAACAAGCAAATTTTGGAGAGGCGACGTGCGACGTTCAAATAGGCGAGGACGTGACAACCCTGGAAAACGAATGGCGCAGCAGTAGAATCGAATCGGTGTTATATAATACGGAGTATATAGATAGATTAGAAATAAGGCGTAGATATAGTTATTGTACGATAGCAGAGTCGACTCATGGCGTTATGTAATTATGATAACTGTACTGGCGAAGGTATATTGGCGAAATAAAACGTGTTACTAAAAATTAGTTGTTTACAATATATCATTATTTCATTCAATATTCTGACGATATTGATACATTATTTTCGCCATCAACCAATAATAAAACATTACGATGTGAAATTGAATTGAAATATACAATAATAATTGATTTGAGTGAGCGGAACAGCATTGGTAAAATTTTAAGATTTTATCAGTCGGTCAGTGCCGGTTTTACATGGGCGCTATTTGGAGCTGTAGCACCAGACAGCAAATCGTAATAGGGCGGTGATACCTATGAGATATTTTATATTACTCTCACTTCCACTTAGTCATAACTTAAAGTTTTTCACAAAGCTTTGCCCACTTTGCCGCTTTTATATCCAAAAAGATTATATGGTATGTATGTAATATAAGCAAACTATCCAGGGCCCAAGCTACTAATCTACCCAAAAAACTCGTGTTTGAAGCACCTTCATTTGGTGAGACATTTGATCTTGAAAATGGCGTTTTAAAAAAAATTTGGTTGGATATTTTATATCGAACTAATGATGTAAATAAGGCTCTTCAACAAGAAAATATTTATATAAGCACCACGTCCAACCTTTTATCTTCATTGGTCCAGTACTTTCAATATCTAAGAAACTAGTTAGACCAGATACGGAAGTTAATTTTAAGTCCTAGATAGACAATGAGGTCACAGATTTACCTTTCCATCCTTGACAATCTTTAAACAGAATAGATGGGAAGAGTACAAAACATGTTCAGATCTGCTCGAATTTTTGTTTAATTTAAAAAATTTAGATATCAAATCTATTGAATCAAATGTACAAAAATTAAATGACACTTATTCGAACGACTTAGACGAATATTTTCTACAAGAGTGCATTCACTTCAAAGTTTTTAAATGAACTAAATCATGAAAGGTTTAATATAATTTAATGTTCATTTCCAAATATAAATGTATGTCTACGATTTGTTTTGTATAATGGTAACCAATGCTAGTGGGGAGCGTTTATTATCGCAATTCAATTACGCAAGAAATACTAAATTCTTTAGCCATATTATCAATAAATTCAGATATTTCAAAAATTGTAGACACTAACCAGATAATACTAACTTTTTCAAATTTAAAAGCAAGAGACTTCTATAGAACTTAACAAAACTTCTCTTTTGCATTTTGATATCATATGTCATATTTTTTCATTACCTATGCGTTAATTTTGGAAGTTTTTAGTATATTATTATTTTAGTATTATCTTTTTGTTATTTTTGTTTATGTATTTTCATTCATTTTACCTTTTTACTCTTTTATTATTTATCAATATATCGTGAAGTTATAAAAAATTTAATAAATAATTTTGGATTTTGGATTTTTTTAAAACAATATTTGGGTATTTAAAAACATCATTTGATTTTATAATCAGTATTTCCAGTGGATATTCTGAAAGTTTGCATCACGGATACAAAGACATATAAAAAAATAGACAAATTTGTTTACTAAAAAATATGAGCACGCCAACATTGTACCCCTTCTTCTTTCCCCCTTATAAAATAGTACGCAAGCCGTCCTATTACTTATTGCTCCTGCGGCGCTGTTGCCGATGACACCTAAGAGTATGTCTGTATCATGGAAAATCGGCAGCTTGTTTTTAATAACGTGACAGAAAAATTACATTTATTAGAAAATAGAGCACGTCAAAATATACATTTTTCGCTTTAGAGTATACTGTGTAGATTGTAATACTAACATATAAACATTTATAATACAAAACTTGGATCAAAATGAAAATACAGCAAAAAGTCAAGTGTTATACCTATTTTCAGGGGCAACGCACGCAAAAAGTAGCAGTTTTTTTGGAAAAGAGTACAGTAAATGGTTTATAGAGGCATTAAAAAAAAATAAGGAAAATTTGAAAATTTCGAAATAAAGGTTACAAAATACTAACCTAGCCTAGGTGAACACTAATAATATTTCACTTCACGCATGGCCCTCCTCTCGCTTCGCTCGGTACAGGGGCGCAACCAACAAAAACTAACCAAAATTATCCCAAGGCATGCCCAAAATCAAGAAAAAACTTTTTGAGGCTTAGACGCTGCTAGCTAAACTAACTCAATGCATACACAATCTGCAATTACCAATTACTGTTATCTTGTTGCATTTTTGTGAATTTCGAACTATTTATGTATTTTTAAGTGTGTGAAAGTTGTACCTAATATTTCGTTGTATATTTAGGTATACAATTTATATTGTTAGGTGTGTTTTTAAATACGTATAACTATATATTTCGGAGTTGAAGACCTGTTGCTTGTTCTCTTTGTAGTTCATTGTGAACGTCATATTTATAGCTTTTTGTTCGTGTTTAATTGTATATGTTTATTTCTTTTTCTGGTACTTTTGTAGTAACTTAGTGTAAGTAATTATGCCTCAGAAATGTTGCATACCTGGCTCTAATGGGAACTATAAAAATTGGCCTAAAGTTCATGTTTCGGTTTTCTAAAGAACGTAAGTTTACAACAAAAATTACTAAAAACTATCCCCCGAGATATGTTTTAGGTCACAAAGAACACGAAAGTATGTGAAGGTCATTTTCCTGAAGGTTGTAATAAAAAGTACAACATTTCAAGATTCAAAGACAGGTAAGTTTTTTACAATAGATTTAGTAAAACCACGGCTAAAAGAAGGTTGTATACCATTTAGTTTTTTTTTTAAATTGCCCTATTTATTTATCAAAAAATGTAATACGGCAAAGATGAAAAGCTCAGAGTTAAATTTGTCAAAAGTCCTTGAAATAAGCAAAATTGAATTCGAGGAGCACGAAAAACAAATACATTTTGATATTTTGGGGAGTTTATTGACAAATTTTCTACATTTAAACTACAGTCAAGCCATAGACAGTATTTGAAGCCATGGATGAGACTGTTATTACTCTACCTTTAGAGAAAAATATTACCCATAATCACAACCCTGACTGTGACTTTAATAGCAATACCATGCCTGATTGTGTCAAACCATCAAATGACATAAATAAAAGTAAACGTGTGTCGTGTGTTCGATATTGTATCATATATACTAAAAAGTTTTCGAAATCTTGATGATAACAAAATATTACATGCTTTAGATTATATTTGTGAACAATTAGCATTGCTTACAACTGCAAATGAAAGATATAGGTATTCAAGTAGTACAATAATTTTATGTTCTATTCTCTATGCTATTAGTCCACATGCATACAGATACTTAAGAGATTATGGGTCGCGTACGGCTTATTTTACAACATCCTCAAACTATAATGAGTATTTGTAATAATAAACATATGACTAATAGATGAAAAAAATATCTTTTTAACCTATGCTCGAAATGTGTTTGGTTTGTTAAAGGATCATGAGAGATTTGTGACGCTGCTTTTCGATGAAAAGTTATTTAATTTGGGTTAGTTTGGGTTAGACCTGTTTCTTTAAATGTTTAATGTATTTTCATGGCTTGTGATTTATAATATATATAGTTTTTATACCTAAACACTCACTTAAACACTATGTTAGCCTAAATGTTAGGGAAATGAAATTTGAAGCTGCATAATATGCATACCTACATTATACCTACTAAAACATTTATTTTTTTTATTATTTTTAATAATAATAATTAGGAGAAGGTGTAGAATAGTTCAATATATGTATTTATGTGCAATAAATTTTTTTTCAGTAGTATAAAAAATTTATTATACATAAATACATATCCTGAATTTTGGCGCAGGTGTAGGGGAGTTGGGAACATTAAAATGTACCAATTCTATTTTGGCTTTCGGGCTTCCGTATGCGCAGAGTACGAGTGGCGCCGAATGAATCAGAATTACTCATGTCTTTACGGTCCAGTCAATTGCTTCCAACAGGTCTAATGGTCTAGTGGTTAGATGTTGCGTTTGTCGGCCCCCGTGATGCCATTCCAGTGGCAAAACATGTTTTTTTTTTAAGGTTATGTTTATGTTTGTAAAAAGATTTTGTGTCTTCATTTTGGGCATGGAGTAGTTTTGGTTAGTTTTTGTTGGTTGCGCCCCCGTAGCGAGCGAAGCGAGCGGAGGACCATGCGTGAAGTGAAATATAAGAACGACAACACTGGACTGCTGACAAATACGCATGCGGAAGCCTGAAAGCCAAAGTAGAATTGGCACACTCTAGACACAAATGTTGGCAGCCTGCATTTAATACTACACCTAGTATTAAACCAAAACTCAAACATAACCTTTGGAGATGTGTCAAGAAGTCTGTCATATAGGTAGCATTCTTTAAAATAAGTTAATTATTAATAGTTTTCATAAATATTAGTGTATGTATCCCCTTATACGAATAAAATTGCACGGCCTACATCGACGACGTCACACGACAAGCACTAAGGCCTTGTTATTGAGTCGGTATTGATTTTGTGCCATAAATGTTGTGAGTGGCCTGTGTTTCGGAGAAGGAGAAGTAGCGGCATGAAATTAACGAGTGATATTATAGATCAAGGGTAAATTGTATATTGACCGTGATTCTAAAAATCTCGAATTTTACGTTAGGATTTCTGGGATTCTTTTCCGAAAAATATTTAGTTGGCCATGCATACACCACTACACCAGATCCATAATTCAGATTCGTCATCACTAAAAATATTTTTAGTTCTGACGAAAAAAAAGTATTTAAATGCGAGCGACTGTGTCCTACTATATCCAAGAACTTTTAGTCTAAGAGCTAGCAGCCAAATCGACTAAGGTGTTTTAACAAGGCTAGAAATTTATTAAGATATGATTAAATAGTACTTAATGGGAACGGTAATGACCTGTCACGCCATATCGTGTTGCGTCACTGATAAACTAATTTTTCAAGATGCAAAAAAAAACTAAAAATTATGTTGCTTCTACAAAGCTATAATTTTAATATGTTCTATAATTCTTACCTCTGAAATCAAAAAACAATGGACAGGCGATTTCGATGGTTGCATCTCCGTGCCAGGCGGGCATACACATTACACTCCCTATATTTCATGTATTTTTTATGCTACTTTTACAAAGCTATAATTTATAGGGGTTGTTTATTCATCTATTTTAAGAAACTATGTAAAACGACAGGTGATTCTGTTGGTTGCAAACGACTGCCAGGCGAGCAAAATTATAAGTTGGTTAAAAATATACTGAATACTTCCACGTGATTTTCCATCAGTTTCTCTAATATTTCCGTAAGACTTGACCTGTTTCCATAAATCTTAAATGATTTTTCGTACCGAATTTGCAATTTCGGGTTTTTTATCAACCATCTTCCGTAAAAAAATCCGTAAAAACGCATGACACACAACTACGATTTTATCAAGTAGGCTTGCCTCATGTTTAAAAGTATAATTAACTAGGAAAATATTGTTAAAATCAATTCTTTTAAACATTAGTTGTGTGTCATGCATTTCAAATGCATTTTATGTGAATAGACTCTAGCGACAGCGGCGAACCTCCTTCCATCCATTCGTTCGGCCCTCCCTAGCGCCCTCCCTCTCTTACGTTACGTTGACTTCCATGTGTCCGCAGATGGTCTAGGGGTCTGCATGTTTAGCCTTCACTTCGGCGACACGGTTTTTTTATTTTTTTTAAAGTTATATTTCTAAACAGTTTTTTCTTGATTTTGGGTACGTGTTGGGTTAGTTTCCTTTTCTTGAGCCCCCGTAGCGAGCGAAGCGAGCGGAGGACCATGCGCAAAGTGAAATATTACTTGTTGTAATATGTGCCCGTACTTTGTCGGCACTTTCTACGATATATTTTGCTTTATCTAACTAAAAACCAGGATATATTTAACAAAAGCCGTATTATAGTGGATATACAGCAGCTTGCATGTGTTTCCGCGAATACATTCCACTGCATTCAATAGTCAACGTAAAGGAGGGAGGGCGCTAGGGAGGGCCGAACGGAGGGATGGAAGGAGGATCGCCGCTACCGCTAGAGTTTTTATGTGTATGTTAAACACTCAGTGATCACTTTTCAGACTCTACTCCGATTATTATGTGTGTATTTCGTGCATTAATTAATCTGGTGAATAAAAAGTGTTCTTAATATCGGTATTTGTTGTGGAATTAATGATGGAGCGGTCGAACTTTATTTGTGTTACCAAGTTTGACAGCCTGTAAAATCTAAACGGCTAAAGAAAGAGCAAAATAATTTGCACTTTCTTATTTTGCTTTTTGACACTAATTTTAGATATAATTAGAAGTTAAGACATTTTGGTTAAATTTAACCTCTGGTTAAAAATATAAAGTTAATGTCAAACGATAGCTTATAAAAAACCAGTATAGGAAAATGCAAACCATTTTGCTATATCTTTAGTCGTATAAATTTTACAGGTTGTCTTTGATAAATGGCCGATTTTCAACTATCAATATCTCGAAAACAGTGGGAGATAGATGATAGATTATTCATGAAATGTGTTTAGAATTTCATGTAGAATCTAAATGTGCATTAATATACAGGACATTCCGTTTAAAAAAAGTTTAAACGTACGCCAGGTTTTTATGAAGCACCCTGTATAATTGAAAATATATTTACTATTTGCGCCACAACATATCCTACAATTTTTGTATATAACATTTTTAATTATTTCTGTAAATAAGGGACAGTAATGGGCCACCCTGTATATCTACGTCCTACGTCTGAATTGAATGGTTAATAATGGAACTTACTTACACCAAACTTCCCGCAGATTCAGAAAATGGCGCCTCATTTGAATGAGGAAATCCTTGATTTCCTCCAGCATGGTGTAAAAACCTTTAAAAAATACCATTTTCCAAGATAGAAAACCATCCACATTTTTCCTGGATATTGAATTAAATTAAGTCGTCACGCATTACGCACGACTTTTATCTCTCATAAAGTCGGCTGAAGTAGATTTTTAAAAATTTTAGTTAGTTTTAATATCGGTTAGTTGAAGTCTATTTAAATCTTGTTTTTACTGTTATTCTTTTCTTCATTTTAAAATTATAAAAATTCGGCGACCAAGTATTTTTTGGGTCCATTAAATATGTTCTAGTTCAGCACTTCAACACAGCTGCAGAAAATATTTTTGCAAAAGAAATGTATTATGTATTGTATTTATAAAAGCACCATAATAAATACATAAAACATAGGGAATGTATGCCCGCCTGGCACGGAGATGCAACCATCGAAATCGCCTGTCCTTTCATTTTTAATTTCAGAGGTAAGAATTATAGAACATATTAAAATTATAGCTTTGTGGAAGCAACATAATTTTTTGATTTTTTTTTGCATTTGGAAAAATTAATTTATCAATGACGCAACACGATATGGCGTGACAGGTCATTACCATTCCCATTAAGTACTATTTAATCATCTGTTAACAAATTTCTAGCCTTGTTAAAACACCTTAGTCGATTTGGCCGCTAGCTCTTCTACTATTTGATATAACAACTGCCATTCTACCCTGACTATAGCTGTATTTTTATTTTACAAATTATTTATTTATTTTACATTCGAAAGAACAATAACCAAAGTATGGGATATTTTGCTGTCCCAACAAACATTTCGGGAGTTAGGGCAAGTTTACCAAAATCACTTGTGCGCAGTTACTGCAATTTCTTTTGACGAAAATCCTATGTATCATTATGTGTATGCCTATCGTTGCGTAAATGTAATACCCGTTTTAAGCTGCAAATATATGATATATCTAACATATTTATCGTTTTCAAGGAGCAGTTTGTAATTAAATAAACTTAGTACATATGAAATTGTCATTTTGGATATTAATAGACCCACGATAATCAAAAATACTAATATATTTATTTTGCAAGTTATTGACTTACGACTAACATTATTATATGCTCGTATATATTTGAATACTAGATTGATGCAAACTAATCTGGTATGTTTCTTGTTGACGTAAACCTTATATTTTAATAACTTAAGGCATAAAAACAATACTGTAATAAATTCTACGTAAACCTAGTTGTTGCGCGTTTTTTAATTCTAATAAATAAACGAAAATGAAACGAGTTTAATTTTAAAATTTTCTAGTTTCTTATATTCTATTATCTAAAGGATAGCCGCTTATTTTTAAGTTACTTATTTCATATTATAATATAGTTAATTAATTTTCTCTAAAGATCAAGTCAATTCTCAATAACAAAAAGTGACAATTCGAGGAAAAAAACTATTTTGATTTTCCACTTCCCTTTATGCCAAAGAATGCCCACAGCAAAAGAGTAGATGTATACCACCGATCTCCATTCGGTGATGTATACTCAGTGAAATGAATATACTACCAATACAGCCGTTACAGCTCGACAAGAAAGCGCTTTCCCGAGCTCCCCAGAACAGCTCGGAGACGAGTTCACCAGTGTCCGAATTGCGTAGCCGTATTGCTGAAGATTAGCGTCTCGCAGATGTTGAGAGCCTGATCCTGAACTCCGCTCGACAATGTTTACACATTTTTTCACTTGACGCGTTTGTATAACACTTTTCGAGAAAAGCAGTTATGTGAGAGGTTGGCTCAGGTGGTGAAGCTCGCGTCTCTAGAACACAAAGTGATTGGTTCGACGCCAGGTCCTTGCAAGTTTTTTTTTATTGGATTAGTTAGGTTTTTGGCATGCCTTGGATTAGTTTGGTTAGTTTTTGTTGGTTGCGCCCGGCAGCGAGCGGAGGGCATTGTATGAAGTGAAAATTTAAACATTAAACAACGCATGTAGCGCCATAAACCGTGTCGTGCCGTTCGGCAGAGTCGGGATCAGGCTCCCCACAGCGGCGAGACGCGAGTACTGTAAAGAAGAACGTTGATTGGGTTGGATTTGCTTTGCCATTTTATAGGGAGCTACCGTAATTCTGGGAAAATGTCATATTCACAGATGAAAAGGTCTTTCAGTCTTGCTATCATGAGATACTGCGTGTGAACAGACCCCAAACACTCGTTTTGAGAAAAGATATACCCAAAGGGTACAAAACAGCGGTCGATTTTCGGTTAATGTTTGGGGGTGGATGAGTGCACAAGGACTTGGAATATGCCATTTTATTCAAGGACAATTATTTATAACGCAAGTATACCTGGATATTCTACAATTTATCATGCTGCCTTCTGTTATGAAAATATTTCCCAACAGATACTAATTGGCATTATTAAGATAACTGTCCCGTTCATACAGCCCGATCCATAACAGAATGGATGACACAGCAAAATATTACAGTTCTGCCATGGTCTTCGCGTAGCCCAGATATTAATATCATGGAAAATGTTTGGGGTATTTTGGTGAAAAAAATTAATATGGACAACAAATTTCGGCCGCAAAATGTCGATGAATTAAAGCAGAAAATTCAAGAGGGATGGCAACGGAAAAACCCTTTCTACGCCCGTACTTTGATAACCTCGATGCCCAGAATGCATCCGTATTGGATAATATGGGAAAATACTAAAATGTTAGTATCTGCATCCTACTTATTAGGTATATATACTTATCGTTTCAATAAGGTATTTACTAAAAGAAAAATCGTTCAATACGTTGGCCTTTGTACCTGTATTTAATAATTAAACGTAGAACAAGGTAAAAGTCCCGTTTACCAAAACTCATGAAAATGTAAAATTTTGACAATCTACCGCCCAAAAGCTTCTTGCCGTAACTGTGCCTTTTAACTGGCTGAATGTATAAAATTGCAATTATAGGCACTTAGCAGCAAGTTTAACGGGCAACGGGAACATTGGTAAATGCTGACATTGCTGACTTATTTTTTTAATGTAAAAATACTTATAAATCATATTTTAGAGATACGTACTTTGATTGTGTGTGTCACGAATTACTACTGCAGAAACTCTTGATTTATGGTTTTCGAGTGGTCTCTAACGACTGGTTAATGTCATATTGTAATATACATCCTCGTTTATTATGACCTACATTATATATGCTCATTAAATAATATACTATTATCTACAACCATTTAATTGTTAAATTGCGCTTTCTAGTTAAGTATTTTGTATGTTTAAGGATGGTTGTAGAAAAAGTATAGTAGGGGAGACCGGGGGAAGCCCCCTAAGCTTTATTTAATTTTTTCTTTTTATTTTTTTTCTAAATACTTTCCAAAATAAGGGAATCATTAAAATAGTTAATGTTCCATGTAAATCTTTATTCAAAACTAAATAAAAATAATAAAACTTGTTTTACAGGAAAAAAGGAAATCCCTACATGGGTATCATTACCCCAACTAGTTGGGGTAATGGTGACATACGGCCACTATTACTCCTATGAACAGATGAAACTTTTCTAAGCACAGTAATCACATGTATAATACCTATGTTTTTCGGTATCGGTACATGCTTCATAAGCCCAATTCCCACACGAATTACATCTCAACCATACCTTCCCATTTTTACCGAATTCCCCGCACACTAAACATATTATTATGTCAATTCCATTCGCATCTTGGTCCTTGTATTCGTCATCATTGTCCTCGTCTTCTGAACTTATTTCCCTGTAAGTTTTCGTATTCTTTCCTCTAGGTAACTTTAGTCTATTCTCAACGTCATGGTTTTCTTTGTGTTTGTCAATGACGTTGTGGAAAAAAACTTTTCTTTTATAGCTCTGTTTCGCACTCGGTTTCACATGTTTTTGCTGAACTATTAATTTTTTAATAGCCTTTTCTTGGGGAACGTCTTTGTTTGGGGTGGACGTAATTATTTGGGAATGCTATTTTACGGTCGCCGTCCTACTCCCACTAGTTTTGGATTTTGATGGTTTCGGCAACGGTAAAATTTCGTGGAATTATTTTTCAATGTATTCTGATGTCTCTATTACTTCCAAATCTTTCTCGCGTGCTGGAGGGTTGATTCGGCTGAGGAGCTGGAACATGGAACTATCTCTGTTTCGGGAGTTTCCTGATGCTCATGAAGAACAGAAACGTCATTGATAAGACCGTTCGCAAGACCATCACAACCATCAGTGCTATTGGTTCTTTGAAGTGTTCCGCAGTAAAATCATCTGGATTATAGGGACAGATTCCTGTTATTTGAAACCCTTTTATAGCTTTTTCTAGAGTAGCTACCCTGATAAATGCATCATTAAAAAGCTTTGCAACTTCAAAAGGCGTTATTTTCTCATGCCGGTGATTTTTTAAATATTTACTGCATTCTGAATTAAACGCCGTCTTCAGCGGGCCATAAAAGGTGACCGCAAGCGGCTGGATCTTATGTGACGTGTGTAGAGGAATAGTCAAAAGAATAACACCGTTGGCTTTGCAAAATTCATAAGCTTATAGATTAGAGTGAGTCGAATGGTTATCCATTATAAGGAGCACCGGATCCTCATAGCTCGCTTGGACACATTTCTGAAAATGTTCTAAATACTGCATGAACAGGTCTTCTGTGATCCACCCTTTGCCGGAATAAGTATACAGAGCTCCTGCTGGACCCCCCTTTTTGGAGTTGCGGATTCATCCTTTTTCGCGCATAAACATTGGTGGCACATAAATTCCGGTTGCGCTGAAAGCGCAGACTACTGTTTCGTCCTCTTTCCCAGCTTGTGGCAAATCCAACTTGTTTAGCCCCTTCTTGGCTAAAATTTTTCCTGGTGTCTGAACTGTAGAGACTCCTGTCTCATCAGTGTTGAATATTCTATTATGAGCCTTGAAATTATATTTTGCTTGCACTTGTCCTAAATTATTGAAAAATATTGAAAATATATTCTTCCTTACTAAAAGCTGTTATTCGATTTATTGATGTTGCTTCTGGTTTACGGAGAGCAATTGAGGGCGCTTTTTGAATCTTTATTAAAAGGACAAGGCAGGTGACTTTTTACAGCATATTGATATGCACGTAGAAAAGTTTTGAAAGATGAATAATATGGTGAGCTAAACAATTTTCTTGATCTACTGAAAATACCGGTTTGCGCCCTAGAGAAGGCCTAACATCGGTGCTATATTTCAATCGCTTTTGCAGGGTACTTCTGAGAATGCTGAAAGCTCTGGATACCTCTCTAACACTTCTACCGTTCCTAACCGCAGTGATGGCTGCCTTTAGCTGGTCACATTTCCAAAACCCTTTTTCGGTTTGCCTGCGATAGGTTCTTGGCATCTGAAATTTTTTTTTCAATACTAGGGTAATGGTGGCCGGCTCCCATTATCCCATAGTGGCTAACCACGATTACCCCAAAAAACATATGTTTTAATAACAATAATGAAAAAATACTAACATTAAACAAATTGGTACTTACGATTGTTTTATGCGCAGTCTATTAAAAAGAAAAGAATACACAATAAACAGTTTCGCGAAAATCAAAACAATAATCTGAATTTCAAACCTGTCAATTCAAACGTTCCTTATATACTACACCAAAACTGAAATGTTATGTTGGCCGCCTTAATTCGACGAATCGCCGCGCCGACCTGTTTTTGGTTTACTAGTTAAGCTACCCATAAGGAGATGGCGCAACTGTGTTGTTGTGAATACAGTGGCTTTATACAGGACAGTGACGACAATGTTTCGTCAACGCGCTGATTGGCTGCGCCATTTTGGAGCAAATTTAGTTTGTTTCCATATGTGACTGTGGATAAGTTCTTGTGATTTATAGCGATTTTATGCGTTTTTCTAGTGACTTTTTTGCTGATTATTAAACCTGTGTGTGTAGTTTCGGTATATCCAATTAGACATTAAAGTTATATTACGTTTTAAAGCGTAGTTTTGCTGCTTTCGTAGGTACCAAGGTAGGTAAACAAGTGGTATTTTAAAGTAGATTATCTATAAGATTTAGTCAGACGTAGGCTTTTACATGCCCTGCAGGCCTTCTACAGGCCCACCAATACATTATTATCCTATATGTAGTGATTTAAAAAAATCGTGGGCATGTAAAGTTGAAGGGTGATTGTTTCACCAGTATTTTTTGTCACACCAAAGACTGTTGTTAGATTCTACTTTTTGTATTTATAAGAATGTAGTATATTGCAGCTGCATGCCTTTTTTGATATAAAATGATATATTAGGCTTTTCTTTACCAGTTGAATATTGTATTGTTCTACTTTGAAACACTTAGTTACAGTATAAGTAAACAAGTTGTCAGTGTTGATAACTTTGTGATCACGATCACAGTCCAAATGTACTTCAGTCCCTTAGGATTAAATTAACCATTTTAGTCCTGGAAGTACAAAAAATACTTTAACATTTATAACATTCCATGTTTAACATCATATACGTAGTTACTGTTATGTAGTTAGTAGGGCCTGGTTGTAAAATAGAGGCTTGCTTAAACTCAGCTTATTTGAACTATGACTGGTGGTTGAACTCCTTAATACATTGCTGTCAAATTAGATCATTTATCTGCAATGTATTTTAAATGGGATTCTTCAACCACCAGTCTTGGTTTAGCTGACTCGAGCTTAGCCAGCATCGTACAACACAGTCTAAGTAACATGTTCGTCAAATGTCATGCCTCAATTTGCATAATTAAGTGATGTGTACATTACAATGTAGTAACGGATTATCTTTTCTTGCAGGTTCATTTTGCACCAGGCATGTGGGAGGAAAAAGATGAGATAAGAAGTTAAAGCCAAATGCTATCCCAACCATATTTTCCATTTCCAAAACCAACGTGGAAAGAAAAGCTTCTACAAAGCGTGAATTTGAAACTGAGGAGTCAAGAATGAATTGGATTTTTTACCATGAACGCATGATTTATTTTTTTGGTAGAAATGGAAAATTGATAGTACAGTTATCACAGAACCTTGTCATAATATGAGTCAAAAAATAATTAGTAGATATGTAGTATTTAAAAAAATTAGTTAACAAGAGAAAAAGTAAACTAGTTCAAAAATATGCTAGTAAATCGTTGAAAAAAACTATTTGTATTAAAAATTTCAATTCGAGAAACTACACTTTTTTCCATGTTTAAGGTTCTTTATTTAGCTTTTGTTAATAACCGGAGGTGGTATTCCTGTTTTGTATTGTTTTAAACATATTAGGTAATATATGCATATTTTATTTAAGATTTTTTTTATTGTTGCCGTTTAGCTTAAAGCTTTATCAACAAGAAAGAAGAGATCGAAGTAAGTTAATCAAACAACTTTGAGTAAAATTAATATATTTATTTTAGATCAAATAAAGGTTTGTCAAATAGTGTACCTACTTTATTTCCTAACACTACATGAAATGAACTTCTGTTTGTAGTCAACATCCATAAAAATCATAATGAATTTTTCATTATTCAGGATCCATTTTTTGATAGCATCCTTATTAAATCTGATTTTTTCTCTCTGGTCAAAGCTGAAAATTTAAATATGCTTTTATATTCTTTGTGTTGATTATAAATAAATAAGATGTTTTTAACATGAACAAGTCTTAATCTAGACATGATTTTATGGCAGCAGCTTTATTTTTAAACTGATCAACTCTGTTGAAAATTTAGAATTCCATGTGATGGAAGACGGAAGCATTGTTTAGACAATGTAGGAAGTATACATCATGTCATCTTGTTTAAATATTATGCTTTGCTTGTCCATATACCTATTTGCTCTAAAGAAAAGTGCCCTTTCTTGCATCAACTGCTGTATAAACTGGATACCTGCTTCGCTGCTTCATATTATATATTGTTCCTTTCAAAACATTTTTTTGGGAAGGTTCCTAATTCAAATATGGACCTAAAAATTACATTTACTATTTATAACATCACCTTGCTGAAAGATACCACAAATCATGGAGAAATTACTAAAATTTCATGCCGTGAACACAGACGACCATTCTGATTATCACATTAAAACGTTATTAAAAAACAAATATGTACATATATTTACGTACCAATCTGTCACAATCTTGAGTCATCATAACCCCACTTACATTGTCCATTCAGCTGATAAGTGTCTAGGTTCGGTTGAGTTTCTGTCCCTTTCTGTACTACGCTCAAAAAGAGTCGGAAACATGTTCCTTGCCGCTTATACATGCGGGATTTTCAAATGCTAGTATAATACTTTCAATTATTTTGCTAGTTAATTTCGTGAAAATTATTAAAGTTTTGTTAGGTAAGGGTCCGGTTAACATATTCCTACCATTATAATACTTCAGTCGCTTTATTTTGTTAGCTTCTTGCTCAGAAAATGCAGAAAATGCAAAAAACGCGAAACTTCCATATAAGCTTTAAGAAAATTTGCTCCAAAATGGCGGTCCTGGTCTATTGTCGTCACTGTCCTGTATAAAGCCACTGTAGTTGTGAAATAAAAATTGTATTTTAAGATCCTTTACACAAATAGGGCACTATGTAAAAATCGACCTCTCCTATTGGTCGATCCGCATGGCCCTTCGCTCGCTACGGGGGCTCAAGAAAAGGAAACTAACCAGGTGCTAACCCAAACTAACCCAAGACACACCCAAAATCAAGAAAAAACCGTTTAGAAACATAATAAAAAAAAGCAACAAGGTTTGAACCCGGGCCGTCCAGGTGAGACCCAGCCATCTAAACCTCTCAACCACGAGAGCTCTTGCCACAAAGTGGCAAGACATATTGTAATATGAGATGGATCGACCAATAGAAGAGGTCGATTTTTAGATAGTGCTCTATTTGTGTAAAGGATCTTAAAACGCGTAAAAGTTATACCGATATATTTGGGACGGCTCCTATTACCCCGGAGGCCACCATTCCCCCGGTCTCCCCTATTTGGCTCACATATAGTGAACCATAATACAACCTGATGATTATATCACTAGCCGCAAGCGACGTGTAATAATAATCCTCGTTTAATATGGCGTACATTATACGCTCGTTAAATAATATACCATTATTTCATCCCTCACTCACTTATTTACCATTACTAATCAATGGACCGTGATTTTTTCTGAAAAACCGTCTTGGTATTTTGCACTATAGTTGTAAAAACTTGCATTGAATTTTGAGAAACTTAATTCCTCTCTTGCGTCACCAATCAAACCTGGGAAAATAAAAATATAATAATTATTATAGTATTTAAACTGTAATTTTTCTCACTCTGTATAAAATATTTTTAAAACACGAAAAAATCCAAGAATTTGGAAGTCACAATAAATTGAAACATTTTTTTTCGAATAACTGATGAAATACGAATGTGCCGTTTTTCGATTGAACTCCAATTTCTGTAAAACTACGACGTTTATTCAAAAACCCACACAGCTGTTTTTTACTATTAAACCAGTGATTCTTCTAAAACTCAGAAGTAGAAAAAACATTTTTGAAAGGAAATTACGTCTCCGTGAAATTTGCACCGTTTCATTTACCACCCTGCATTGTCGAATTAAAATTCATATAATCCAAAACTAACCCTGGTACCAAACAATTATTAGCACTAATATGCTTCAAACCTCGGTCAAATATATTTCATATTTCTTGAGATATTTAATTTCAAATAGGTATAGACTTAAAATGTTCCTTATGCGGTTCAAAATTCAAGCAGATTAGAAACTAATGAATTAGGCCTATATCCAAAATTGGATTTCCACGGACATAGAATTAAAATAAACTAATTCAATATCCTCGGAGATATTACACCGACCATGGTCTATGCGATTTGCGAATTTTAGTTTTGATATTGATATAATATATTAATTTGTATCTAATGAATTGTAATGTATCTTCGCTTTTTTTATTAACTGTTCTGCGTCCGCAAGAAAATGCTGTATTTAAATAACATTTGGAATTTACGTCAACGATGAAAAAAATATATATGCAATGATTTAATATCGTTAATTTAACACCTTTGCTAATATAAATATTGAAATAGCTTGTCCACATATCAGTGTTAAGCATATTAAATATGATTGAATAGTTAATTTTAATATTTAAATAGGACGTACCTATGCTGTATAATTAAGAATGAGGAAAATTAGAGGTTGTTATTTATAATCTGCTAACTACTACTATAATTGATCTTAAAGGTGTAGAAATCGTCGACGCACCGAAATAGTTAGTGTTGCCGCTAAAACTCCAAAGAAGTTATATGCACAGTTAATCCCACATAGTACGGCAGAAGACATTAAATCCCCTACTCATTAAATGACACAAAGCAGAATTATATACCTACAAAATATAAACAATACTTTGATTCCTCAAATATTTATTTAGGCATAGACAGTTGTCACCAAAAAATGATACTAAAAGCAACAAATACAATTTATCAGTCGTTCGAGGCTTCCGTATTACTATTTACTTACGCTAACTTATGTAATAAATTTCGACGAACTCTACGAAGAAATTGTGCAACCAGGCATATAGAAAGGACCCGTTCGGATAGTGATTTCATTGAACTAATACTAATAAGCTGGACCAGATTTGGAATCTTGAAAAAAACGCATTTGCATTTGGTTTGCGTCTCTTTTCATAACAACAATATTTTCAGTTTATCATGGTCTATTATTATAACCAATTTCAGATAAAAATATAGATCCTAAAAAACCATATCTTTACCCAGTTTACTAAAAAGGAACTGAAAGTTATTAGAAGCTCCGGCAGTGAAAGAACAATTTCGAAAGGTACATAAATATGTCAGAAATATTATAGGTGATAAGATCAAGCTAAAGCTAAAGGCGTAAGTCTAAAATGATACGGTTGGCAAATGTGAATTGTATGTGTTTATTATAGCCATTGAAAATTTGTAAGATCTCATTTAAACTATTTTCAGGTATGGAAGCTATTATATCGTCCACAATTTTCTTTAAAAATGGTGGGTAAAATGAAATAATAATAATACTAATAATAATAATAATAATAATAAATAATACAATTCACCATAGAAGAAGAATATAACAACATACATCGTACCTTTTCTTGACACTAAATTAATAAGAAACAATGAAAATCAAATTATACTAGATTGGTACATCAAACCAACTAACTCAGGTAGATCAATTTTTATTCTCTCCACTCCACAAAAATGAAAATCAACCTTATATTAGCCCTAAAAACACGCATTGAAAGAATTTCTCATCATTCACTCAAAATTCAAAATATGCATAAGCTCCATCTACTAAACTAACCATTAAATCTAACTTAAACATAAGGTATAATAACCCATACCTTTAAATATATTTCAAGCTTTTTTGATTTGACATAAAATATAGATTTTTCAGTATCCATATGTCCATTTCACAAAAATGTAAAAACTTAATTTATTAACCTTATTCAACCATTATGCAAAATGTTTTCCTATCTATTATAATGAAGTGTTCGAGTTAGAGCTGTTAGTAGTAAGTTATATTTTATATATTTATATTATATTTATACCATGCTCATGTTCCATATTGTAGCCCTAACGAAGAAAATAAGAGTAGCTAAAAAAAACCTTTCCGTTTAAAAGCCCTTATAAAGACCGGTACCCCAAAGACATTTTACCTTTTTGTTTAAACTCTCGGTCAAGACTTGTAACCAGCCTTATTCGTCAATTGCGCTATCAGCTGGTTCATATGCCTAACTCACTCAGCCGTTTGTGGTTTTATTCTTTTTAAAGGCGTGGGTTAAAGTTTATGGCAGTTAGGGCGGGCCAATACCTCCTACAACTGGAGGTATTGGGCGGGCGCCACTAAATTTTTACTGTACGAAATTTATTAGATATTCTATTTGTCTGAAAATCGGATAATAAAATTTAGAAAAAATGGCCTGTGAAAAAGCGTAAAAAAATTTGAATGAGATTAAATTATAGCCTAAATACAATTGCCAAAATAAACACCAGGAATACAAACAACCAGTTTATTTATTTAAAATTTAGAAGATTTTCTGATTACTGATGGTTAATATTATGCTAAAAAAAATTATGGAATATGACTTAAGCTGACCTATAATATGTCACAAATGGTAATTAATGTTCAAATTACATTTATATTAATTGCTATGCTAATTAAGTTTCATCTTGACACTTTAACACTAGAAATTACAACAATCAAGTATCAATTAAACGATTTAGGCCTCACTGCGATTAAACTTCAAATCAAAAAATTAGCACTAGTTATGGTACTTTAGCAAGTCTCTGATCAATAACTTAGCATTACTAATTACTATATAAAAATTTCAATAAAATACCTCGATGCTAATTAAAGAGAGGAGTTATCTTTAAAAGAATATTTTAATATTACCCAGTTACTATTGCTTAAATATGTAACAATCTATGTGTTAAAATTAGGAAATAAATATCCACTAAACTACGCTTAGCTTATTCCCTTGGCAGCTGGAATATAGACGACTTCTAAAATGTTCTAAACTAAAAGGGATTTACTGAATAAAATATATAGAAATAAATGTAGCCGCACCAAGTAAGGAAAATGAAGCTCAATTGACCGATATCAAGGCGAAAGGTTCAATAATAAGGTTTAAATAAGTTAAATTAAATTTCTGCCATGGGTTTTACAGATAGATATAATTAACTTAATATAAATGGCATAACCGCCCTAATTGTATCATATAAATTTAGATAATACCAAGAGAGGAGACGGTAAAAGGATTACAGTATATTAGAGGACTGTCTCTTATTAAAGTCACTAAATAAGTTCAGCGAACTAAAACTCAGTATCTCTGGATATATTTAAGGTAGTAGCACGATAAATCAAGAACAAAGTAGGTAGCACGGGAGAAGAAGGTAGTAGAACGATAAATTAAGAACAAAGCTCAACATATTAGCTGTGCTCATTTATTATCATGTAATTGATATTGATCCTACCACACTTGACGACGTGTTTTGTCCTCGGTAATTCGAAGACCTAGACAAGGTACCAGTCGGGATAACCAGGCTACACTAATCTCTCTGTCTGGTCCAAGTTGGAGAAGACGGCTGGGCTCCTACTCAGAGACGGAAGGCCCCAAGCAAATGGGCAGTGGTTCCTCGGAAAGCCCCTGGTGAAAAATGGCACTTTTTATAGCCCTGTTACTTAGAAGGACATGAGTCGAACCTAAAATAAAACAGTTATCACACCGCTTTGCACACGATGTTTCACAACAGCATAGCCGGTACTCTAATAAAAGATACGCGTTACTACGCTTTGTAATATTAATGAAAAATTGCTATCTGGCAATCATCAACCAGCAGTTGAAAATTTAATTGCCCTTAGGCACCTTCGTGGACGGTAGTCTAAACGAGAAGAACCTTCAATTATAACTTCCTTCGATATATCCTATTTTCATGCGCATCTTCGGAAGGCGCCGTCAAACGGGTCGGAGTACTGAAATCCACTCGTGATAGTACCTAATGTTGTGATAATCGATGCCACAATTTAACGGATACACAGAGAAAATCGCGATATAATATTCAGATACAGTTACAACGTTACAGACTATACCTTCCCTTTGTGCGGTATGGCGTTTTACCAAACCACTTACAACCAATATGGAGCAGAAAGAGTCAATCTTTTTAAGCAATGGGCAAAAACCAACACCAAGATTTCATCTATGAAAAATAGGAAAATATTCTTACTTAAATGTAGAAAAAGTGGCATTTTTTCAACATGTAATAAATGGAACAAAAAACGTAGAGGCACACTTATCAACTATCAAGATAATGTCACAGGACAAGGAATTATTTAATTTAAAACAAGTCAGATAGTAAAATTATACTAGCAGCTTAACACCAGGCAAAGCAAATGATCCCGAGTCGGCCCGAACGAATTTCGAAGTCAATCTTAACTTCACGCATGACCCTCCGCTCGCTTCGCTAGCTTAGGGGCTCAACCAGACAAGAGTAATCAAAACTAACCCAAATTTATAAACAGATAATACATAACCTGAAAAATAATAATAAAAGTCTGTTGCTACCGACGGGAATCGAACGTGGGACGCCACATAGGAAACCCAGGATCGTACCACTAGAACACGAAGCGTCTTGCAAGCACTACGCTAGACCGTATAGACAAGGGTAAATAACGAAACTCGTTATTATTAATCTAGAAATCGATATCACAATTAAAGCATTGAATAAATTAGAAAAATAACTTTATCAAATTATTGACCAATTTAAACTCAACATTCCTCTTGATATCGTTAATGAATTTCAAAATAAACAAAATTTTACCTCAAATAAACATTTTCGAAAAGTTAAATATAATCATATAAAAAAATTAATATCCTCAAAAGTGAACAACATTAATTAATACTTTCAACTCAAGAAAAATGGATTAAAAAATTAACTAATATAGAAATTCCTAATGAAATCTTAAAATTTTTTGCTTTATGTTTTAAATTTAGTATTGCACCCAAAAATAATGAAATAAATGTAAAAAAGCTTAATTCGTGATATCGAAAATATAATTAAAAAACTACCTACTAACGTTATCTGATTGGTTTGTTGACTATTTGCAAAAGAGATTTCAAGCAACAAAAATTATTTTTTCTCTCTCAAATAAAACTGAGAATCAATTGGGGGTACCACAGGGTAGTGTGCTGGGTACTCTTTTGTTTATTTTTGACCTCAATGACATTAACCTTTTTATCAAGTTCTGATTTTCTAAATTTATTTGCCGTTTTGCCGATGATTTTCTACTTTCATGCAGTGATGAGGATGTCGGAACTGCAACTTAAAGCATGAATAGGGAGCTAATTAAACTCGGAAAATATTTAAATGTTAACAAACTGATATTCAATGTGAAAAAGACCAAGGCAATGATCTTAACAACGTCTAGATGTCTGTGGATAGCAATAACATTGACATTCAAATATATGGGCAGAAAAGTATATTAGTAACAGAAATTAAATACTTAGGGTTTTATATAGACAACATCCTAGCCATTTAGACTATATTAAAAAAAAAGATTGCCAAGAAACTTTACTTTTTTTTCACGTGTGGTTAGGGATTTATCAACAAATTCTAGAACTACGGTTTATAGTATTCAGCCGCACTTTAACTACTGCCCCAGTCTCTTCTACATGCTAGATAAAAATAATAAAATGTCTTTGCAAAAGTTGCAAAATAGGGCTATGAGAATCATTCTTTCTTGTAACTCCGATATGCACAATGCTCTCATGCCTAGACTGGCTAACAGTCTCGGATAAGCTGAATCAGTTACCAGGTTATATGATTGATTACATAACATTTAACAGAGATATACATAATTACTCCACCCGCAGTAGAGATAATTTCTACATATGGAGGACTAATTCAAGAAGAGCAATGAACTCATTATTCTTTAAGGGTTTAAATGAGTATAACCGTTTGCCAGACGAAATCAGGAAATCCTGTTTTGTCGCAGTGTTTAAGAGAAAGTTGTTCCTATATTTCAAAGAAAAAATGTATCTTAGATTTCTTGAATAGGTCAACTGTGTGTTATTGTCTTAGTGTGATTTTGTTGTTAGTCTTTTGTTATGTCTTGATATTTAAGTTTAACTTATATTGTGTGTAATATTAATTTATAATTTTATATTTTATATATTTCTTTTCTTTTCGCTGTGTATTTTGAAATTAAGTATTTCCTAAATAAGTAAATAAATAAGTAAATAAATAGAGATATAACCAGAGCTAAATTCACTAATATTTTAACTAATTACTTAAGAAAATCTATACGACCATCATATTTAAGTATTCTTTTTAATAAAACAAAAATTTTTATTCAAAATCACAATGATTTAATTGTAATGAAAGCAGATAAACGCAATGCAACAGTTATATTAATAAAGGAAACTTATTTTAAAAAATCTGGTGATATATTGTTAGACAATAAGTATTATAAACACCTAACTAGTGACCCAACATCTACCTTTCAACAATAAGCAAATAAAATAGCTAGTAAATTAAAGAACCTAAGGACAATTGACTGAAGAAATAGCAAAAGGGCTCACAATCTATAGCCAAACGTCACCAAAATTTTATGGTTTGCCAAAAATTCATAAGCCTGAAGTTTCAATGAGACCAATCATTTCTTCAGTTAATGTCCCTAACAGTAAACTTTCTACTTTTTTAAAAGATATATTAACCAATGCATATAACCATACCATAATAATGAGTTTTATATTAAAGACACCTTTGATTTTGCTAATCTTATAAATGAAAAACAACTACCGCATAATTACAAAATTATAACCCTATATGTAGTTTATCTCTTTATTGTAATATTCCATACAATTTAGTCAAAAAGAGCATAGGAAACACTGGGGAAGAATAAGAAATTACAAAAATCTAAATTTAAAAAATTTCTTACAAATTTTAAATTTATTTTTGAATGCACTTATTGGAAACTTAATAACACATTTTACAAACAAATTCTGGGGACAACAATAGGAGCCACATTATCCCCTATTATCTTTCAATATGTCATGGATGATTTGTTAGAAGAATGCATACCAAAACTTGCATTTAACCTACCATATAAAACAGAGTGAAAAGCACCTCGAGATTTTCTGTTAAGAATAAAATACGTCATGGATGTTTCTCTTATTTTTGCTATGTTAAAAATATGTTAGATACAGTCGGACTTGCCGCTGATGCAGTTCGACGGCTGAGCGGCAGAGGGGAAAAATCCTACAAAAACAGGTGGCGGCGAAGGCCGTCAATAGCAGTAGTTTTGTTTTTAACTGTTTTGATAGGGGCTGAGTGAAATCAAATTTTTTCATCGCATTCTTTTCGAAACTTATTACCCGTGCTGTTGACTTTACCTACCTAATTTTTACATGGTTAACATCGAAATAAACCTAAAACTATTAAATTCGTCTTAAATAATAATCTAATAATACCTGAAAGGCACGTTCGGAATAGCCAAACAGAATATCTTATAGTAAAAGTCTAGTCTCCACACTTTATACATTTTCTGTTTTTTTTTTGAGACTAAGCTAATAAACTAACATTATCCTTTTGACCACGTTTCAAGTTTAAAATATTAAGATGGAATAAAATAACAACTTTAATTTACAAAGACCCCCTTTTTACTCCAGGTAGATGCCGAACATCCTCCTCGTAAACTTAATTTTAAGAAAGAAATAGTTTTTAGCTAGTATCTATCGGATATATAAGCATCTCTGGCATTCGCAATTTCAAATTCTACTAATTTAGACATCTACTTATTAAATTATTAAATATCTATATCGTCGTCTTTCTCACGAAGGGACCTAACCAAAAAAATTACAAAAATTGAAATATTTCGCCGTCTAACTGTTCTCATGTAACACTTTGGTCTCACGAAGTGGCATATCCGCATTACTAATAGTTCAGACTTTATCAATAAAAACAGTTTTGGTCTATCTGCAGAAACCCAAAAAAATATTCACACGAATCGGCCTATCTGAAGATGGGTCTTTGCGTGTGCTATGTTCCTACCACGATATCACAATAATATTCACACTAACAGGTCAATCTGCAGACAGGTCTATCCTGAGAAAAAATCGACTAGGTACAAGTTCAGAATATTAGAAAAGGAAAATAAAGGAGGAGGACAGAGAAGTGAAATAGAAAAAGAAAAGGGAGAATTCATTCGAAAAGAGATAGAACAGCATATTGGGAGGTTTCCACGAGTGGAGAGTCATTATTGCCGGTCAAGCTCCTCAGGACAGTATCTGCATCCCGATTTATCCCTGTCAAAAATGTATCACATGTTTTTGGAACAACTTGTAAGTATAAAACCAGTTATTATACATATCGCAGGGTTTTCAAGACGCACTTGTCCTTCCATAATCCGAAAAAGGATCAATGTTCCTTGTGTATGACATACAATAATATGGATGAAGAAGTCAAATCACAGTTAGCTGAAAAGTACAAGAAAAGTGAAAGTTCGAGAGCTAAAAGCAATAGACAAACAGAGAGCTATAGAAGATGAACATTTTTTGTGTAGTGTTTTCGACTTACAGCAGGTCATTTACGTACCTATCAGCAAAGAAAATCAATCTATTACAAGAGTAGATTATCAACTTTTAATTTTACCTTTTACAACATTGCCAACAGGGATTGTTTCTCTTTCCCTTGGCATGAGTGTGTTAGTAAGAGGGGTTCGTCTGAAATCGCCACTTGTATATTCAGAGCATTGGAGTATTATTCTAAGAAAAGCACTACTTTAGTTTCGTTATACTCAGATGGCTGCTACGGTCAAAACAAAAACTCGATCGTAGCAGCTATGCTGCTTTATGTTGTAAATAACTTTGATGAATTTAAAAGAATATCTTTGAGATTTTTTGAGTCAAACCACGGACAAAATGAAGAAGACTCCGCACACAGCGCGATCCATACCGCAATAGCTGGAACTGGAGATATCTTTGAACCCTCACAGTTACACCCCATAATTAAATCGGCAAGACGAAAGCAGCCCTATCTGTCAAATCGACGGAGATCAGAGAGTTCATGGTCACAAAAGATGAACCAAACAAACTTTTTTTCAAGTACAGTCATTGTAACGATAACTATGATGCCATTGAACTTAAAAGACTATTGAAAAACATAAAAGAAATAAGACTTCAACAATTAAATAAGGCGCCCGTGAAATAGATTAGCTATTAATACCGTTTTTTTATTACTATTACTTCAAAATTAAAGCCTAAGTAAATTTAATAAAAAAGTTTTGTAGTTGTGTTTCCCCAACATTAGTGTAGGCCTCATTATGTACTTTATTTTCATTAAAATTTAATCATATAATAAATTTTGTTTTATTAATTAACACTATTTTCTCCGCAATCCCTTTTGTTTAATACATTTGTTGTATTTCATACACAAAAAAGCTAAAATTTATCAAAACTAAGGCCTAACTAACACAAGACAAAAATATTTTCTCACATAGTGGCTTATCTACATATATTACTAAAAATAAAAACTATCTTTAAATTCTCGCAAATGCCACCATTATATATTCGAAGTACACTATATTACCTAACTAAATGGAAGACAAGAAATGGATTGCTTTAAAACTGAGCTAGCTGCGCTGATTTATATCTAACCCTTTTTAGTTTTTTAGCTCTCCTGAACAATTTAGAAAAAGCGAGTTAGGACACTTCGTGAGAAAGGCGACGATATATATAAAACAAAGTCGGGTTAGTTACACCACTTATAACTCAAGAACGGCTAAACCGATTTTTATGATCTTTGGTTTGTTGGATTTGTCTCCGCCCCGAATAGCAGAATAACTATTAAAATATGGGAAAGATTCTCGGATAAAAATTATACAAAAAATTAGTTAGAAATTAGGCTTGGAACTCCGTCATCTTCCGCAATTGACAGCTCATGTCACGCACGATTATAGTTTTTTAGTAATATATGATGTCCACTGCAAATCAGTGACATACTACACATTATAGGATAGAAATTCAACGGAAAATGGTGGGAAAGTAGCATATTCAAATCTAGAAAGATACCGAAATACATAGGAAAAACTTGAATCGAAATATAAAAAATTATAGAGAATAAATGACAACAACTGTCAAATCGATTGGTATCAATCATTCCAGATCATTCGGTTGATCAGTCATCCGTACTTCGTGTTGCTTAAACATAGATAGTAAATCAACTATCGGAGCAATCGATAGTTTTATAAAGAGCTATCGATAGTCGAAACAATTTTTTCCAAGGCAGGTGATATCATGACGAAGACAAGAAACCGGCTTAAAGATAAAAGTTTAGATACTTTGTTGTTCATCGATCACAATTATTCAACAGATTTTTATGATCTTTGATTTGTTGGGTTTGTCTCCGCCCAGAATAGCAGAATAACTATTAAAATATCGGAAATCGGAAATATACAGGGTGTCCAAAAACTACGCAACCTATGGAAATTTTCTTTATTATAGGTTTCTCAGAAAATGTTATTCTTCATAAAAGCTGATGCTTGAAAAAAAAAGTAATTTTTATAATGCTAAATTAAGGATAAGTTATACAGAGTCCTTAAAAAAACACAAATAATAAGATTTAAAAAAAATTTGTTATATCGGAAAACCTTCTGCAGAAAAACAAAGTTCCTATTAAGTTGTTGCTGAAAAAATTAAGAACAAAATTAAGAAAAAGAGGGGTTTTTGGTCATTTTTTCAATAATTGTCATTTTGTCCGCATCTTTTGCGGAAAAAATGGTATTTGACTTTTATGAAATAGAAATTTGTGAAGACCAGAAGCCGTATACATTGCTAAATTAACTGTCAAAGATCAGATTAATAAAATTCTAACCACCATAGTGAACACCAACAATTAACGGGTCATCAGCATCTTTATTTCCTATAAGTTTACAATTCTAACTTAACTAGCTATCCTTAGTTCTACCTTACA
Organism: Pissodes strobi; assembly: GCA_016904865.1. NCBI lineage: Eukaryota > Metazoa > Arthropoda > Insecta > Coleoptera > Curculionidae > Pissodes > Pissodes strobi. The sequence goes on along the minus strand of MU182018.1, from coordinate 631,436 downwards.
TCTATCCGACGTGTTTTAAGAGACGAGGCAAGCCACACCAGGCAAGCCTTTGAACCGCTCTACACGTCAGCATGCCCTACGCAGTAGGAAGCAGGTATAATAAGTGTAACTTGATAATTCCAGACCAACTCTGTTTACGTGGCATTAGCCTTCAAACGATTTGCGTTAACGTTACCCTCGGGATGTTAGTTCTTATATGTTGATTTTAAGTTACTGTATGATAAGTGCATATGTATCTACAGGGAAAACTGTTTGAAAAACCCTGTTACGTCATGACAACACAACATTTAATATATATACTATTTACATATTTACAATGTGGATGTGGGCGTTGCCCAGACATCCAGGTGCTGGCTCCACCCCCTCGTTTCGGACCGAGATGGTGTTTGAGTTCGATTTAGAGAATCAAAATTGAAGTATATGTACAAATTAGTATTTACAGTAATGAGAATGATTCGAATACAATTAAAAATTATAATTATTTATTTTCTCTGTGAAAAATTGCAATGTTGTTTGCATTATTGCCTGTTTATCACCTTCGCAGGCTTCAAGGCAACCTGCGAAGTCTTCTAGTGCCATTATAAGCTCTTGAATGTTGACGAGAGAATTTATTTTGTTTGTTACGGTTTGTAAACGTTTGAATGAATTTATTGTTGTATCAGTGTTTGGTCTAGTATTATCATTACTTACATTTTGGTTGGTAGCACGCTCACTAATACGCTCACTAGTTTGCACTGTTTCACGAGCACTGCTTGCTCTTCCGGGTCTCAACAGCGTCGAAGCTTCCTCCACAATTAACGGGTGAAAATTAGAGAAACCATATTAGTATTAGAACCATTTACAGAAAATAATTCATTGATTCTAAATTTCGAATCAACGCCTAATTCAATTCAAACGGATCAAAAACGAATATTAAGCCTAATAGAAAATCTTAGATTTAATCACTTAAACCCAGAAGAAAAATTATCCATACTCCATATCTGGAATACAACGATGTATTTTATTTACCTGACGACACATTAACTTCAACCAAAGCGACAAATCATGAAATAATCGTTATAGACTCCAATCAATTATATCGTTTTCCTAAGGTACACAAATTAGAAGGCGACAAAGAGGTCAGTAAAGTGCTTCAACAAGGAATAACATAACTCCGTATGTATTGTAGTCCCTTATGGATCGTTCCGAAAAAGCGTGACGCTTCTGGAGAAAAATGTCGAGTAGTTATCAATTAATCAAAACCTAATGATGGCCCTGTTGGAGATTGATATCCATTGCCTAATATTGAGAAGATATTCGATCAGTTAGGTCATTCTCGTTATTTCACCATTTTACCGACCTCACTAAATAACGGTTTTCACCAACTCAAAATAAAATCGGAAGATATTCCGAAAACATCCTTTCCAACATCTCATCGTCATTATGAATTAACAAGGATGCCCTTGGGATTATGCAATGCCCCTAACACTTTTCAACGTCTCATGAGCACTATCTTCGCTGCCTTGTAAGGACTTCAATGTCCTGTTTATTTAGAAATTCTAGATGGCTTACGTTTAAATAATTTACTCTTACAACTAGACAAGTGCGAATTCATGATACCAGAAGTCATGTATTTGGGTCAAGTAATCAGTGACAAAGGCATTTTCCCAAACTCCAAAAACATAAAAGCCATAGCTAATTATCCAGTTCCAATAGGTTCAAAAGAAGTCAAAACATTTTTAGGACACATTGGATATTATCGTAAATTTTTGAAAACATAAATTCATTGAAATCTTACTTTCTTTCATCGCTAAGCTTTTCGACACTTTCAACACCATTCTCGCATCTCAACCCATTTTACGATATCCAGATTTCCAAAACCTTCCTAGTAACCTAGTAGGGAAAGGCTTGCCCGAGGATTACTGCACCACAGAAAAGGAAGTGCTAGCCATAAATTGGGCAATCAACTATTTTCAACCCTAACTCTACGACAGACAGTTTTTAATTTTAATCGTCCCTTACCTGCGTATTCAGTTGCAAAAATCCATTTAGTAGGTTACTTCGTTGGCGGTTGAAGTTAGAAGAACCTGAATATCGAATAGAATATAAACCAGGAACATAGGAAGTTCAATTTTTTATAGCAGTGACACACACACACACTAAAAGGAGATCCTATGACACTCGACGAGCGGTGTGCTTGCGAAGATGTTGATTGACACGGTTCTTGAATAGTTGTACGTTGTAATTAGGGGAAAACAGATGCCATGGGAGTGAGTTCCACAGTGATGCAGTGCGCCAGACAAAGGAGTCCTTGTAAAGTGATGTTCTCGTTGTTTCCAGTTGCACAACAAACGTGCAAGCTCTTGCTGTCTGTCGCGACTGTCTGACAGGCGTTGCTGGGGGCGAGATGATGCGGGTCAAATTCTGGAAATATCTGCCGTGAAAATATCTGTAAAACTGTATCAGTCACATGTCTGCGGTGTTCCAGACTATCCAAATCCCGACGAGACGCACAGCTCTCTTCTGAATGGAATCCAGAAGCTTTAGGGTGTGCTTAGGTGAGGCACCCCAGATGTGTGAGCAATATTCTAAGCACGGTCTTATTTGCGCTTTATAGGGCAAAAGGCTGCTGCGGTGTATACAGTTTTTTGTTGCGAAATAGCGCCCGAAGCTTCTGCAAGGCTGATTTTGCGATGTTAGCAACGTGGACATGCCAGGACATATTGCTGTTGACGGAGACACCCAGTAGTCTGATTGACGACGATGAAGGAATGGTCGAACCTGCCAAAATGATGTCAGGGCCCGCCGTATTCGCTTTCTTGGTAAACGTGACTGCTTGGGTTTTTGCTGCATTGAACTGGACTGAATTACTGTCGCCCCAGGTTCGAACTTTCTCCAGATCTTGATTAATTGTTGTAATCTGCTCTTGTCTGAGGTGATAAGTCTCAGTCGCTGGTAAAGGTTTTTCTGATCTAAATTGGGAGATAAGTGTACTGTTATCTGCAAAACTGTAAACAGTATTATTGGTTTCGGTCAGCAGGTCATTATTATAGATGAGGAACAAAGTTGGTGAAAGTATTGCGCCCTGAGACACTCCCGCATTAATGTGTCTGAGATGTGTCCATCAACGGCATTGTGCAGAGATTGGTTCTTAAGGAAACTGGCAAGCCAGCCGCAGAGAGTCGCTGGCAGTCTGAAGGACGGCAGTTTGTTGAGTAATCCGTCATGTCAAACTCTGTCAAATGCCTTCGAAATATCCAACGCAATTGCTCGAGACTCTCCGTAGTTCTCAATTGCCCTACTACATATGTGAGTGACATAGGCCAATATATGTCCTGTCGATCCCTGTTTGCAGAAGCCGTATTGGTTATCGTTAATTATTCTGTTGGTCTCGAGGTACTTGAGTAGTTGCTGATTGACTACTCGTCCCATGACTTTGGAGATTATTCAAAGCAAGGCGATTGGGCGATAGTTTGAGGGCGTGGTTGTCTTGCCTTTTTTGGAACTGGTTGCACTCGAGCGACTTTTCAAGAAGATGGATAAATCCCTTTTCGGTAAGATAGAATAGATCTGGAAAAAAATGGGTGTTAGTTCGGTGCCGCAGTTCTTTAACACGATGGCAGGTATTCCATCTGGCTCTGATGCCTTTTGCGTATCTAGCTCTTTGAGGATTTTACGAATGTCACGGTTGTGAAACTTAATTTCTGTCTTGGTAGAGTTGATGTTGGATATGGTGGGGAGAGCGTTGCCGTGGGGGACGTATAAGGTAGAGTGTGATGTTTGCTTTTCCTTTAGCTGTAAGACGCCGTGACGCTGCGTTCGTATGTCAAAGGTGGAAGAGATGTTTTTGTAAAGTTATTACTTACTGCCTTTGCTACCGACTACAAATTCCTGGAGCCATTGATGGGGCATTGCAAAAGTTACTTCCTGGTTCTTTGGTTGTACTTGTCCTTAGTTTCGTCAATCACATATTTGCATGCGTTTCTCGCTTCGGTAATATAATTGCGACCCTCCGCGGTCTGATTTTGCTGCCAGTACTTGTAGGCTTGTTGTTTTCTACCTACGGCTTCTTGGTCTGACCCAGAGCGTTCCTTTTGACGGTAACTCGATGGAATTTGGAATGTATGCTTCCATTGTTGCGGAAATTACTTGCGTAATCTCTTCGCAACAGACTGACGGGTCGTCAGTGCCAAAGAAGACATCGAGCCAAGGAAAATCTAGGTAGAATTCTCTTAGATCCTCCCAGTTTGCATAATGGTAATGTCAAATTTTACGAGACAATAGTAGATCCTTCTGTTAAAGTGGCAGTTCACAAACCGTTGTAATAAGTTTGTGGTCGGAGTACCAGTGGCGGCTCATGTAGGCCAGCAAAATCAGACCGCTGAAAATCGCAATTATTTTGTCGAAGCGAGAAACAAATGCAAACGTGTGATCAACGAAACTAAGGACAAACACAATCAAAGGATCAGGAATAAACTTTTGCAATGCCCCAGTGGCTCCAGGAATTTCTGGTCGGTAGCAAAGGCAGTAAGTAATAACTTTACAAACACGACTCTCTCACCTTTGCCAGACGAACGTGGCATCACGGCGACTGCAACCAAGGAAAAAACAAACATGCTCGCCATAATGTTTTCATCGCACTCTACCTTAGACATCCCCCAAGGCAAGGCTCTCCCCACCATATCGAACAACAACACTACCATGGCAGAGATCAAGTTTCATCATCGTAATATTCGTAAAATCCTTAATGAACTAGATACGCAAAAGACATCAGGACCGGACGAAATACCTGTCATCGTGTTAAAGAACTGCGCCAACGAACTAACAGCCGTTTTTTTCCAGACTTTTGTCTCTGTCGTACCGAAAAGGAATTTACCTATCTTCTTGGAAAGTCGCTAGAGTGCAACCTGTTCCAAAAAAAGGCAAAAAACCATGCCTTCAAACTATCACCCAATTGCCTTGCTTCCCATAATCTCCAAAGTCATGGAACGTGTTGTCAATCAGCAACTACTCAAGTACCTCGAGAACAACAGAATAATCAGCGATAATCAATACGGCTTTAGCAAAGAGAGATCGGCAGGAGATATATTGGCCTATGTCACTCATATATGCAGTAGGGCAATTGATTACTAAGGGGAGTCTCGAGCGATTGCGTTGTATATTTCGAAGACATTCGACAGAGTTTGGCATGACGGATTGCTCAACAAACTACCGTCCTTCGGACTGCCAGCCTCTCTCTGCAGTTGCATGGTTTGCCAGTTTCCTTAAGAACCGATCTCTGCACGTTGCAATTGATGGCCACATCTCAGATACATTCACCATTAACGCGGGCGTGCCTCAGGGCGCAATACTTTCACCAACTCTGTTCATCATCTATATTAATGACCTGCTGACCGGAACGAATAATCCTGTTTACAGTTTTGCAGATGCCAAAAACCTTTACCAGCGACTGAGACTTATCACAGCAGACAGGAGCAGATTACAGCAATTAATCAAGACCTGGAGAAAGTTCAAACTTAGGGCGACAGAAATTTGATCCAGTTCAATGCAGCAAAGACCCAAGCAGCCACGTTTACCAAAGGGGCCAATATAGCCCTGACATCATAATGGCAGGATCGACCATTCCTTCATCCTCATCAATCGGACTACTGCTGGGTGTCTCGGTCAACAGCAATATGTCCTGGCATGACCACGTTGCTAACATCGCAAAATCAGCCTCCCAGAAGCTTGGTGCGCTATTTCGCAACAAGAAAACTGTATAGACCTTCGCAGTTGCTCTTGCTCTACAAGCACACCCTAAAGCTGCTGGATTCCATTCAGAGGAGAGCTGTGCGTCTCGTTGGCGACCCGGAGTAGACCCGGAATCTGGATAGTCTGAAACACCACAGACATGTGGCCGAGATGACCCTGTTTTACAGATACTTTCACGGTAAATGTTCCCAGGATTTGGCCCACCTCACCCCCTCCTGGAAACGCCTGTCAGACAGGCACGACAGACGGCAAGAGCGCACCAGTTCGTTGTACAACTGGAAACACCTAGAACATCGCTTTACAAGAACGTCTTTGTCTGACGCACTGCATCACTATGGAACTCACTCCCAGGACATCTGTTTCCCCCTGACGGGTGCCTTGACGGGCGGATTTATCGCAATTTCCTTTAATAAGAACTACCTGTGCTACTTGAAAATGTACCGATTGATCTGAGGAATCACATGCGGTACATGCACGTCGGTGCTCCTGCACATTTAAGTATAATGTTTCGTGAATACTTAGATGCAGTGTATCCTACTCGTTGGATTGGCTGTGGGGAGGGAAGCCCAAGAGTGGCCAGCAAGAGATCTCGATCTGAATCGTTTAGATTTATTTTGTGAGATCATCTGAAGATCTTCGTGTACAAGTTTGTTTTTGGTCTTCAAAGCACTCATAATTTTGAATTATTATTCTTTTTGGTGTTTAATGGTACGTTTCTTTATATTCTTCCTGAAATTATGGTAAATTATACGAATACCGAAATGGCTTCAATGCATTACGTGTATGGTCTCGATAATGGTATGGCTACACAGAAGCCAGAAACATTTACGAGGAAAGATATACTAATGGTGTTTTACCAGATAGTCACACTTGTTCCAGTATTTATCTCCGTTTCACGACACTGGTACTTTTCGTAAGGGTACCTTTATGCACGTCGGTGCTCGTGCACATTTTAGTATAATGGTCCGTAAATACTTAGATGCAGTCTATCCTAATCGCTGGATTGGCTGTGGGGGAGCCCAAGAATGGCCAGCAAGATCTCGCGATCTGAATAGTTTAGATTTTTTTGTGGGGTCGTCTGAAGATCCTCGTGTGTATAGCTCCCGTCAATACTATTGAAGATTTGAGAGCCCGAATAGTCGCAGCCTACGAAGCAATACAGAACACCCCGAGAATATTGGAAAGAGTGCGTGACTCGATAAGAGCGGAATCATGTATTTTTATATTATAAATTTTTGGTAGTTGGTTGTCATTATTACCTTTGTTTCAAATTTTATTGCAAATGAATAAGTTATATCAATAATAATAATAATAATAATAGTAATAATAATAATAATAATAATAATAATAATAATAATAATAATAAGATATAATAAAAATAATACTTAGTAATAAAACTTTGAATACTAAATTTTTAATTAAGTACGTAAAATACTTACGTACCAATTATAACTAATAGATTCGATATTAGCGATATAACCATGCAGAGTAATGGTTTGGAGTAATTTTTTTAAGCGATAACTGTGCTTCGAGCGAAAGAACATATAGAGATTAGATTTGCTCAGAAATGAATAATTTCCCAAAAATAAATATCACTTAAAAAATGCTGTGGCGTACCATTCTTTTCCTTAAAAATAGTGAGTGCAAACCCGCACGAACGCCACTGGTCGAAATAAAAAAACATCTTATACATCGGAAAATGCCTCTTGATGAATAAAAAGTGTGTACTGAATTTCACAAAGATATCTAGAATGATATCACATACATTAGAAAAAAAAATCTTGAAAATTTTACCACCCTTTAACTCAAAAGTTAAAACGTTTAGGACATATGTTCATATGAATTTTTTTTTCTTGCCACCCCCTTAAATATTAGCATATCATTAACGAACACCCTGCATAATATTACTGTATTTACTGTGGTGATTTTTAAAATATTTGATAATAATCATCATAAAATATCTTTGGAAATTTCCGTCTATAGCGACCTGGCCGCGATTTATTTATTAAAAATGCAACTAGGTATAAATCCTGAAGTGTTTATTATCATATATTTCAAAAATTGTTATTGCAAATGCAGGCATATTATATATTTTTGAAATCAAATCAAAAATATCTCGTTTTAGTGAATAATATCCATGGTGTTCCATAAAAGTTTAATGATGCTTGTTAGTTTTATCTGATAACGGATCCTGACGATCCCTCTAATTATGAATTTATGTTTTTTTTCTAGCTTCAAATATAAAGACTGTGGGTGGATGCTAAAATATACTGTTACGGCTAGCCTATACAACCATCCGAACGTTTTTGTGCTACCCT
>MU182018.1:607216-623378 GCA_016904865.1 Pissodes strobi | reverse complement strand
ATAGCAAAGTTGTAATTCTGTTAAGAACCCACGGGAAAAACGTAACAATACGAAAAAATCCTGTACATTTCTTTGCATAAACTACGGTTATGAACAATTAAAAAATGGTGTGTGCTTAAAACCGCACAACAGAAGTGAAATCTTCAGCATAGCGATATTAAAAACTATATAAAATTAAAAACAGTTCACACGCGGTAGAAGTGATACCCAAACTAACCACGCCCAACGTTGCTTAACTTCAGTGATCGGACGACAACCATTTTTTAATTCTTACTCTTGGCAAACATGTAACAACTGTATACTGTGTTCTATCTCATTCTCTCGCAGGCTACATCCTATAGATCTATATATTTTTATTGGTGTCACTTTTTTCGTTTCCTCGTTTCTGTTTCATCCCATCCGTTTATCAAATTACATGAATTCGACTAATAAGATACGCAATTATCCATCAACAAATCGGTATTTAAACCTAATGGCCACTACAAAAAAATTAAGATTATTGAAATCGCAAATCACTCGAAAAAGTAATACAAAAGTGCTAAATTCTTACTTTAGCGAAATATGATTAACCGAATCAGAAACGATTATCAATTCTGTTTTTAAAACATGGAAAATTTAGCGAAATGTATGAAAGATGAATAAAATATTTTAAGATCAAATTATTAGCACTTACCGATTCAACCGTTGCCACAGAGATGCCCGACCTTCCTTTCAAAATTTTGTACGTTCAACCTATTCTGATTTTCAATGTTCTCATTGGATAATCTAGATCATGTGACCACTATTATGGGTCATGCAGCGTCAAATCAAAGAAACACACGATATATACTAATTATAGTAATCCGTTGTGGTTAAATACTTAAATTACAGGCATCGAATAGCGTACTACGTCCTTCAATTACCAACTATACGAGATAAGCCCGTTTCCGAACAGATGGCACTCACTCAATAAAGAAATCTACAATGACACGAATCCGCAAATTATGGATATAAATCTGCGTACCTGTTCTTCTTAAATAGTTAATTGTGCGAAATATATCCATTCACCGATAGGTGTCACTGCCGATTATTATACCGAACATCGAAAACCATAGATAAATAGAATTTAGTGGAGCGGAATAGACTGATATTTGATAACTTATATTCCGTTACATTCCCCATTAACCAGGTAAGAAAAGTTTGTTAACGTGTTATCAAACTTTTCAAAAATTTAATGATTAAAAAATTAGAGAACTTTCGAGTCACATTTGCACTTAATATTTGAAATTATTAGATAATAAAAAAAAATCATGAAACATAGATAATTAGGAAAAGATGATATTTCACTTATTCCACTAGGTCACTTGCAATAAGTGCGCGTCAAAGGCCTAGTACCAATAAGAGCTGTTCGATAACTAAATCACAAATTGCGCTGATCAAAGTCTAGTTCATCGAGCAGGAATAAAGGAAAGGTATTGGGAAAATGGAAAGGAAAATGGGTTTACTGGGTCACTAATTAAAAATACACTCCAAAGCCCAGTCCAATCGTTAAAAACAATTACAAACAAAGCCTCTCACACTTTGAATCTTTAACTTTGATCTTCCAAGTTAGACATTTCCGGAAAAAAATATTACACGGAGTAAACTATCAAAATAAAGAAATGAAAACAGGTAGAGAGATAAAGAGAGCCCACCACTAACCCATTGTATCGTTCACCACAAAAGGTGTAGGGTGTAAGAAAACGATACCACCGATAACTTAATTTAGCATTAATTAAATCAAAGAGACATTATCACCACATTCAAGGTGAAAGATAATTGAACTAACAACAATAAGTTGCTAGAATTTTAAGAAATCTATTCACTAATACTTAATTTCCTCTGAGTCACTGTCAGAAAAATTTGCCTTCAAGTCACTAATATGCCAATTTCCAAGATCATGTAGATATGAACGGCCATTAAATTATATGAAACCTTAGAAATAACTTTATTTACCATACAACGTACAATACGTTAACGCAAAAGACAAGATAACGTAAAGTACGATAAATGAGTAAAGATAATTACATCCATCAAATCCGAAAAGATCACATACGTTAACGCAGAAGGCAAGATAACGTATATAGGTACATCAAATCCGGAAAGATAACATACGTTAACGCAAAAGGCAAGATAACGTATATACGGTACGATAAATGGATATAAACAATTATCTTCTTCCAACTCAAAATTACATCATACACATCAGTTAAGCAAACGGCAAGACATCCGTGTATAACTAATTTGCAAAGAAAATAGAGTTATTATTATCTTCATTAACTCAAAAATAATTATATTCAAGCAAACGGCAAGACATCCTTTTATAATTAATTCAGAAAGAAAACAAAGTTCAAGGTAAAAGTTCAAAGTAAATACTACATCAAGAAATTCAAATATAAGCTAAGGTACTCTCGAAAATAAATTTGAAATATCAGATAGGGAAATTTTTAGTGTAACAGAATAATCACATATTCCGTTACAAATTATTTTAACTATTATTCTTCTACAAAGAGTGATAGTGTTCCAGCGAGTTTCGTGATCACAACCCTAAGTAATAATATAGATAATGCGCATTCCGTGTAATGATACTATTAATATTTTATAGAAGGACCATTTTTTCCAGAATCGCATGGATTCTTCTGGGCATGGAAGTGGGTAAGTCTTGAGTATAATATAACTCAGTCATTATGCTGTTCGAAACTTTGTCCATAATTCCTCCCTGTTTTCGGGTTTAAAATTTGACATTTTTTTTACCATCAGTCCCCAAACATTCTCGGTCGGATTAACATCAATACTCCTACTTGGCCAAGGTAACAAGTCAACCAGATTTGCTTCCATCCATTCTGTTACCCGGCGAGCAGTGTAGATGGGGCAGTTACCCTGATTCCTGCTGGAAGACAAACCCATTCGGATACGCAGCGCGGGCGTTTGGAAGCATGACATTCTCTAAGATGTTCAAGTATTGTTCAGTGTTTAACCTGCCGTCATCGCTTATGCACAGCCCTGCCCAACCAGCTCCCATGCATGCAACCCCAAATATTGACAGAAAATCTTGCGGACTTTTCAATTTTATGAGTGTAAATTTCTTCATATCTAGACCTCGGCGACTTGTATACTCTTAAACCGCCATTATAGAATGATTGAAAGGTTTTTTCATCAGAGAAAACTATTATTTGCCAAAATTTTACGTCCGTCACAAGATATTCCAAACACCAGCCAATTCTTTGCTCTTTGTTACCATTAGTGAGAAAAGGTTTCTTGGCTGCAGAAAGATTTCTTAAATTAGAGAGACGTTTAACTCTTCTACGCGCTGTACTGGCAGAAGCTGGAAACCCTGTATTGTTTCTTGCGTCAGAAGCGCTTCGGAAAGGATGTTCTTCGAGGTAGCCAATTAAATTATTGTCCTGTTCCTAAGTAGTAGTAGTAGTATCATTTATTTATAGAATTATTCCTAAGTTGTCCTTATTGAGGCCCCACTACATGCCCTTCTTTCGACGCTCTGCGCCGCACGCCATTTCACATAAACATTATGGACCGTAGTTTTCAGTTTCCCAACTCTCACAGTCACACTTCTTACTGGCAAACCCTCTTCAAACAATGTGATTATTTTAGTTTTTTCAACCACGGATAACTGCGGCATATTTATTGTTTTCCTGTCAACCAATAATTGCCGCAGGTATGCGCTGGTGCGCAATCGCTCGTATTCCAATTGAAAAAATCGGGTGTCCCACTTTGACTGTATTTGTTAAAAATGTTCCGTTTTTATATTAACACGAGACTCTTTTTTATCATGCGATAAGTTTCTGGAAGTAAAAAATTAATATTCATCAAAATGATTCAATTTATTTTTATTTATCTGCAAAGTAAGGGATTTTGCTGTAATCAATTATCTATTCCAAATCCCATAATAACATTTAACATTGATATTTAAAATATTATCAATCAATCAATTTTCACGGATTCAGAAAAAAAATGAGAATAACCATGCTTCAACTAAAAAGGTACTTATCTAAACATATTTTGCATAGTCCACTGCACGATCTATTGTGGCTGATGACTGTGAGATCTGTTTTTACAATTCAGGTTTTGTTCTCAACAAGTAGTATTAAGACTATTTGGTCTTCCCTCAGAAGTTACAATTTCTGCATATTTCAGATGTAAACTTGTGAATAAATTATTCAGGGTGTCCCAAGGAAATCTGTCCACCCTAAAATTATTTGCAAATATATTTTTTTCCCAAAAATGACGAGACACGTCAGATGTGATATCAAAGAGGACATGTTATGACATATGATGCGTTTCCCTCACTTCATCCTCCTACTCTCCAGAGCCACCCCATGATTTTTTTTTAATAGGGAGAGGAGTCGAGTGATACTTTGAAAGGTACTTTGACAGGACCCTGTTTTCGTTTTGCATTTTTATGGATGCGTTCTCGAGAAATAAGATTGAACGTTGTTGGAAAATAATTTTTTTCTAAAATTATTTTATTAAATATTGAAAGTAACCTCCCTTGACGTCCATACAAAAATACAATCGATCTTCAAAACGGCTGCATACGTTACCCAAAATTTCACGCGTTATTAAACGGCACTCGTTAATAATTCTATTTCGTAAATCTTCAAGGGTTTGAGGCTTTGTGGCATACACATTGGTTTTCAGATGTTCCCATAAGAAAAGATCCAAAGGTGTAAGATCGGGTGATCTTACCTCTCCTGCCAATCCATCGTCCAGGAAATCCTTCGTTGAATAACTGACGAGCCGGATCAGCGTAGTGTGGAGATGTCCCATCTTGCTAAACCATCAATTCATTTTATATAAGGTGGTCATCTTGTTCTAGTATTTCAGGCACCCTGGGATTGAGGGCGCCGTTAAGAAGTTGTAAGTAATTTTCACCATTTATACTTCCATTGATGGAAAAAGGTCCAACTATATGATCTCCCAAAATACCAGCCGACACATTGATTTTTTGACTATTTTTGAGGTTGCTGCTTATATTGTCTCGGAATAAATGAGGATTAGTTTCGCTCCAATATCGACAGTTGTGTCTATTTACTTCACTATATAAATAAAACGAACATTCGTCAGAAAAACAAATACTGTTTCCATTACGAATCAACCTGTCGCTGAAGTACTCACATAATTGTACACGGCTGTCAATATGAACTTCATTAAGCGCATGCACTAGTTATATCAAATAGGCATGAAATTTTTGTGAATAGTTCTTTTAGGGACGCCAAATGGCGGTAGCGATCTTTCGCACAAAAGTGTTATGTTCCATCTCAAAATGACCCAGAATTGCAATTTGTGTCACTTCATTTCTCATTGAATGCTGAACATCATGTTCTTACTTTTGCCTGAGCCTGTCTGCAGGAATTCATCAGATCCGATACATAATGGTAGATGTACCCTTTTCTGCGGATGATTATCATTGAAGGCATGCGTTGCTGTTCTAGCACATTTATTGTCCTGACAATAAAACCCCACCCACTAAATTATTTCATGCAGCATGGAAACCATTGCTACCACTACTATCTGTACTACTATTGTTATCACTCTCTACTTCAACCAATAACCGATACCGGAGTAATAATAATAATAATAATAATAATAATAATAATAATAATAATAAATGCTTATTTATTTAGCCAATTGTACAATTTAAAATCTTAAATACAAAAACACATATAAATGTAAATAAACAAACAGTTATCCACAAAAGGAAGCCCTTGTTAGTGGAGATTTGAATACCATAGACACATATTTTTTACTTCATTTCATAGTTAGTACAATAATCATAAAACTACTTAGTATAATGTTTAATAATAAATTAAAATGTTTTTTTTTTGATAATTAGTTAAAAGTAACCTATCCTAAAGCTAAAAAAAAACAAACAGCAAAATAGCTAAATTAAATAATTTCAACATGTAGGTATAATATTCCCGACATTTGACAGAATATCAAGTACATTAGATTTATAAACACGAAGAAAAGGTTACAAAACCAAATTTAGATTCATTCATTTTTTAATGTTCTTTGCTAGATTAAGATCACGGTCACGTTAAGTAAAGAAAGTATTCCAGTTGTGGTTTGACAGAATTAATGTTGTGCCTCTATAATTTGCTCTATCTTGAGTCTAGTCTGTTTGTGCAACCAATTTTTAAGTTCTTTCTTAAAACCTCTCAGCGTTGTCGTTTTAGTTAGTTCATCAGGTAGATTTGCATGAATCTTTGGGCTTATGTATTTGAAGGAACGTTGTGCCAAAGCTGTGCGCACTTTGGCTGTGCTTTGGGCAGGGAACCGGTTTGTTTTTTGGCTCGGGTATCATGCGAGTGTTCAATAGTCGTAGGGGTATCCTTTTTTTTAAATTGTCTAAGCACTATACTCTTAACAAATAATTGCCTCAAATCAAAAATACCACTCTCTTGATAAAGTTTATTGGAAGGATATTTTTTACTTTTACCGAGAATAATTTTAATTATCCATTTTTGCAAAATTTCCAGAGGTCTAAGATTTGTTTTTAACGCACCGCCCCACACCAATACTCCGTACTTTAAGTGTGGTTCTATAAGACACATATATAAGGTCTTAAGATAGTTTACATCGAAATATTTTTTCAACTCTTTAAACTTTCCAGTAAAGGATCTTAACTTATTGGATACATGAGACACATGATTTGTCCACCTCAAATTAGGATCCAGTACGATTCCAAGATATTTTATTTTATTAGTTGATTTAATTTTTTGGATTTGTTCGTTAACTTTAATATTTATTTCTTGGAATTTAGGTAGGGAGTCGGAATAACAGCCGAAGGGCATAAAAAATGTCTTTTCTGCATTTATTGTTAGAATTTGATTAGTAAACCATTGGAAGACCTTACCTAGATCAGTTTCCACCTCTTTCTTCAGAGATTTCCACGACCCTCTTTTATAAATCAAAACTGAATCATCCGCGAAGCAAAGTATTTCCCCAGAAGAGTCAATATGGAATAAGCCGTTTATATATATATTAAATAGAATGGGCCCTAGGACAGTTCCTTGAGGAATACCTATTTCTGTGGGAGGTTCTGTACTTTGATGGCCCTCAACTTCCACACACTGTGTTCTTTGTGACATATAGCTCTCAAATAGCTTAAGTGGAACTCCTCTTATACTATGATATAAGAATATCGTTACGTAGGAAAATGCTATTTGTTTCAATGGAAACTGGACGTGTATTTTCGCTTGTAGGTTTACCAACGCGGTAAAAGTCGCGAAAGTCGCTGAGTTCACAATTTAAGTCTAATTTTTGAGAAAATAAGTTCAGACAGTTTTCGATATCAGGTATTAAATCATCCCTTTCTCTTTCCTTCAATCCGTAGACCATAAGCTTATACCTTTTTGCGTCACTTTCGACCCTTTTTAATTTTTCTTTCAACTTATTCACTTCCTGTTGAAGACCCTCGTTTTGTCCCCTTAACTCCTGAATTTCAGTACGTAGACTTTCTTTTAACTCCCGTATCTCAGTGGATAGTGCAGTTCGATTTTGCCTAATTTCTTCCTTAACCTCGTTATTTGATACCAGTAAAGATTTCAATAGCTCCTTTACATCATCATTATCTGCCATTGTTTGTGTAATAAATGATAAAATAATAAAACTAAATGCGTCTGTTTTAAACCTTAAAAGTTATTTCAGGTGTATGGTGCTCTTTACGTTAAATATTTCGCACTGACCGTGAACAATAGATCATGATAAGGCAGAAAACGTTTGTTTATGTTTGCATTTTACACCATTATCATAAAAGGAGCCTGTTTTTGGTATCGGAAATTACAGAATAGGTACGTACAGTTATAATATTTCTCCAAGGACACTTTTCACCATTTTCCGTGCACTATTTTTTGTTAATTTAAGAAAATTACTTGGACCACTTATTAAGACGTCTTGACCGTAAAGCTGTCCGTATACGTACATACGGAGTAGTAAAACTAAATTTATACTGGACATTTTTTGACGTTTTTGTACAGCTGATGAACATTTTTGTTAGAGTAAATAGAGTTCACGCAATGTAATTTTTATTACCTTTATTAAAAATGACATGTGGAGAATGCAAAACAAAACCAGGGTAATGGAGAATGAAAGTACTAGTTTCCAACCTTTAATTCTCGAGAACATATCCATAAAAAATTAAACACAAAAGCAGAGCCATGTAACAGAATGAAAGTACCTTTCAATCAAAGTATCACTCGATAGAGACCTGCACGGGCCGGGTTAGCCCGTTCGGGCTGGATCGGGCTGAAAGACGTGCTCAAATCGGTCCGGTCTCGACTAACGAAACTCAATTTGCCCAAGTTATATATAATTAATAATGATATTGTTCAATTCCATTCATCTTATATTTTTATTTACTTATTTTTTCTAATATGAATGTCCCTTAATTCTCTTATAGCTTTATAGTGATTAGTTGATTGAAAAAAAAAACAAATACCTCTAGAAACTGAAAATAAAAAGTAAATCGGAGCCTGGCTTGCTTTATTTTGTTCTTTTATACTATTTTGTTTATTTTAATATTAGGCCGATATTGTCGTTAACCGGCTAAAGAAAATTTAGATATATTATTATGGTAATCCCATCTTTTTTTTCAGAATGAACGTTTCAAAAGTGTAAAGGATAGACAAATAACTAGTCGTTACCAATCCTTAACCTGGTAAACGCTAAAATCCACCTAGTGTTTTATTTCGGGTTTGCCGGGCCGGGCCGGGCTGGGCAGAACAAATTTTAGTCGGCCTCGGGCCGGGCCGGCCATACGATCCCCCTTTCTATTTGAAACATTTCATGGGGTGGCTCTGAAGGGTAACACTTGATATCAAATGTGACGTGTCTCGCCATTTTTGGCTAGAATATGTGTTTACATAGAATTTTAAGGTGGAGTGTTTTCCTTGGGGCAACATGTATAACTTACTTTCATCGTTGACTTCGTATCTGGAATTTGTAAAATAAGATTAGGTCAAGTATGTCACACGAGCCTGTACTAGATAAACCCTACAATTTAATTTAGTCATCGAAAATAAGAACTAATAAAAATATAAGATTTTATTATTATTTCAACATTATTCAAAACCTGTATTTGTTCTATTAATATTGTAAATATACAACATTAATTGACGTGGAGGATTCATGTTTATCAGACAAATTGTTGCCTATTACTCCACCTCAGTTGTAGGCTTCTTGAGTAAGGCCCCAGGGTGTAAATAGCACAAGTGCTAGTTTAGTGACCCTAACGAAGCTGAAAAGAACTGGAAAATGCTCGACGTTTCGAAGTACAAGTCTGCTCCGGTTGTCAAAACGAGAAAACAAAAAATGAAATTGATTAGTAAATGCAATTAAAACAGTAAGAAGCACGTGCATTTTGTGAAGTTTTGAGTTGACTTTGACAAGGAGACAAGAAAGAATGCATTCTCATTTTTAGATTTCTCGATCTTGACAACGGGGGCAGATTTGGTCCTCGAAACGTCGAACATTTTCCAGTTCTTGTAGGGTTTTCAGCTTCGTTAGGGTCACTAAACTAGCACTTGTGCCATTAACACTCTGGAGCCAGAGCCGAAGCAGACTTATTCAGAAAGCCTGCAGGCAACAATTTGTCTGATAAATCTATTCATGTTTTTATTTAAATGTATGACAATAAAACAGTATCACCAAAATAATCCTAATCGAAAAATATGGTGTCATAAGGCAAGACATAGCGAACAGGTGGCTATTTGGATCGTCTACTATTAATTTGATTGGTTACACGTGCCACGTGCTCATCTCGTGCTACCTATCGCTTGCCTATCACCGCGGTACGACGTAGGCACAGACTCGTTGGACAAACTATAGATGGCGGTCATTTTCAAATCAAGACTATCGCATTTCCTGCAGCAAATATTTTTGGTCACATTTATCTACGCTTTGAAATCGTAGGTGATAACACATTGATAATATTATAATGTATGACTTACATTGTTAACTTGTTTTCAACATTACAACTGATGGCGTAAATCATTTACATAATTAATTAGACACTACTTGCAAACCAATGAAAAGTAACTGTTGAGGAGCGGTAGTTGCAGTAGTGTACCATTAAGAACCGATAACACATTTTTACACAGTTTATGAATAGAAAATCGACTATTATATGTACTATCTTTCGTCACCAGCAGACAAATCACAATTTTACTATACTATTTTATTTAATAATTTAATTAATTTCAGTTTCTGAGTGCTTGTTTTGTTATTTCGATATTCTAAAGTAGGTACCAAAAACACAAAAATGTGCTATTTATGAAAGTCTCATTTAAAGGTTTTCGAATTCTCATTTAGGATGAAGTAGATTCATATATCATATTTGTCAGTAGTTTGAAAAATAAGTATTTTTGTTATTTATATACCGGGTCGCCCAAATTCAATTTAGATAAATCATTAATAACTGAGATATTAATATATATAAGAGTAATACTGTATTATTTTGGTAATTTTAGAAGTCCACCTTTTTTATTTCTTAAAGCACCTTGTATATTTTTTGGCATATTCGCATTTTGTTTTAAATTTCCCTTTTAACGATGGGTAACAAGTCTCCACTTACTTTAAAGATGGCACTACAGCAGTCATTTTCCAGAAAAGGAAAATGACTGCTCTATGATGTTCTCAATGACACAATTAATTATTTTAATAATGTTATGCATTTTCTTAAAGGTTATGTACTTCCCTTCAATTGGTAACAAAAATATGGCATACTAAGTTGAGGTTTGAAACCTCCGGCAAAATACAATACAACACAGTTTTATCCATAATGCGGACAGAGAATTTTTGCTCTCGACGCGCGTTCCGCTAACCATGTTAGAGCATCATCAGGAGATGACTGAAACTAAACTTGCAATCTACCTAAACTTGCAATCTACCTAACTCTGTTTTATACTAACTGTTTGCTTAATCAAGTGAAACCAAAAAGAACCAATCCTGGGATCCTACTACTCCTCGATCAACCAATACAATGGACTATACGGAATAGGCCCTCTATCTCTATTTAAACTATTCTTACATTTTGTATGTGTCTAGTAATCTCCGATCAGATATACTATGAATTAATTTTAAATTTTTAATTATTATTCTATGATTATTTTCAAAAGCATGCTCGGCAACATTTGAATCTCGTTTGTATGGACCTTCTGGTTTGAACCACCCAATAATTTCTTTCTTAACATTAAACCGAGTTTGATATACTAATTTTAAACCTATTTTCTCACAAACTTTTTGGAGTCCTCTACTATACTGAGGATTATATGGCAATTATGGCATCGAGATATATTTTGTATTTTCATCCTGATTAACCAAAGAAGTGGAATCCCGAATGGTCTCTCTATTAGCGGCGTTTACACGGGCGTTCCATTTCTTCGGTTTTGGAGCGCATTCTGGCGTCTCACGACGTTGCGCACGACTGGAGCGGACGCTTGAAGCGCCCGACATAAAAGTTTAAGACACTCCAATTATACGTTCCAGTTCTGCATATTTGGAGTGCGAAAGTCAAAAACGTACGTGTAAATGTAAAACCATACGATTTTGGAGTGGCGTGTGGAATTTCCACCGGGTTGGAAAGTTCAATATAACACGCCACGAGGTAAGGTTATTTAGTTGGATTCATGGACAGAAAAAAATTAAAAACTCGTGCAATTGCCTGTGCAGCAGCATACGTATTCCTAAATCCAAAGGATACAAAAAATAAGAAAATTTGGGTAAAAAAGTGGCGTCAAGATAGAAATCGCTATGGACATATGCCCCTTTTGAGAGAACTTCAAGATGACCCAGAAGACTTTAAAAATTATTTTTTTTCTTGTCCACGACATTTTTCTTTATGCTAAGGTTCAAATAAAACAACGTGTTATGGACTGTCTAAAAAAATGCCAGTGTAAATGCAAGGCAAGTTGTATATGTTCTGCGCGACTGACGTTCACTCCGTCTTCGCGTTCCACGCGCTGATTTACCGAGTATTTACACGGGCAGGATAGCCTGCGCGATTGGAGTTTACGCTCCAAAACTGTGGAAAAAACCGTACGTGTAAACGTCGCTATTCTCTAAACGCATGCCTATTTAGTCTATCTATTGAGTTAGTGTTCAAACCATTAATTTTCGATGTATTTTTAATTGTCTTCTTTTTATTATTAAATCTTTCTTTACTGAGAGGAAAATTAACCATACGGTGTACCTACTAAGAAATGAAACCTGTCCATTTTGTGTTGATCGCACTGGAAGGAGTCGTCATTAAGAATATATCAGTCAGTGGCAGTATTTTTTATATAAATATCAAATTCCAGTGTGTTATTATAGCTAAAGTATCCAAAAAGGGTCGTTGGCCATTGTTCTCGAATAAATCTGATGGTGGGGAAACCAGAGGCGGATGCAGGACATGAAAAAGGGGAGGGCGGGTTTTTTTTTATATACGCCTATACCTTATACGTATGGGTATTAGGTAGCTTTAAAAAACAAGTGAAATAAGCTTGAAATCAAACGTCTTAATAATCTGCCACATATAGGTACTGCAAAACATACTTTAGTCGTTATAAGCACTTTTATTGAACAAAAAAAAACGGATTTAAATATAAAAAATAAAATTAAATCTCAGAATGCTATTATTATGTAGGTATGTACCTATATAAATAACTAAACCGTAACATAAAAAAACAAAAACTTTAATAAAACGAAAACACATACTTTTAGGCAAAAAAAAACTATAGTAGGTAATAAAATGAACAGAATCCTATAAAACTAAATCTAATTGTCTGTTTGTTTACTTGCAAATTTATCTATTATTTTTTCTTCATCTACGTTAATATCCTTATGGATATTGAGTAATGCTAAGGCAGAGAGTCTTAATTGAGACTTGTTTGTCCGTAAGTAAGATTTAATCAGTCTTTCGGTCATTTTTTAGAAGACATGTCAGATTAGTTTTTGAATTTTGATGATACTTAAGCTTGCAACTGACCTCTAGAAGTGCAGTACAGTAAATTTTGCTTTGCGGAAACTCATATTTTCCTGTCAAAAAAATGAACGTGTGCAAAAGACTAAAATTTATGACAATATCAATTCAGTTTTTTTTTTTCATTTTGGGCATGCCTTGGGTTAATTTGGGTTAGTTCTGTTGGCGCGAAGTGAAATATTAGTAGAATGATAAAACATTAATCAACTGCAATGGGGCAGTCGAGCTCTTTTCCTCAACCTTGTTACGTCACTGGAATATTTATAAAAGTAGCACATATTTTAACAACATTCTTCTTTGAAAATTCAATATTTTCTAATTTTATACACTTTTTTACCCTACCCCGTACCGCTATTCACTTCATTGTCCCCCAAGACAGTTGATTTCTGTTAGGTTTCCTCAAATAAAAAACGTCTAAAAATGACGTAAAACACTCAATTTATGTGTTTCTGAGGAAAAACGGCAAAATCGGTCTGGCACGTATTCTAAAAAATTACCAAAACTTCTTTCTGGCCTAGCATTACTTATTGGCAAGCAACCTAATATTATTAAAAATTGTTTCACGTTTGGAAATACATGTTATATCGTCGCAATATCAGGGAATTTTTTTGTCAACAAACTCTTGCAGCCAGTATTTTTTCCAAATCTGATATTCGCCTAGAGTCCGTTCACTGTAGACTGCTCGGTTAGCGCTACGGGGTCGGGTACACGGGCGTTACGGCGCCGGCGTGAGGTGGAGACTAGCGCGCTCCCACTACTCCGATTTCACGGTGGACGTATTTAGGTACATATTTACCGTTATTATTATTATGATATTTTGAATATTGAATGTTGTTCGGCCGCGCGGGTTGGAATTGATGAGATGAGCGTCAACAACAATTATAAACCGAGTGGGCTGCCAGTTATAAAGTATAGAAATCTTGTTGGAATGGGCAGAATGTATGATTGAAAATATAATATAAGAGCTGAAAATTGTTTCAAATATTCCCTTTGTTTATCGTTATAAATTTGGGTAAATCATGAACAGAGAACGTGAGCTGGGCAAAACTGGAGAATTTTTTTTGAAACTTGCTATATATGGGGGTTTTGATTTCAAAAGTGACATTAATTTTTGAAGAACATTTTGACCCTGTATAGCTCCGTGGCCCTAAATTGAGGAACTCTGGCTCCATAAAATCGGTAATAATTCGTTTTCTATAATATGAAAAAATTTGCTTCGGTATTTTTTTAAACGGAGACGCCTATTTTTCCTTCTTGGGGAAAAAATATACTTTTTTTTCGATCGTGTTCATATTCGATAGGTGGATGGTAGGGGTTGCCATGATCCCAAAAAGCAAATTTATAATTTCGATCCCCCCACTCCTCCCTTAAAAATTGTAAGTTTTAAATGATATGCCGTGGAGAGTTCAAATTCGGTATAAGGGGGTTTTCGGGAACGGGGACTTCATATATGACCTCAAATTTTTCCTGGGCAAGAGAAAAAAACGAAAAAAGGGGAATATCTTCATTTATGATATGGGCGTTCTCGCGGTTGGGGATTTCCGAAGTGACCTCAGATTTTTCCTGGAGCGTACCAGGAAAACTGGATAAGAAAATAAAATAAAAAAAATAAAAACATATTCATTTTTGACATTTTTTTCAATGGAAACTAAACTTCCTCTCGAAAAACCCAAAAACACGTGTTTTTGAAGGTTATGTTTGAAACTTTTTAAAAGTAAGGTTTCTATGAGAAAGAGCAAATTAAACTCTCTTTGTATAGCAGTAGCTTTTTCTGGAAAATATAATTCTAAATTTATGGGAAGAATACACCTATTCTGGGTTAATGACTAGCCAAAGTAAGGGAAAAACGACTTAACCACAATTTTTTTTATATACTAGTGTAGAGAATACGAAAGGTAAATATTTTTACTTTTGCATATTTTTTAATGTGTTTGTTTATGTTAAAAAAATACCACAAAAACAAGGAAAATAATATTGTGTTTTTTGCTATTTTTTCCGAGAAAAGAAACTTCGTATTAAAAAAAAAAACGCGAAAACGGGTGTTTCAGTATTCCTTCTTTTTAATCTTGGGAAATATTTCCAGGCCTGTACGTTTCTTCAAATCCACATTTTCTTATGTCAATACCTTGGAGAAAAAAAATTAAAAGCTTACCAAGAGTAAAAAAATATTTTCTCATTTCATAAAGATGGGGTTTAACAATAATAATTGAATTTTCTCGATATTTTTAGGTGATAAGTCAAACCTATTAATTATTTGCAAAAAAATAGTATTTTCACTAGAAAATGCAGGTGGGAATATTTAATTTCAGTCTATAATATCAATAAAACACAAATACAATAAAAAAATCCCATATATTTGGAAAAAAAATTACTCGAAGTTTGTGTTTCCCTTTGTTATTTGGTGAGCTTATACAGTGCCCTCCAAAAAGTTCGTAAAATATGGGAAATCTTTTTGTTTTTGGTTTCTCAGAAAAAATTATTCGTCTTGGGAAAAAAAATTATGTGGATCAAAAACAAACAAAAAAGGTTTATTAAGTTTTTACGTACGAAGGACAGTTGTTTAATCAACTGATGGCAAACAATGAAAAAAATTAATAAATTAGGTACCAATTTTTGACACCAGTTTATTAAAAAGCTGTACAGGGTGTCCGGTTATAAATGTAACCCCCCTTTAACTTTTTTATTTGCCCTCGTATAAAAAAATGTTAAATACAAAAGTTGTAAGGATTTTCATACAGTTTTCTGCGGTGTTACTAGAAAAACAATTGAACATCGAAATTCTACTGTACAGATTAAATTAATGTTTTTTAAATGACACACCCTGTATATTCTTCCGGATATCGGTAGAGCTCTTTAAGACGAGTTCAGTAATATAAGGTTTGTTGGGTCTACCTATAATAGTTACCACGTAAATTGCAAGAATGTCGGGTATCTGATTATTACTGAACCCCTCTACTAAATTATGTATTTGGTGAGCTAGAAAAAAATCTTCCTTCAGAAGCTAGCTTTTCTGATGTTCAATTGTTTTTCTAGTAACACCGCAGAAGAGTTTCTGAATGAACCTACAACTTTTGTATACAACATTTTTTTCTAGCTCACCAAATAAAGAATTTAGGAGAGGGGTTTTGTAATAATCAGATACTCGACATTCTTGCAATTTAC
>MU182018.1:575379-602216 GCA_016904865.1 Pissodes strobi | reverse complement strand
AATACCATTTATTGTTGTTTTCCAACCAATTATGCATTTTATTCTACCTGTAACGTCTTTCCCGTTCCAGTCTAATACACGCATTTTATCAAAAAGCTGGTAACACTGGTTTAAAAAATTTTTTTGTTCTTCAGTTCCTTTAAAAGCTTTTTGATATTCTGTAATTCCTACAGATGAAGATGTATTAAGCATATCAAAAAGATCATTTATTTTTTTGACTCTCTGTTGCTTCTGCTTCTTTCGGAAGCTCATTGAATCTAATATAAAGATTTAAACTTGCTGCGACAGTGTTACTAAAAACTTGGAACGCGTACTTAACTTTCACTTTTTCAAAATTGTTAGGGGATATGTGAGAGTCTGTCAATTTAGGAGCTGCGCGTACAGGATATTTTTTATCATGTTCATAAAACTGTTTGATAAATTTCCAGGTGACAATATTGTTGTTTATTAAAAATTGATATTTCATAAAGTTGTTACGTAGAGATTTTAGCAAGTGAGGCGTGTCAAAAATAAAAACAATTTTTTTACCTTCATGGAAAAAAAATGGAGCCTCTGGAGTTATTTTCAAATATTTAGCTACCTGACAGTTATTGGAACCCATATCACAAAGTAAACTTACAACTTTTAAACCAATGCTACTTAACTTGGAAATTGTATTTATTACTATTTCCTTTAATTTTTTTCCTGGACAAGTTGTATTGACAAGATAATAAGCCACCGGCTCTTTCCAATTTGCTTTGACCCTTAACATAATAACTGTCGCAGCTTTAGCAGGTTTAAAATTATTACTTTTATCCCCAAAATCTTCAAAACCAATAATTTTATCATTTTTAATTGAATACAATAAATTGGCTTTTATGTTAATTTCATCAACAAAAAGCGTGCAAACTCTATCTATTTTGGAAAAATTTTTAATTTTTTTCTGCAATATCTCAAATACCAGATCATTAAGCCCAGGAGTTACGCTAATATGTCTAACAAACCTTTGTAAAGTATTTATACTGGGTTAACAAAACTGTTTCACTAATTTTTTCTTATATAGTTTTGGGCCATTAAAATACAATTCCAAACAGTAGGTTTTAAATGAATGTGAGTATCTTCGACCCCTAGGCTTCTTTGTAATCTGACTAACTTGCACATTTATAAAATTTGCAAGCGATTCAGAAGGACAAAATCTGTTAGTCAAATCTTTGTAATCACTTAAATTAGCATCACTTAATAATTTGTTACTTGAAATATGATCCAAAAGCTTTTTCTTCTTTTCATTTAAGCGGAAAATTTCGCTTTGCATAAGTTTCAATTTTCGCCTGAAATGTTCTTTTCTTGGAGAATGCATACTTAACTCTTGAGTAGTTTGAGTGTGCCGACTCGGAGAAAGAAGCACGTCAGGCTGTTCATCTTTGGGATCCTGAGTACACGGAACCGGTGAGAGTGGTGATGTTTCATTTACTTGCCCATTTCCTATGTTATATGTTTTGTGTAACATCGTTTCGTCTGGAAAGAATAAGAGTACAAAATTAGACTTGGCTTTTTGGATAGTTTAATATTTTCTTATATTTTTATACTTTTTAACACTTATTATTTTTACACATGTAAAAATGTTGTACAGGGTTATCCAACGAGGACTAGACAAGGCGATTTTTTTACTTTCCCTGTACTTTTATAAAAAAAAACTGTAATAGCCATCTTATGTAATTTTTTTCCCGCGAATTCGGATATGTTCATCAGCAAAAAACAACTGAACATCAAATAAAAGTGCTAGGGGTCACTTTGATATATTTTTAAATGCGATGCCATGTATATTATTGCATACTTGGATTGTGCGAAAAAGTCTAGACATGTTTCATGAATAATGTCCTATACCTATCTCTAATGGTTTTTGAAATATTGACAGTTGAAAATCGACCATTTACCAAGTTTGAAAGCTTGTAAAATCTAAACGGCTAAAGATAGAACTAAACGGTTTGCACTTTTCTATATTGGTTTTTCATAAGTTATCGTATGACAATAACTTTTTATTTAACCAGAGGTTAAATTTATCCGGGATTTTTTAACCTCTGGTTAAATCTAGTTAGTGTCATACGATAGCTTATGAAAAACCAATATAGAAAAGTGCAAACTGCTTTGTTCCATCTTTAGCCGTTTAGATTGTACAAGCTGTCAAACTTGGTAAATGGTCGATTTTCAGCTGTCAATATTTCAAAAACCGTTAGAGATAGGTATAGGACATTATTCATGAAATATGTCTAGACTTTTTCGCACAATCCAAATATGCAATAATATACATGGCATCCCATTTAAAAATATATCAAAGTTACCCCTAGCACTTTTATTTGATGTTCAATTGTTTTTTGCTGAACATATCCGAATTCGCGGGAGAAAATTACACAAGATGGCTATTTCCGTTTTTTTTTATAAAAGTACAGGGAAAGTCAGTCGCCTTGTCTAGTCCTCGTTGGATAACCCTGTACAGGGTATTACATCAGATGGCTATTTCAGTTTCTTGATAAAAGTACAGGGAAAGTCAAAAAGTCGCCTTGTCTAGTCCTTGTTGGATAACTCTGTACAGGGTTATCCAACGAGGACTAGACAAAACGATTTTTTACTTCCCCTGTACTTTTAAAAACTGAAATAGCCATCTTATGCAATTTTCTACCGCAAATTCGGATATGTTCAGCAAAAAACAATTGAACATCAAATAAAAGTGCTAGGGATCACTTGGATATATTTTTAAATGGAACACCCTGTGCATTACTACATTTTTGGACTCTCTAGAATAATCTAAACACATTTTGTGTATAATATCCTATACCTATCTTTAGCTGTTTACCAAATATTGACAGTTGAAAGTCGGTCATTTTGACACTTTGACAGGCTCTAAAATCTAAACCGCACGAGATCAAAGAAAACGGTTTGCACATTCCTATCTTGGGTTTTCATAAGCCATCGAATGATAGTAACTTTGAATTTAACCGGAGGTTTAAAAGTTCCGGTTAATTTTATCCGCAGGTTAAATTCGAAGATACTGTCATTCAATACTTTATGAAAACTTAAGATAGGAATGTGCAAACCGGTTTCTTTGATCTCGTGCGGTTTAGATTTTAGAGCCTGTTAAAGTGTCAAAATACCCGACTTTCAACTGTCAATATTTGGTAAACAGCTAAAGATAGGTATAGGATATTATGCACAAAACGTGTTTAGATTTTTCTAGAGAGTCCAAGAATGTAGTAATATACAGGGTGTTCCATTTAAAAAAATATCAAAGTGACCCCCTAGCACTTTTATTTGATGTTCAATTGTTTTTTGCTGAACATACCCGAATTCACGGGAGAAAATTACATAAGATGGCTATTTCAGTTTTTTTTTTTATAAAAGTACAGGGAAAGTAAAAAAATCGCTTTGTCTAGTCCTCGTTGGATAACCTATTATGTGTGAAAAGTATCACTTTCCACAATTAAATAAATATCTATTTTACTTTTACAAATTGTAAAAATTTTAGATTTATAGGATACTAACATAAAAAATCAACATTAATTTCTTTAATGAGAAGTAACATTTCCCTCTCTAGGTAAATCATTGTAATGAAAAAAACACCTAAATAAATAATGAAACGGAAAATGGCATTTAAGTTTCATTTTGTTAGTTTGACAAGTATACTTCGGTTGAGGAGGCCATTATAAACCTCGCACATTATATCCTAAAGTGCTCTGAATAGCTCATGTCTCAATCTAAGTATATAATATACTAATTTATTTATTGAGAGCTAAAATAAGTACCAAAGAATTTAGGCAAAAAATTATTCAACTTTATCTGTCGAATGTATATCCAAGCTTATAGCTGTCGTTATAGATTGACTAACAATTGGTGTTGATTTGGAAGACCCTTCCATTGATGGAAATATTCGGGGAACTGCCTCTTTGTGTAGCCGATTTCGTAAATTGTTTAAGAACATTTTGTCCTCAAAATGAACTTGGCATAACCGATAAGACGTGGTGTGCAATTTGTCTAACCGCTCTAACAGATCTTCCCTACCACATGCTTGAACCCAAAATTGTGCTCTGTAAAAAGAAAATTAATTTCCCTTAGATATAAAAATGAATCATTTAATATATAGTTACTTAAATGAAATAAAAGTCTAACGTAGAATTAGTTCATAATAATCATAATATTTCATTCTTTTTTTGCTCCAAATTTTTTTTTTAAATTCGACAAAATGTGGAATTATATCACTTACTACAAAATTTCACAATAGGTATGACAAACAGAACCTTGACACTAGCCAAATAATCTACCTACTGGTTTTGTTATCTAAGCCACTATTGATATTTTTAATTTTCATTATAAATACTTTATATTATTATTTTGATAAAAATCTGTAACTACATACCTTCTCACATCTAGTGGAAACCTAAAGAAACTAAAATTACAGTTTTTAGAATTGTTTGTACACTTTATAGCCGCACAGCGACTTATTCCACTACGAATACCACTCATTATATTTAATTTCCACGCAATAAACACAAATCTACAGACTCCGAATCTGTACTCTAGCACTTTACGCCAACATGCGTCAACATGAAAATTTTAGCTCGAGCGGCTGAGAATATGGCAACTAGATGCCCAGCAGCCCCTATCTCGACACGGGATTTCAGGCGGAGTGGGTTTGCTGCTGTGGTTCAGCCCTGATTGGATAGAAACTAATTTGTGCCATAATTTCAGTTTCGAAAAATCCAGATCCATGTCTTGTAAACGTACAAAAAGCTTTATTTTTCCCACTAGTAAAGTATTTTTTCTGTTGGAGATACGACAGAATGCTATTAGGGAAAGTTGTTCAGAAGGGAAAATTGAGTAAGGGTACAAAATTTCAAAGGCTGTGCCTACTTCGATATTTTGTCTTATTCTTCTCTTTTTTTAATGAAAATAAACTGATCTTCTTGAAATTTTGCATACTTCGATAATGTATCATTCTGAACAACTTTTCTTAACGAAAATTTTCAATATGTTTAACATGGAAGTTACCTGTACTTTATTAAAAAAGAAAGAAGAAATAAGGCAAAATATCAAAGTTTGAAATTTTGTATTCTTACTCAATTTTCCTTTCTGAACAACTTTTCTTAATAACATGTTGTCGTATCTCCTACAGAAAAAGCAGTTTACTAGTGGGAAAAATAACCATTTTATAAATTTCCAAGGCATACTCCTTTTTTGAAACTAAAATTATGGCAAAAATTAGATTCTCTACAAGCAGGGCTGAACCCCAGAAGATGAAATTTTAACTGAACATTTTCAGTCTTTTTCACCTATTCATGCGTCGATCCAGGGGCACACTGTACTACTAAGTAGTGTTTTTTATTCAGAGACACTTATCACGAATACATTTTTCTGAGAAGCCAATAATAAAGTTTGTCATATGATATGAACTACAAAAATTTCAATTTGGCCCTTCCAACTAAGAATAGAAGAACTTAACTTTATATAATTAGCTTACATTATAATTCAAACGTATAGTTACTTTTTTAAAACATGTTATCATTCAGCGGCTCGTTCAGGGGTGTAGGATTTTTTATCTTTAATTTTTTGAGCCTCAATAATATAAGTTGGATCTCTTATTTTCATGCTTTTTATTTCCATACCGAAAAATAACATTTTTCTTTGATGGCTATATTTAATTGGCCCTGAACCTGATAATAATAATTGTGATTTTTTTTTCAATTTGTAATTTTCACCGTCTACTTCCAAATATTGTATTATTTTTTTTAAATAGCCTCTTTAATGGTCAGGTTTCTTTTCTTGCTGAAAAGGGACATTTGATGATGGATGATACCATACGGAGAAGCACCAAGAAATGGTCAATTTTGGTTTATCACAAGACCGGAATCAGAAATATTGAAACCAAATCTTGATTCCAACGATCTTTTTGCCCTGTCTTCATTATTTTTTCCCCAGGTAGTAGCTTTCTTTATACAAGATATCTGTAATGGTAGATGCACAACTTGTTGTTGGACGCATTTTACAAATTTTCCCAAATAAGGAAGATGTTAACATTGCTTTTCTATACTGTCTCCATTCAGCAGAATCCGCTTGAAGACGAGTATTAATTTATATTTGTCTATACTCAGCTTCGGATTTATTCAACTTTTTTAATAATTCCGTTTTTAAATCTGCAAACGCTTGTTGATCCAGATCTTGCTTTTGACAATTTTCTCGATAATTAGCATCTGGTTCACTTGACTTGCTAGCAGAGAATAATAGTTTCCTCCTGAACTGAGAATGTTTCTTTTGCCTATTTAATTTTAACTGCTCAATTCTCTTCACATTTTTTCCAGGACTGTGTTCCCCACTCAAGTGCTTGAATATATTATACAGCGGTCTTTTCGTATTTTTTGAAACCACCGCAGAAAAACAGCGTCCTTGATAACATTTTCTAAGAGTATAATTTACTCGTTTACCTCCAACTTTTTATGCAATGTTAGCATTGAATTGTTCCACAATGTTAGTGTTAACGTTTTCCAGCAAGCTTCTAGAATGTCGTGCTAAATAGCGCACGGCTTCCATTAGTTTTTCCTCAATGGCAAATGTTCGAAAATCCGACATATAATTGTTTTTATCGGCTTCTATCTTTTGACAAAAATATTTCAATTCGGAACAGCCTTTATGCTCCCCAAATATGTGGCTTATACTGTTAATTATATCTTTCCTTAGGTTTCTAATTTTTTCCTCCTCACTGAGGCCTTCTTCATTTTTCCGGCATTGAATTGCTTTTGCCACAGCTGTTCTGCATCGCAAAATGTTATTTGAAATACTATTTCTCAAAGCCCCAGGAACGCGTTTAACTTTAGAAAGCTCCCGTAATTTTCTGCTATAATTCCTCAGCAAATGATTAGTATACATTCTATTTTTTGAACCACACAGGTTTCATAAGGCCTGCTATCTAGAATTTTCTTGTAGCAGCTACTATCTCCATCTGCTATCATTTTATTGTAAATAAGGTTATACATTTCCAAACTTGAGCAAAATCCTTCTGCAATTATACTCGCTTCCATAGCCGTGGAAGATGAGTTCCAGTTTTTGTAGCAGGTATGTTTAGCAGCTTGTCCACCTTTGTTTTCAGCTCTTTTGCAAACAGAACAATATTTATTTTTTACTCCCAAATATAAAATTTTACCAGATTTTACCCCAACAATTGCAGCAACGCCAGAGAGAGAATTATAATTTCCACCACCTCTATAGGATCGTTTTGCCCAGCTTCCATCACAGACTACTGTAATCATCGGTGTTCCATTGATGTCAACACTGTTATATTCTAAAGACATCCTTGCCTCTTCTTCAGCGGCCTCTTTCATAGACCTCCAAGCGACTTCTTCCCAGGCATTACATATTTGTGTATGCACTTTCTTGTACAACGTAAAACTTAAAGATGGAATGTCCAATGCTCCGGTTATGTTTCTCAATTGTGTATAGCCCCCACCTGTATTCATTACAGCAGTAACGGTAGAAGTGTTTATGTCAACTTTTTCAGGTTGTTCTGGACAAGTAGAAATTGTTTTTGTAAAGTTGCACATATCACACTCAAATGTGAGTTTCGACTCAAAACCTTTTTTCAATTCATTCACAATACGCATGTTTGCAAGACTGTATCCAAATAAAGGCGAATGATTCGAAAGGTTTTTCATGGAATCAATAAACTGCTGCAGATATACTATTCGACATCCGTCGATAGTTACCTCTCTGCAAGAAAAAATCAGTGATAATAATTCCATGTAAAATATGTAATTTTCCAGATATATTTCATAGAAAAAATAGGTCTCTTTGGTATCGAAAACTTTTGTATTCAAGAGTTTTTTTTCGTAGCTCTAAAAATAACAAAGATATCAACGATTTTAAATCGATAATTTTATTGTCAGGGTTTCAGACTTATATTTTTTTACAAAATCTTAAGAAAACTTACACTTTTCTTTTTTGTGGTAATTTAGGGGATTCCTCAGAGGGTTCATTTCCTACACTAAGCACCTCTATGTTCCTGGAGCTGAAAAAAATTGAATTTTATTGTTATTTTTATTATTATTATTATTATTATTATTATTATTATTAATATAATAAAAAATAATATTGTATGTCTCATATATTCAAACTAAATCTTGCTGTTTTCTAGGACATGTCTAAAATTAGGAGAGCGGAGGGGTGGAGGCGTTTGAGCCATAATGTATAAAGTGATATATGACATAATTTCTATTTTATTCTTACCAGCATGGTTCTTCATCCATACAAACACTTCGATGTTTTTCCGGATCATTTGACTTCACGGAAGTTGTCTCACGTCCATTACCCTTTCTAAAATACGTAACATTAGTTAATAATTTAAATAAATTATTTTTCACATTTATTTATAATAAATTCCAAAATATACTTACTCAGCATTATCAGGAAATGATAAAATATTTTTGGTCAGGCAAGGAAGATCCACACGACGAGCTCTAAAAGTGAAAGATTAATTTGTTTATTAATTTTTTGGACCCTGGAAATATTTCCATAGCTAGCTAACGAAACTGAATGCGGTTTTTGTAATGAAGCCTGAATCTTCGTGAACAGATTTTTTGGAATTAAACATTTAGAAAAAAGAGCATGTTTCAATTATGCACGGCTTCTTGCAACTACCTCTATATTTCCGATGGCCAGGCACACAGTCTCAAAAATAGAAATGCATAATTTTCGTGAAAAGAACAAAGGCCCGCCTGAACAAAACAAAATACATCAAATTTTATTTGCAATGGCAGGATTCTGGAAATCTTTGTAAAAACAAAAAAACAAGGAATTTGTCAACGACATTTTTTAAAAATTATCTTGCATAAAAATGACCTAAGTATTGGAGGAAAACAAAAGCAGTTTCAAAAGCTTCAAACCGACATACTATCGAGCTGTGAGGCCAAAATTTTCAAAACGTTATATGGAACTTTTTACTTTTGAATCTTGAAATAAAGAAATGTCTGCCAATTTGGGAGAACATTCAAGTTTTTGAATTTTGCAAGTTAGTTGTGAAATGCTCTATTTAATCGATGCAAGATCTTTTTTGAATATTTCATACCAAAAAATCTGGTCGCAAAGATCGAAGCTCCAATGAGAAAAACTCCATTCAACTCCATTGGCTCATGCTGGACATATAAAATGTTAAAATTGGACTACAAATTTTAGTTTAGATGTATTGGTGATTGTAATTATCTTGAACTTGGGTGAACCTGCTAAAAATGCAATATTTATGCCTGTTATCACGTCATCGAATATGACGGTTTCCCATAAAAATTGCATTTTTTGTTTGGGTTAGTAGTGATTGTTATAAAATCTCGAAAATTTTACCGAATTCGACTGATTTTGAATTCTTGTTCTTTTGTAGATATATAATAAAAATATTCATGTATTGTCTTGATAAACATACGGGTATTCAGAAAACTAGGAGTTTTTCATTTACTCAATATGCCTAAATTGGTTATTACTATTTTGACTTATATTGTAAAACAACTGGTTGTCAAGATTAAATAAAAAAGTAAATAAAATAAAAATATTAAGAGCCATCATCCCCTCGATAAAAATTGCGAAAACTGCTCTTCCACTTTTGAAAAGATATCAATAATGAAATGGTTTCTTATATTCCGGTTTTAAAAGTAATATAAAATAGTATATTGTGTAACTAGGAGAAAAAGCAAAACATTCCTGGACGATTGTGGTAATTGCTGGACGAGGCGCAGCCGAGGCCAGCAACACAGGAGTCCAGGAATGTGCTTTTCCTACGAGTTACACATACTCTTTTTTATCCGATCGGAATTAATTAGACTACGTATTTATAAAAATAGAGCCAAATATTATTCTAAATAAAAACAGTGTTTTAAATTTAAACTCAACATAATATCAAGTTATGAATCGAGCGAGATTGGAGTTTATTACGTAACTAGGGAAACCATAGCTAAATCTTGCTTTTGATAATCGTCAGATCTGACAAACAAGGTGTTTAAATATGACAGAAATGGTATATTCCCGGCCTAGGACGGTAGAACGGAAATGTTGTACATACGCATGTTGCCAAGCAACGAATACAATATACTGGAATCCCGACTTTTGCGGTGAGAAAACACATCGGAAAGGTATAGTTTTTCGTCCGATCGGATAAAATAGTATATTATTTTATATGGAGGAAAAGTGATACTTTTCATGGCGCGCTCGTGTTTAACAGCCGAACGGAGTGGGGCTGGTAATAGAGAGCAAGCCATGAAAAGTAACTTTTCCTCCACATAAAATATGCTGTTTTTTCTTCAAATGTCGACAAATTAATGCAAAAATATATGTTTTTAATAGTAATAATAATAATTATTATCAAAGATAAGTTGGTTTGCAAGGCGGCTGAGACCGGTGTCGGTGAATAGGCACAGGTCGTTGCTATAGTAATGTAACATAAAGCTGTCAGTGGACACTGTCAACAATAATTATTTTTTTAAAATTGCGTCTCCGATTGCGTTTTAATTCCGTATTGATAAGCAGTTATTGAGTAAGTTCGATTAAATAATAACCAATTTGTTCCTAAATTAGTGATTTTTAGAAATGCAGTGCACAAATTGATTGATAAATACAAATTTTAGTTTAATAATTCTTGAGTTGTTGACGCTTGCTTTGTTGTTTGTTTGTATCTATGTTGCTATGGTAACACTTTTACCTCCACCGGCGGAAAAGTGAAAAGTAAAGCTCCGGCGGAGGAAAAATGAAACTTCACGGCCGCCTACACAGTCGAGTAATGACGGATTTACTGACGTTTGAAGAAAAAATATTTTTCTATGGTTCTCTTTTTTTTTTGGTTTTGGTTTATAATGGCCTATAACCCCAGTGCATGAAGTTAAAAAGTAGAAAAATGACGAATTTCAACTAAGTTCAAAGTGTTATAACTACTTTAATATTTCAAATTTTCAAGAAATAAAAAAAACCTGAGAAATTTGTTTATCTATCCAGAGAACTTAAAAAATTATACGAAAAACAAACCATTTTTCCCATCTTTTCAAAAAGCTGAACGCTTGTAAGCACATCATTCTAAATATTTTACATTTAGTTATATGCAGTAACTTCTCCCGCTCTTCAAAAGGAATGAGCGCTCTTAAAAAATTTGGTGCTTCTTGAGGTTGTCAATAAAAAAACTTACGCATTATATTTAGCAATGTTATTCCCTTTTTTTCGACGTCCACACAAACGCAACTTTGATTTTGCTCCTTTTCCATAATCAGGTTCCATGATAAAGCAGTTTATATCGCTACACTAAACTAGGCACTAAGGTAGAAACAGAAAGTCCAGAATGTCTGGCCGGCGCGGCACAAGAGTTGATCTTGATCACTAAACTAAGCACTAAGTTCAATGTAGTCAAAATTGTTACGTAAAAGTAAATAACAACACACAATGGGAAACAGAAAAAAGTCTCGAGGAACTTGACAAGACTACTACAAGACGAACAATCGACAACAAATGACAATAAGGGCGGTATTCAAATTAGTGTGAAAGACCGTATTATTGTATGCAGGTGGATGGCGCGGCGCCGAGTACCTACAATGAATAAGTAAGTTGACCGACCCTTTTGATGTCGAACAAGCCGCCCCCGCCGTTTTTTTTGTCCGTGCTCGTAAATCACATACTGATGATGCATTATTTTAGGGAATTAATAACTGGTTGGAGCCTACCAGAACTGATACGAAATATTTATTTGAAGCATGACAAACGGAAAACATTTTAGTTCCGGTTAAGCTTCGCATTCTTAGAATCCGTTTGTATCCGTTTATAAATTGGATCCGTTCAGCTAATTAATGAAAACATATTTTTAAATAATATTGTTTAAATATATGTTTTCATTAATTAGCCGAACGGATCCGATTTATAAACGGATACAAACGGATTCTAAGAATGAACGAAAAAAGAGAAAAACTACTGCTTGAATCCTACAGATTATAGAATCATGAATAGTGAAAGTGATTTGCACCCAATATATTATTTGACACAAAAATATATATATAATCCGCTACGTTTAAGTCCAGTCCTGACCGCAGTAAACGGCCATATGCTCCTCCCCTTGAATAAAACGCACGTGACTGATGCATTTTAATATTTGGTCTGTGAAGCGCTGCAGACGTTCGGGACTTAGCATAGAATTTTGAGTAATTTTTGTCAAATCGATATTATTTTGGGATCAATGCAAAGCTAAAAGATCGGCCCACTTCCCTCGTGTAAGCGATTTTTGATTTAGGTCCCTATTTTTAAGGAAAAAAATTCTAAACATATCGATTTATTGCATAGATTACTATCTAAATTTCAAAAATTAAAAAAACAATTTGGAAAAACTATTACACGGCAACCCTAGGAAACAGGGCTATCTTTCCAGTGTTTTTTAATTTAGGTCGCTGAGTTTATTCGTTTTCGAAATATGTGTTAAGAGCCGAGCGCGTAAAATGGGTCTATTTTAGGCGCGCCATGGACTCTTATAAAAGATTCTCTTCAACAATTTTAAACTAGAGTAATAAACCTAACCGCTTTTTTTCCTTTCCTCGCCTCTCAAAATAAAGGGGGGGGGGGCGATCGCCCCCACCGCCACTGGGGGAAACGGCTGTTTAGTTTTGTCGGGAAAATGTCATCCACATACCTTTACCAGAATAACAACCGCAGAGAAGCTACAAAAGCCGTCGGCACCTTTGAGGTTGTAGAGCCAAATTCAATTTGTCATATGTGACAGATGACCGGTTTAATACACTGAGAGAAGTGTAATGAAGGGAAAAGAAATGCTATACACCGATAAAACATGTAGGTAATTAATTACATGTTTATTATTTACTTTATTAGAAATGTATTATGAATAGTAGTTATCTTTTAGGATTTAACGGTTTAACTCAGAGTTGGACGACTAACCCAAAATTGTTTATAGCGTATCGGAACCGGCTCAAATAAGTCGAGACTAAGTGAAACTAACCCCAAGTTGATTCGACGACTAACCAAATCTATTAAAACTGATTATAACGTATCGGAACCGCTTCAAATGACTAAAATAATTTGAAAATAAGTGACCGGTGTTGAGACACCGAAAATTGAATCGACGACTAACCCAAACTAACCAAATCTATTAAAATTGATTATAACGTATCGGAACCGATTCAAATGACTAAAATAAGTTGAGAATAAGTGAAACTAACCGAAAGTTGAATCGACGACTAAATCAAACTAACCAAATCTATCAAATTATAGCACGATTTTTACAAAATATGTCAAAAACAGAAAAAGATATAATCGTTCTCAAAGCGGCATTAATTGATCAATTAAATGCTCTACAACTTTCCCCATTTAACCGTTTTTCTATCTCTAATAGCTTCCAAGACACCCATTAGATGTAGGTATACCTAATTTGGGCCATACTGTATAGGGAAAACCCCCCAACAACGCCCTAAAAATCGATTAACCTAATAATATAAATTATAAATTTTATACCATAAGCGTAATGTATAATAAAAACCTAAGTATTTATAATGAATGTAAAAAAATACTTACGTTTCCGATCCTTTGATGGAAAATAAAACATGCTTATTCCTTCCCCTTTCTTGGAATGACACCCACGAAATGCACACGTATTACCAGGCATAATGTCTTCTAAGATAAACACAGTTCACAACAGTATATTACATAACGAGAATGGTAAGTAGCTTA
Organism: Pissodes strobi; assembly: GCA_016904865.1. NCBI lineage: Eukaryota > Metazoa > Arthropoda > Insecta > Coleoptera > Curculionidae > Pissodes > Pissodes strobi. The sequence goes on along the minus strand of MU182018.1, from coordinate 588,506 downwards.
TTACAAACAGAACGATTTTTCGTCCAGGATCCTCATTTTACCCCGGCTACATGTCCTGAAAATTTCAGCCCTCTAGCTATACTGGAACATGCTTAATTAAAGAGGCGTTTCACTTTGATAAGCGTTTCATTTTGTCTGACTTTATCCTCGCTAAAGAAGTCAATTTTGTCGTCGACGACTGTACTAAACAAATCTTGGACTAAACTAAACTAAACTGACAAGCACGTGGAGATGACAGTTGGCCGGTTTACCTCCCACTCCAAATTTTTGGGCGGGGTTTATGTTGTCGCTTCTCTGCTGTTGTTATTCTCGGCTTTTACCATATCCTTGGAAAATAGTCAAACTCTTGATTTTTAAATTTACACATGAAAAGATTAGCTAAGAACGGCGATAAACAGTTCTCAGTAAAAAATAGTAGCAAACATTAGCACATTTTAAAACAAAATATACGTTCAAATAATTAAGAACGGTAATTTTTCAAACATTATGATAAAATAAGCGAAGACAAAAATACTTTTTACTTTTATTACTTTTTAAAATTACAGATTACAGATGGTAGTTCTCACTCGCAATAAATTTACGGCGAATAATGTCTGTATTTTTAAGAGCAAATTATATATGACGTGATTAGTCGTATATTTTTTCTTTCGTATGGTAAATATATTACGCTGATAAAAAGTCAGAAAAACGTTAATAAAATCATTTAAACATTATTCAAAATATATTTTTCTAATGTCTTTTTTTGATTTTCTTACTAACTATCGTGCCTTGGAAAAATCCGTATAGATACCATTATGCTTTAAAAAAACATTTGACACAGAAGAAAAACTGGTAAAGTTTTTCGAGCAGAACTTCCCCCTTATCTCCTATTCTCTACTTATTTTAATTGCATTATAATTACTGCAAATAATGGAAAGATTGGTGGATATTTGAATGCCTCTATCTCAAAATCTCTAAAAATGACATGCTGCAATATAGGGTTTCCATACGTCCGAATTTACCTGGACATGTTTGGGTTTTTAACGTGCCTGGGGAAGTCCGGCCTGAATTTGAAAAATGTCCGGAACCGGAAACCTGGAGACCGTAAAAACAACTTAACTTTGTTAAATATTTTAATCGCTACGACGCCACATCTTTACTAATGCCGACCATGATGCCGACGCATGTTCGAACATACCCAATACCCATCTCTATATTCTGGCGTCACGTGAATGAATCTGTCTTTATTTTCTTATGATTACGATTATGACATAAATAAAGATGAAAATATTCCTAGAGTAGAGTGCGCCTGATGCCTGATGCTGATGATTGATAAGGGCAGTAAATCGGTATGCTCTGCCGCTCTGCGTGCAACACACAATATTACATTTTACTAATAAAGTTAAGCAATAGCATTTAATAATACCAAAACGGAAGTGTATAGTAACGGAGGAAATGCTTTGTGTTTTGTTCTATGGTATCATTGTTATCATACCTATACCATTTACCTTAATAATAGGCATGTATGTATTTTTTGCGTTAAAATGTATTTTTGAATAAAATAAACAAACTCTAAATTTGTTTTAGCCCTCAAAGTACATAAATACATTTATGACGTATTTTTCGGCAAAGTCCGGATTTGTCCCGATTTCAGGGCATACTTGTCCTGAATTTCAAAAAACCTTTATGGAAACCCTACAATATAAGTAAGAACCATTGATAGCTTAAAAGAAATAAATTATCATTCCTTCACTTACTTATATTTATTATTTCAAACTATTCTTTTTAATTTATAATAACAACTAAGCGTTAAAATAAAAACGTTTAAAATACAAACAAAATAAAACACAACGACTGCAACGTAGCAACCAGAAACTTAGCTAGAGTACAATATTAAATAACTATTCCCAGAACTGAAAAGCAATCGACTGGGGAATTACCAATAGTATGATGTGACGCTTTTGGCTTTTATTGAAATAAGTCGATTGTTCTAAAATCAGGTGCGGTCAGTAACGATATGCAAACCGACAGCACAAAGTGTAATGCTCTGAAATATCTTTTATTGTTAAATACATATGCGGTAAGTGATGTAAATAATTTACTGTGGTTTGTTTGCATTTATGAGAGGACTCCGATTTTTGGGCGTTCGTGTGAAAATTACGACGAATTTCTGCAAAATGTACTTTGTACTGTCACATTTAAAATTGCGAAAATTTAGTACATATCGTCGCCTTTCTCACGAAGTGTCCTAACTCGCTTTTTCTAAATTGTTCAGGAGAGCTAAAAAACTAAAAAGGGTTAGATATAAATCAGCGCAGCTAGCTCAGTTTTAAAGCAATCCATTTCTTGTCTTCCATTTAGTTAGGTAATATAGTGTACTTCGAATATATAATGGTGGCATTTGCGAGAATTTAAAGATAGTTTTTATTTTTAGTAATATATGTAGATAAGCCACTATGTGAGAAAATATTTTTGTCTTGTGTTAGTTAGGCCTTAGTTTTGATAAATTTTAGCTTTTTTGTGTATGAAATACAACAAATGTATTAAACAAAAGGGATTGCGGAGAAAATAGTGTTAATTAATAAAACAAAATTTATTATATGATTAAATTTTAATGAAAATAAAGTACATAATGAGGCCTACACTAATGTTGGGGAAACACAACTACAAAACTTTTTTATTAAATTTACTTAGGCTTTAATTTTGAAGTAATAGTAATAAAAAAACAGTATTAATAGCTAATCTATTTCACGGGCGCCTTATTTAATTGTTGAAGTCTTATTTCTTTTATGTTTTTCAATAGTCTTTTAAGTTCAATGGCATCATAGTTATCGTTACAATGACTGTACTTGAAAAAAAGTTTGTTTGGTTCATCTTTTGTGACCATGAACTCTCTGATCTCCGTCGATTTGACAGATAGGGCTGCTTTCGTCTTGCCAATTTAATTATGGGGTGTAACTGTGAGGGTTCAAAGATATCTCCAGTTCCAGCTATTGCGGTATGGATCGCGCTGTGTGCGGAGTCTCCTTCATTTTGTCCGTGGTTTGACTCAAAAAATCTCAAAGATATTCTTTTAAATTCATCAAAGTTATTTACAACATAAAGCAGCATAGCTGCTACGATCGAGTTTTTGTTTTGACCGTAGCAGCCATCTGAGTATAACGAAACTAAAGTAGTGCTTTTCTTAGAATAATACTCCAATGCTCTGAATATACAAGTGGCGATTTCAGACGAACCCCTCTTACTAACACACTCATGCCAAGGGAAAGAGAAACAATCCCTGTTGGCAATGTTGTAAAAGGTAAAATTAAAAGTTGATAATCTACTCTTGTAATAGATTGATTTTCTTTGCTGATAGGTACGTAAATGACCTGCTGTAAGTCGAAAACACTACACAAAAAATGTTCATCTTCTATAGCTCTCTGTTTGTCTATTGCTTTTAGCTCTCGAACTTTCACTTTTCTTGTACTTTTCAGCTAACTGTGATTTGACTTCTTCATCCATATTATTGTATGTCATACACAAGGAACATTGATCCTTTTTCGGATTATGGAAGGACAAATTGTGCGTCTTGAAAACCCTGCGATATGTATAATAACTGGTTTTATACTTACAAGTTGTTCCAAAAACATGTGATACATTTTTGACAGGGATAAATCGGGATGCAGATACTGTCCGGAGGAGCTTGACCGGCAATAATGACTCTCCACTCGTGGAAACCTCCCAATATGCTGTTCTATCTCTTTTCGAATGAATTCTCCCTTTTCTTTTTCTATTTCACTTCTCTGTCCTCCTCCTTTATTTTCCTTTTCTAATATTCTGAACTTGTACCTAGTCGATTTTTTCTCAGGATAGACCTGTCTGCAGATTGACCTGTTAGTGTGAATATTATTGTGATATCGTGGTAGGAACATAGCACACGCAAAGACCCATCTTCAGATAGGCCGATTCGTGTGAATGTTTTTTTGGGTTTCTGCAGATAGACCAAAACTGTTTTTATTGATAAAGTCTGAACTATTAGTAATGCGGATATGCCACTTCGTGAGACCAAAGTGTTACATGAGAACAGTTAGACGGCGAAATATTTCAATTTTTGTAATTTTTTTGGTTAGGTCCCTTCGTGAGAAAGACGACGATATGTACTAAAACGACAACACTGGCTTAAATATTAAAAAACGCTCATATCTTTTATCATCGTATATGAACTTGTACAATGTCGGCAAAAAATACGTGAAAAGTTTAAAATTTGCACTACAACCATAGGTAAGAATAAGTCTTTCTAGAAGAACGCATGGTACTCTAGATTGTAGATCGCTAGGGAGTCGTTTCGGCTAGTTTCAGCCGTCCGGCACTGCATGGTAGGTACCTACTCTAAATTTGTATTAAAGAACGTACAGGGATATTCATTATATTTTGACACCCCTGCAGCCATAATTACAGGTAATACAAAAAAAACTTAAATTCAAAAGTTGTATGGTTTTTTATATATTATCTTTTAGAAATGTCAAAAGAAAAAAAATGCCTGTCAAATGTCAAAAAACTGCATAACCTTAATTTTTTTAAATGGAACACCCTGTATATTATTACATATTTGGATTGTGCCAAAAAGTCTAGACATATTTCATGAATAATGTCCTATACCCATATCTACCGGTTTTTGAAATATTGACAGTTGGAAATCGACCATTTACCAAGTTTGACAGCTTGTAAAATCTAAACGGCTAAAGATAGAACAAAACGGTTTGCACTTTCCTATATTGGTTTTTCATTAACTATCGTATGACACTAACTCTAGATTTAACCAGAGGTTAAAAATCCCGGATAAATTTAACCTCTGGTTAAATAAAAAGTTAGTGTCATACGATAGCTTATGAAAAACTTATATAGGAAAGTGCAAACCGTTTTGTTCTATACTTAGCCGTTTAGATTTTACAATCTGTCAAACTTGGTAAATGGTCGATTTTCAACTGTCAATATTTCAAAAACCGTTAGAGATAGGTATAGGACATTATTCATGAAATATGTCTAGCCTTTTTCGCACAATCCAAATATGTAATAATATATAGGGTGTTCCATTTAAAAAAATTAAGGTTATGCGTTTTTTTTTGACATTTGACAGACAATTTTTTTCTTTTGACATTTCTAAAAGATAATATATAAAAAACCACACAACTTTTGAATTTAAGTTTTTTTTGTATTACCTGTAATTATGGCTGCAGGTGGGTGTCAAAATATAATGAATAACCCTGTACATCGCGCGTTTATAGTACTGCCGACATTTAGATTACCTGTAAGCCTCGAGAAGAATAATGCATTATATACGACCACCTATGAACATGACACAAAAAGTAACTTCTCTTAAAATTCTTAAGAAAACGATTATTATATAACACGCGTACTGAAGTCCACTTTTCAATACGTGTGGTGAAAAGACAAGACGTTGCGTGGACCGGATCACAGGCCTTCAGACTGGTTTTACATTTCATTTTTACTTCACGCATGGTCCTCTGCTCGCTCCGGGGCGCAACCAAACAAAACCAACCCGAGGCATGTCCAAAATCAAGAAAAAAACTTTTTATAAACATACCTTTAAAAAAAAGCATGACTTGCCACTGGAATCGAACCCGGGCCGCCATATCAGAAACACAGCATCCAACTACTGAGCTACGGGACCACTTGAAAGCAATTCGCTAGAACATAAAGATATGGTGTTTGTTAACAATGTAATGCGCGTGCAACTCTGAAGGCCTATGACCGGGGTCTCGGAAACGTCTACTAGTAAAAAGTATAGGAGCGGCTAAATCTAGCGTAACTGTTAAGAATGTTGCATGCGCAGTACGATGTATCAGAATTAGCTATGTCTTTACGATACTTTCAGCTAGTCTCGTGGCGCAGTGATTAGATGCTGTGCTTGTGATACGGCGGCCCGAGTTCGATTACAGTGGTAAGATTTTTTTTTTCATTTTAGGCATGCCTTAGACTAGTTTTGGTTAGTTTTTGTTGGTTGTGTTCCCGTAGCGAGCGGAGGGCCATAGCGAAGCGAGAAATTGACAAAGCAATTTGGCAACATTCAACATTATTAACATTTGCGCTAGATTTAGTCGCTCCTAAAAGTACTCGTCTCGTCATCCACATCTGTCATCACACTTCCGTCGTGACCTCTGAGTAGACAGCACGCGTCACGCTCGCAAGCCGTTCTGTAAGTGGCACGTGTGTTGGCGTCAGGGGTTGGGAAGGGGTCCTGCGGCTTGGTGCGTGATCGGGAGGCATATTTACACATCCTCACATACGATGGCACCAGGGTGCTGAAAACTGTGAGCCTTTGTAATCAATAATTACGCTACAAAAGCTCACTGATTTCGGCACCTAAGTAACTGGCTATCATAGGCACCAGGGTGCTGAAATCGGTTAGGTTTTGTAAGCGTACAAAAGCTCACTGGTTTGGGCACCTGGAATACGCTGTTATATAATATTTCGCTTTCCGCATGGCCCTCCGCTCGCTTCGCTCGCAACGGGGGCTCAAGAAAAGGAAACTAACCAGGTGCTAACCCAAACTAACCCAAGGCAAACCCAAAATCAAGAAAAAAAGCTGTTTCGAAACAACCTAAAAAAAAGCAACGGGGTTTGAACCCGGACCGTCCAGGTGAGACCCAGCCATCTAAACCTCTAGACCACGAGAGCTCTTACCGCAAATTGATTGCACCGTAAAGACATGGCGCGATTAGGTGCCCAAATCAGTGAGCTTTTGTAGTGCTACCAACGCTTACAAACCCTAACCGATTTCAGCACCCTGGTGCCGTCGTATGTGAGGATGTGTAAATATGCGATCGGGAGACGTCGGGAAATTGGGGAAGATTCCTAAAAAGTCTCCATTATATCTCATTCGGGGGCATGCCAGGCCGGCAGGGGGCTTCCTGAACCGGTGAGGTATTTGGAGATTGTGACAGTGACTAGTTATGCCGCCATTTTGTGAACATTCCGATTTAAGGCATTGAAGTCTGCCTTTCATAGATTTATTTTTTGTGCAAGAGTCGGGAGCCACCAGGGGCTGAGGCCCGCCGTACTGGAGGTTCCCACAGTAAATACAAGGCCGCTCAAACTGGAACAACGTGTAACACAAGCACAAGGGTAGCGATGCCTATGTCTAAGCGCCGGACGAGGGGTGTGCTGGCAAATTGCCTCATATGAGAGCAGCCATAGTGTCTTCCGAAAGGGGACACAAACAAACAAACATCTGTCATGTCAAAATGTCAACGCCAACTATTCAGGGTCCTGTTAAAATTACTTTTTAATTTGTGTATGATATAAGACCCTGCCACGTTAACTGTGATTTTTTTCTCATTTTCATAAGTAAATCAGATTATGTGTTCAATTAAAAAAAAAATACTTTGTACTGAAAATTTCTAAATGATAGTAGGCTTGCATCTAAGGAAACCCTATTATTTTTAGTTTAAGTGTTATAAAATCAGACCTACTGATACAAGGCTCTGCGTACACCCCTTCATTATCGTGCCGGAAGCTTCGCGCTTGCCTAATAATAATGAAATCATGAAAACCTTCACGTGTGGCAGAGCTGGGATCGTTACTTGACCAAAGTATCGAGTTACTTTACAATTACTTTTGTTCAAAATTACTTAGATTTTAAAGTGACTTTCATTTAAAAATTATTTTATTTTCGTTATTTTTTGAAAAGTAACGCGTTACTGTAACTTCGTTACTTTAAAAGTAACGCGTTACTTATAAAAAACGCGTTACTTTAAAAGTAACGCTTTACTTTTAAGGTAACGCGTTACTTTTAAAGTAACTGTTTACTTCAAAAATGCCGTCTTGTTTACCCACCAAAACCAAATATACGAAATGCTTTTAGTTTTCAAGTCCGACCATGTGTAAGAGTCAACTGCTGGAGTTCTGTTGGACAATTAACGGACCGAGCGAATTTTTATGTTAACTTTGGAACTAAATATTTTGCGGCCGATTAAAAATATTGATGGGCGGTTTGCAGATTTTAAAATGAACCTAATTCTGAACAGATCTGTTTGTTCCGATTTTTTTTGTTTGAAACATCTTACTGTCTACAGCGATTAAGAGGAAAGTATGTTTTTTAAAATCAAACTTTCTAAGTAGTAAGAATCTACCAGGTTTCCACAAAATCGTTTTTAAATTACTTTAATTCTGATTTTTATAGTCTATAATTTATTATGAAAAACTAATTTCCCAAAATTTTGATAGTCATTTTTTTTCATGAAATTTTGATTTCTTTAGATTCAGATATTTGTGTTAGTAAACCTTGCAGTATTTTGTAGGAGCATAACATGTTGGTAGGTGATTATAGCAACATATAGGTCTACCTCTTTTGCAATGAGTATTGAGTATATTTTAATTTCTTTCCTTTCGTATGACATAATCGAAAATCGGTACGATGCGATGTTGACGGTAGGGTTAGTAAAACGAAGTCTTATCCACAATACCGAAACAGAATTATTGCACGCGCGTTTCGGTAACCATGTTAGCATCATCAGGAGATTATTGATTTTAATCATCTCCTGATGATGCTTAACATGGTTAGCGAAACGGGCGTGCAATAATTCTGTTTCGGTATTGTGGATAAAGCTCCGATTTAGCGTAGAATAAGTGACGTTAATCCACCAATCAGAGGCGACTAATATAGCATAGTGCCGTATGCCTGTAAAGGATCTTAAATGCGTATCCATTTACGAGTTGCTTGAAACATCACCCTTGAAAGTCATTACGTTTGCCTACCTACGGATTGGGCATGACACTGGTCGCGGTCACTACGAAATGAATGAAATTAAAATGTACTAATTGCAAAAGCCCTAGTCCTTCCTAGGGTCCTAAGGTGTTATAATAACCTTTAAAATCTGCTGTTATAAAATACAGTAAGGTCTGCTTACACAAATATCTGAAATATAGAAGGAAATTAGTTTTTTATATATAAACTAGGGATTGAAAAAATGCCAATTAAATTTTTTTAAAAGTGTGGAAACTCGGTACATATAAAGTTTGATTAAAAAGTATACTTTTTTACACCCTGTATATAGTAAGATGTTTCAAACCAAATAAATTGGAACAGATGTGTTCAGAAATTATATTCTCATATAAATTCTGCAAACCGCGCATCCATATCTTTATTCGTTCGCAAAACACTTGACTACAAAGTTAACCTGAAAATCCGTTGGTCTGCTTGAATTGTCCAGCAGTCAGCTGTTTATATTGTTATTTTTAATAGATATTTAAAAGTATAATAAGATACCGTCTTTTTGGCCGCCCTATATAATAGAATTTTCATAGCGTTGGAAATTCAAAAATATGTTATACCTACATTAAAATACAATTAATTATTTTGTAATTTAATCTATTACATTTTAAATTTAAAAGCTCATTTTGTATAGGGTTGTTCTATATACTTTGGAGCACCACTAGAGCTTTAATTTTAAGAGTTAGACAAAAGTTTAAATTAAAAAAGTTAAAGTATTTTTGCTAAACCGTCGGAATGTGTCATCACAGAGATGAACCTCGTAAATTTGATTAATAACAGTAAGTTGTCTTTAAATGAACCACCCTGATTATTATAGCATTTTTTGATTTCTCGGTCAACTCTAGATACATTTCATGTTAGATGTCCTTAAACTATATTTAACGGGAATTCCAAAAATGCTATAATATTCAGGAGGTTCCATTTAAAAAAACACAACTTGTTATTAATCAAATATACGATGCTCATTTTGTTTTATCTAAACCCTATCCTGGTTATGACTTACACACCCGATTTAGACATAAGTTCGGAATATGCCTTTTTGTCTGAAGCGACCTTTCATGTCACCGCGAGGAAACACCCGAACCGAACAACCTTGATGTCATGAGGCTCAAGTTCACCGCCATCTGAGCGATAGAGCCTACCAAAGCTTTTTTACAACACTAGCGACCACTTTTGACTCAATACAGGTCGATCACCCCAATTCAGAAATAATCGTTCTGGGAGATTTCAATGCCCACAACACCAACTGGTTCAAACATCACAATAAGACCGACAACGAAGGTAGAGAAGCTGAAGCATTTGCCATCAGCTGCGGGCTTACTCAACTTGTAGATGAACCAACTCGAATCTCAAAGAGGGGCGAAGTCGCCGCCCTCCTGGATGTTTTTCTAAACACCAATCCTGACCAGTACACAATTGCAGTTGGTCCGCCATTAGGTACTTCCGATCACAAATTTATTACAACGGTTTGTGAATTGCCATTCCTACAGAAGGATCGACCATTGCCTCGCAAAATCTGGCATTACAATTCTGCAAGCTGGTTCGATCTAAGGGAGTTCTACCTAGATTTTCTTTGGCTCGACGTCTGCTTTGGCACTGACGACCCGTCAGTCTGCTGCGATGAGATTACGGATGTAATCTGCTCAGGAATGGAAGCATACTTCCCAAATTCCATCAAGTTATCGTCAAAAGGAAAGCCCTGGTTCGACAGAAGAGCTGTAGGTAGGAAACAGCAAGCCTACAAGTACTGGCAGCAAAATCAGACTGCTGAAAATCGCAATAATTTTGTCGAAGCGAGAAACGAATGCAAACATATGATCGATGAAACTAAGGACACACACAATCAAAGGATCAGGAATAAACTTTTGCAATGCCCCAGCGGCTCCAGGAATTTCTGGTCAGTAGCAAAGGCAGTAAGTAATAACTTTACAAAATTGTCTCTCCCACCTTTGACTGACAAATGCGGCATCACGGCGACTACAGCCAAGAAAAGAAAGAAACATGCTTGCCAAAATGTTTTCATCGCACTCTACTTTAGATGTGCCCCAAGGCAAAGCTCTCCCCACCATATCGAACATCAACACTACCATGGCAGAAGTCAAATTTCATCACCGTGACATTCGTAAAATCCTTAAGGAACTTGATACGCAAAAGGCATCAGGACCGGACGGAATACCTGCCATCGTGTTAAAGAACTGCGCCAAGTCAATCAGCAACTAGTCAAGTACCTTGAGAACAACAGAACAATCAGCTATCATCGATACGACTATCGCAAAGAGAGATCAACAGGAGATATATTGGCCTATGTCACTCATATATGAAGTAGGGCAATTGAGAACTACGGAGAGTCTCTAGCGATTGCGTTGGATATTTCGAAGGCATTCGACAGAGTTTGGCATGACGGATTGCTCAACAAACTGCCGTCCTTCGGACTGCCGGCCTCTCGCTGCAGCTAGCCTGCAAGTTTCCTTGAGAACCGATCTCTGCACGTAGCACTTGATGGACACATCTCAGACACATTCACCATTAACGCGGGCGTGCCTCAGGGCGCTATAATTTCACCAACTCTGTTCCTCATCTATATTAATGACGTGCTGACCGAAACGAATAATCCTGTTTACAGTCCTGATGACAGTACCATTGTCTCTCAATTTAGATCAGAAAAACCCTTACCAACGACTGAGACTTATCACCGCAGACAGGAGCAGATTACGACAATTAATCAAGACCTGGAGAGAGTTCAAACTTAGGGCGACAGAAATTTGGTACAGTTCAATGCAGCAAAGGCCCAAGCAGCCACGTTTACCAAGAAGGCCAATACGACGGGCCCTGACATCATTATGGCAGGATCGTCCATTCCTTCATCCTCGTCAATCGGACTACTGGGTGTCTCGGTCAACAGCAATATGTCCTGGCATTACCACGATGCTAACATCGCAAAATCAGCCTCGCAGAAACTAGGCGTGTTATTTCGTAACAAAAACTATATACACCGCAGCAGTTGCTCTTGCCCTACAAGCGCAAATAAGACCGTGCTTAGAATATTGGTCACACATCTAGGGTGCCGCACCAAAGCACACCCTAAAGCTGCTGGATTTCATTCAAAAGAGAGCTGTGGGCCTCGTCGGCGACCCGAAGTTGGCCCGGAATCTGGTTGGTTTGGAACACCGCAGACATGTGGCCGAGATGTCCCTGTTTTACAGATACTTTCATGTTAGATGTTCCCAAGATTTGGCCCCCCTCATCCCGTCCCTGGCGGCGCCTGCCAGACAGTCACGACAGACTGCAAGAACGCACCAGTTCGTCGTACAACTGGAAACACCTTGAACATCGCTTTATAAGAACTCATTTGTCTGGCGCCCTGCATCACTGTGGGACTCACTCCCAGGACATGTGTTTGCCCCTGTAGGTAAAGTAAAAGTATACAGAGGTAACTAAAGCAGAGCAGAGGTGGGTTTTACAGTTCACAATTTCTTGCAAATAGATACCACAGCTCACTTAGATATAGATATAATTTACGTTAATCAGCGTATTGTGATGCACAATACAGTAAAAGTAGTCAAACTATAGTCGAATTATGCTATTTTCGATATATCTTAAACACAACTATTTGGTATTTTTTAATATTACAAAATAATTGTTGAAATACGTATAATTTAATCTTAATCACCACTCTGTTATTGATCCTCCTTCTTTACTTTACGCATAGCATGCGCTAATGAAGTGGCATGCAAAATATATCAGCACGACTTAAACATTTATTTATTCATAATAATCACAAAATTGCTAAAAATAAAAATTAACACCCTTTGAGGCACCATCAAAACTAAGTTTTAACTTAAGCACGCGCCAAGATTAGTATTCATTGTTTCAGTGTCATATTACTACCTGTTTTAGTTATCTGTTATTTATTTCGCCATGTATCAGTGCAACCTGTAAGTAGTCCCATATTTAGTTTTGTATTAATTTTTACATAACTCTTAACACCTCATCACTCCCCTAGAATATTCTACTTTCTCCCATAATCACTCATATTCATAATTTCCTTTTTCTCATTGGTAATCTTTTGGATTTCACCATTAAGGTTGGCCCAAAAATGTAGATAAGTCCAATAGCTCTGTGGCTATTTGCAATATAACACCCTAATAATTTTACATATTTGAATGCCCCTTAAAATTCCGCATGTGATAACATAATTGGTTCTATACATTTTTGCACCGGTACCAAATTATTTAGACAGTTTCTCAGATTTGCGAAAAAAATATGGCACGACAAAAGATTTAAGTCTAATTTAATATCTACCAAATAATAAAAATGAAAACAAAATTATTTCACATCGTGAAAGACAACGGTTATGGGAAGACTAATAAGC
>MU182018.1:501644-536715 GCA_016904865.1 Pissodes strobi | reverse complement strand
TACTTTCCACTCACTTCTATGTGGTAACAAAGTTCACATAGTAAGTTCTATTTTTTTTATATTTCTATTAAAGTGTTTAAAGTATAAATTGTGGTAACCCAGTTCACAATGAATTTATACTTTCTACTCACTTCTATGTGGTAACAAAGTTCACATAGGAAGTTTTATTTATTTGTATTTTTTTTTCACTTTTATTAATATGTTTAAAGTATAAATTGTGGTAACCCAGTTCACAATGATATACTTTCCGCTCACTTCTATGTGGTAACAAAGTTCACATAACAAGTTTCTTTTTATTTTTATTAAAATGTTTAAAGTATGAATTGTGGTAACCTAGCTCACAATGATTTCGTTCGCGATTTCAGTTTACTGCGAGAATCTGTAAACTGTCAACGTTTCAGGAAATGACTCAGAAGCAGTTGGATGTTCCGAGAACGAAACATTGGTCAATCCGGCCGTGTTAGATTCATCAAAATCTGGAATCGAAAGCCCCGCCGCTGATGGTACCAAAAATGATGAATCGACAAAAGGAAGAGGAGAGCTGATGCAATGAGAGGGAATGGGGAGTACAAGAGACTCGACCGCCGACGCAGCGACGTGACGCGCGACGGTACAGTACCGAACGAATTAATCTGGACAATTAATATTTTCATTACAAATTAATTACTTAAATATTAGGGTAGTCGTTACGTTGTCGAATTAGTTGTTACATGTTTGATTGTGAATATTGTCAACTAACATAAAATCATACAGTGGAAAGTTTGAACTTAACCTTGAATCGCAATTATAAATTGTTGTTAATTAAAGTATAAACTGTTATGATTAACCTTGTTGACAATTCAAAACAATACTCGAATTAGAGGTCAAAGTTTGATATAAAAAGCTGTGCAGCAGCCCATACCGGCAGACTTTGATCTCCAGTGCGAATTACCGAAATGGAAAAGCCCCTCTGGTAGATCAAAGCTCTCACTTTTAAAAAAGACCTATCAGTGCGAATTACCGAAAGGGAAAAGCCCCTCTGATCAGGCACGGTTAAAAAAGACCTATCAGTGCGAATTACCGAAAGGGAAAAGCCCCTCTGATCAGGCACGCCTTAAAAGTGAATCAGTGAAAATTAATAACGCCATAAGGCAAAGTGCTATTTAAATTAACTACATATAAAAAGTAAACTACGTAACTAAATATTCAGCCAGACCAAATAATCTATCCGCCCGTCAATCTAATTGTAACAGCCCTTCGGGCTAGCTCTCCCGCTCGCTCTCTGCTGCTAAATGTGACAATATTAGTGTTAAAAACTTTGAAACGGGTGTTTTCTTTTTCTATGTTTTATGATCACTGTCGAAGCCTGAGAGTGTAAATCAAGGATTTATATTCTTTTCAATTTAAGTCTAATAATATTATATAACATTTATGTCTAGGATAAATAAACTATTACAGTGAAGTAGGTTTTAAGTGTTTATGTAGAGAGATAAAAGTATATCTTTTATTGTTCAGTAATAATGGTAACGTTTCACGTTTGCTCTTGTGCTACTTAAACCAATTATTAGCATTTACACTTCAGTAATGTATGAACTGCAAAATACATGTTTGATGAACATTGCCGACCTTGTTATAGAAATTATCTCCCTTAAAAAGATTCGACACAATAATTCGCGAATGTGCTAATGTGCAGCAGCAGTTATTTTTAAAACGTTATAAAAATTTAACACTGTATCACTTTCTGCATTTCTTCTTTTCAAGAGCGCTATAATACCTAGATATCGGACATTGGCTTTCAAATTATTACCATATTGTTAATATATTCCTGCGTTTTAGGCTGATACACTTCATGAAACATAAGTGTATCACCCTAAAAATGCATTGTGCATGCAATGTGACCCAAGACATATAGGCTGATCCTGTGAAGGCATAGTATTATTCTTATTACCAATAAAATTTATTGAGTGTTTGTTCATCAGCTATAACCCCAATGTTATTAATCTCAATTCCTCTATGAGTGACTTTGCAATAGCGCTGATTCTCATCACTTCTAGAACATATATGCATCGAAAAATATTCAACAATCTTCTATATCGAAACCCATCCTAGTGATTATGTTTAGAGAATAAGGGCGATCGTAATAAATAATTCAAGAGTATAGCCAATTATGTTATATAGATTTGCCTTTACTTTTTTAGAAAACACACTTATTTACGAAGACGAATGTTTTAATATAAAAAAAATATTCAATTTCATATATTCAAAGTGTGCAACGAATAGTGCTCTACCTCTTTTCCAAATCCTTCTCGAGAATATAAAATCTGAGAGTTATATTAGATCTTGCAAGTAGTTGCAGTATTATAAGTATTATATTCCCGCATTATTAGAAATACAGAATAGCGATCCATATCTGTCCCGATTTAAATCCTTATGACCGCCCGAGGATTATTGTTATGTTATCCGCCTAGCGATCAAGGCCTTGTAGTCATAGGCAAACTTTATGTACCAAAAATATCACTAAAGTTTTTAAAGCCCTAGAAGAAGAAGGTGCCGACTGGGCATAACACTTACCTTATATGCCCACTAACATACATTTTTAGATATTCAACCATGTTTAGCTCTAAGCTTATCAGTCCACAATTACGCCACCTCACGATGATCGCATAACTGATGATGCAGCACAGCATAAAGTATAACCCAAAGACTCTTTTGGGTGTAAATCAGGAATTGTTTACCTTCTTGACCAAAGTTGACCCGGAATCTGAATAGTCTGGAACACCGCAGACATGTGGCCGAGATGTCTCTGTTTTACAGATACTTTCACGGCAGATGTTCCCAGAATTTAGCCCGCCTCATCCCGCCCCTGGCAACTCCTGACAGACGGTCACGACAGACGGCAAGAGCGCACCGGTTCGTCGTACAACTAGAAACACCAACATCGCTTTACAAGAACTCCTTTGTCTGGCGCACTGCATCACTGTGGAACTCACTCCCAGGACATCTGTTTCTCACTAATTACAACCTACAACTATTCAAGAACCGTGTCAATCAACATCTTCGCACACACACCGCTCGTCGAGCGCCATAGGATCTCCCTTTAGTTTGTGTGCCACTGCCATAAAAAAATAAATTCTACTGAGATGATCTTTCCAGGCTAGCTTGTAGTCATAAGGAGCGCTTATTTATATTATATGGATCTATTTATTGACTTAAAATCCTATTTCGTGATAATGATAACTATATTGCAGGCATAAACTAGGGGATACCAGTATGCACATGCAGATATAAAACTTGGTATCTTTTAACTCTGGCCGCTCAAACCCGTGCAGTCACTATAGTTTTTCGTTGTATCAGCTATTATTGTGTCCGTAATTCTTCTGCATAGTCTAATGATTGTAAGTTCGTGTTATTAAACGCATTCACGATATTTGCAGGAATATATCCAAACCTAATTGACCACGACCGAATACCTAATCTTTCATCTTTCTATAGGTTTTCTAAGTATTTTGGTTATTGTACGAAAAGAGCTCGCCCCACTGTTAGATACCTATCAGTCGTCCTCTTGAAAATATCATCAATAGAAAAATATTAGGCTAATGGTTTTAAAGGATTTAGCGCATAGGATAGGATCTCTATGCACATGGGGCGTATTATATTTAAATAATTTTGTTTAACTGGACGTACTGTTTTTCTCGCCACCTTGATATATCGTTTATCGCTCCCGCAATATTACAGAGTTCTATGATACAAGATATAGAAAATGAGAAAAATGAGTTTGAAAATTTCAACTTGTAGTAAACGATTCCTATAATTTTTTTCTTTAATTGGGTAATGCATAATCGTTTACTTGGTTATATAATAGCATATTAGAAATAAAAAACGCGCACTATATGAACAGTTTCTTAAAAATTTTCTTTTTATTAAAAATATTGTTACAACCGTAGTACTGAAATAAATATTTATTTTCCCTTTTATTCTGAAGCCTTCGTCTTTGTTTTTGTTGCCTTTTTAGTTTCAGGTATCAGATTGTTGTAATATAGCCGGTCAACTTCTGGCATCCACCTGAGCATCGACTGTAAAGCACTAATCTTAGTTTGTGGTAGACTTATTTCTTTTCGGTCCCTTTTTTCTAAATTAACAGGAATATCAGATTCACTTTGTGAGTCAGCAGTAACATGATTCCACATTTTTTTTTTGATGTAAGTTAACTACGAAAAAATCTTCTTCAAGGAATGAGGTTTTATATTTTACTTGAAAAAAACATTTTGTAAATTCCAAGCACGCAACTTTGGAAATGGGACCTCCTTGTAATTCATTTGCATGGTATACCAATGAAAATCTAAAAAGTCTTGGGACAACATCTGTTTGACAATATAGGGTTTTCGTTTGTTAACTTTAATCAAAATCCTTAAAAGTGATATTGGCGAGAAATACTCCGACTTGCTCAGTGACCTCTCTATTGGACTGTGGACGGCATCAACTCCCTGTACACATGAGTGTCCTGGAACAGAAAACTTCATTGTTATCTTCTCAAGAGTTGGAAACTTTTGCATAATATGTGAGACTGCAAAACTCATTAAGCTATTTCTGTTTTACGGCACGCAACTGTCTCTCAAAAGAATGAGTTCCTTAAATTCTCTATGCTCTTGGAGGACTTGTTTAGGATTGTATAAACGGCACTAGCCATATCATTACCCGTTCTTCCATGCAGTGCTTCAGACCAGACATCACAATATACAGTTTTATCTCCAGATAGATGAGCAGTCATGTTATAAACACTTAACTTACTTTTGTTAAAAAAGTTCTTAATATTAGCTTTTGGACAGCTTAAAACGTTTTCTAGATCAAAACACAATACCGGTATATCATTATTCTCTCTGTCATTATTTCTATCCTTTCTCATTGCATCTTTCTCTTTAATGTGTCTTTCATAATCGGTGTTTAACTCTTCAGTCCAGTGGCGTAGCTACCATAAGACAAGTAAGCGCAATGCGTTGGGGCCCCCCAGGCTTGGGGGCCCACTCGTGCAGTGCCTAATATTGAAGGTTTCTGTCAACTGAACCTAGGAACACCTTTCTGTCAAGCAAGGATTATTTTTTATTAAGTTCTGCATAATTTAATACCTAATGAAAAGTTTGGCAACATCAGCGTCGCGACACTCGTTTTAGTATTTGATACGCTAATTGCTTCTACGTTTTAAAAATGAGTGACCACAAAAAAATATAAAAGCGCCCGCAATTAAAAGAAAACTAAAAAAGAATGAGAAAATGTTTTTTGTTCGACGAAATCGCAGTCTGAGCCAAATTTGCAACCATTTACGTCCAAACGCGATGACATTGGGGACAACAAATATATTTCACAAGATCACTCAGAATATTTGATCGGTATAACACAACTTCTGGTGGCTAAGCCACAGGCATCAGCACAAGCGACCTAATTTTTCTGTGTGCTAAAACTAAAAAGTTCGATGAAGCTGAAATATCGTCAAACACCGTAATATCAAGTGAAGACACAATACTCGAAAGTGATTTAGGTCATTTTGTTAATAAACCATTAAGATGTAAATGTGAAAAAAGAAAAACTTAAAAAAATTGAGCTTTCAAGTAAAATTAGGGATGAAAGGAGCTGGGCGTATAAAGAAAAATATGCTAGATTTTGAGTTGAGTTGGTGTTCTTATCTATTAGGTTATATTATGTATTATTAGAAGTGAATTTTACTTCAAAAGCTTTACAAAAAGAAACAATTGCTTTGGACGAAGCTAGTTCTGTTTTACTAAGGACAAAAATCAATGTGGGAAAACTACCGTCAACGCTATAATGATGTTCTAAAAGAAGCACAAACAACTGCTCTGAAATGGCACATTCCAACTAATTTTAAGAGTAAACGACAAGTTATTAAAAAAAGTATTTGATGAAGGAACTTTAGATCATTGTTTTGATTCCAGGGAGCATTTTTGAAGTGAAAACTTCTCTCTGCACTTTTTTTTTTGTGGAGGTTGAATGAGACCGAGCCGTCACGTAACGTAACGGAACGCTGCATGTTCCCGTATAGGTAGAGGGCTGAAATCAGCAACTTTTAGGGGATGTAGCTGAGTAAAAAGAAGATGCTGGACGAAAACGGGACTCCGTACCCCACCCCGTTTGGCCAAGGAAGGGGGAGAAGGAAAAATTTAAATCATTAATTTCGGGAGAACGGGAAGAGGTACGGGTTCGAAATTTTTATGGTTAGTGCGCCACATGGGGGGGCACCTTAGACCATACGGGGGGGACCGGTGCTCTAATTTAAGAGGGGATTTTGGGGTATCTCTATAACGAAGGCTTGGATCGAAATTCTGACAAACGATGACCCCGCTAGTTGAAGTTTTCACTTCTATCGTGTGGTTTAAGCACCCACAAAATTTTTTATTTTTGACATTGGTGTTTTTTTATCAGCTATTGACATTATAAAGTCTCAGTTAACAACTAGATTTACAGGTTTAAATTTAAATAAGATAAGTGGTATCTTTTTGTTTTTGCAACCTAAAAATCTCATAAATTCAACAAAGTCTAAAATCCTTAAGAGCTACAATCAACAAAAACATTCTCAAATCATATTGCAAAATTTCTCTTACAATTTATAAAAACAGAGTTAAATCAAGAAATGACTGGAAAAAAATTTTAAACAAATTTACATTGACCTACTATTATTTTTTACCATGCCGATTATATATGTGTCAGCTGAAGAATCTTTTAGTAAACTATTTAAGGAATCAAATAGGGCATGCAATATCGATTTCAATATTTATCTTTAATTTCCGTCGAAATTGAAGCTCCCAACAAATTAGATCTTAAATATGCATATGAATTTGCAGTGTGTAAAACGAGAAAAAATCGTTTTAGATTTTAATAAGTTTAAGTCGAGTGTTGCTTTAAACTAGGGAAATTTCATTAATATTTCCAACTTCGTTAATAACTACTACTTGGTTAAAATTTAAGTTATTTTAGAGTTTTGCTTTTTTGATAAAAAGAAATATTTTGATGTTATATGTAAAATAAATAAAAAAATTAAAGCTGGTTGTTTAATTTTTATTTAGTATTTGTGATTTGTCACTGAAAGGGGGGCCTCCTTATGTATTTTGCGTTGGGGCCAAAAAATTTTAGTTACGCCACTGGAAGACTCTATCTTTTTTTGGTTTTTGGAAACTTAAGTTAAACTCCTTACAAAAAATATTTCGGTAAACACAGAATTAAACTGGTGTACAGTTCTGTTCCTGGACAAAATCTGTATACAATTCATACATTTTCTTTATCTACACATCTCCTTCTACATATTCCCTTTTGTATCTCGCACGACAATAATGCGATGAAACCCTCGGAAACATATTATATTGATATGCCCTTTTACCAGATTTGCGCTTTCTTCGGACGTGACTTTTTTGTATGTTCCCCTTGAGTACTAGTTTCTGGTGTATTTGAGAAGGTCTTATGTTTATGCGCAGTGTAGATCGACATCTGGCTTATACTGATTGTACCGCAATAAAACGGTTTACATACTTGAACTTTGTTATTGTTTATTATGAACAAAATATTTAAAGGCATATGCTTTTCTTGAGTTATTCATATCCTTCTCTTTTCTTCTTCTTTCTGGATTAGTCATTACCGTAGTGTTAAGGATAAACATTTTCTTCTCTTGTGCGCTAAGCTGATAGTAGTGAGAAAATATTTCTTTCCTTTGTTCTTCACTGATTTTTTAGCGCATTTATATATACATTTATTGATACAGTCTTTATTTGATTTTATTGACCTGGCAAAAACTAATTTTTTTCTGGCTTCCTTTCCTCTGTCATAGTTCTCTTTTCAAACGTTACAAGCCCATTTTTTGGGATTTCTTTGTCTGACTCGAGATATTTATTTTCTGCTTTGATTTATTTCTTCGTCATGGTTTTCTGTAAGCACATCAGTTGCTTCAACCTGAGTATTTTCCATAGCTTCTTCCATATTTTCATTAGCTCTGGCGTTTTTATAAACTATCGAATCTGTTTCCGTTTGCTCAACATTCATGCTGGTATCCTCTTTCGTATCTGCTTCAGTTTGAGAAGATACTGAATCTGTATCTGCCTGATGAAGAATGCCGGTATCATTTGTTTCTGCTTCAACCTGACCATTTTCTACAGCTTCTTCTAAATTTTTATTAGCTCTGCCGTTTTTATATACTATCCCATCCGTTCCCGGTTGCTAAACATCCATGCTGATATCCACTTTCATGTCTGCTTCAATTTTAGAAGCTACTGGATCTATTCCTGCCCAATTACTTCTGCTTGAAATCACTAGATTTTGTATAATAGGTACTTTGCTGTCTTTTGAGATAGATTTGGTCTCGTAAAAATTGTCGTCTTTAAGAATGTTGTTTCGGTAATATGCTTTCTCTTTTTGTTCTATTGGAGGATCATGTTTAAAGGAATCTATGCTACTGGAACTTTCTGATATAAGAGAAGGTATTTCGATTGTCTTTCCTCTAATTTTAATGCTGCAAAGAAAAAAGACTTTATTGTCCAAAGAACCTGTCGAAGCCCCAATGTTAATTTTTTTAAAAAATGCTATCCGAAAACAAAAAATATGGTTGAATAAGAAAAAAATCTGAGAAAGGGCTTTTTGTTCGCCATAAAATCTGCTGCCGCAAAAATCTCTTCCAGATTTTTTTCTCTATTAAGCCATATTTTTTGTTTGCAAATAGCATTTTTTCCCTACTTTTATACCAGTTGTTTGGACTATTTATTTTACGATAACAAATCGTTAAGGCACAAGTTAATACCCTCGTGAGATTACGGCGACGAAATAGCATATTATCTAACAACCGTGGTAACTAGATTATTACCGCGAGTGAACTTTGCAAATCGAGACGGTGCGCGGTGAGGCGAGGTTTGCAACTACTCAAAGGCGGTAATAACCTAATTATCATTCGCATTATACAGTACTTTATCTACAATACAATTTTTGTATACAGTACTTTATCTACAACTGTTTGGCACCAAATTACCCCATAGAAGTTTAAAAAATGAAAAACGAAAAATAAAAATTGTATTTTATGACGTTGCTTCTTTAGATTAAATTTGTTGATCTTTGAAAATAAATTATTATTTGAATATTTTTTTTATATACCACATTTTTAAAACGAACTAAAAAGTAAAAAATAATTTGTAATATTAATTAAAACAAAAAACGTGGGACGCATGCAATAAATAATTGCTGCATGAATGGTTCATGTAAGTCACTAAAAAATGTAATTGCACTACAAATGATAATAACTAGATTGTGAGTTTTCTCAACAACTACTCTCTACACTCCTTACTATTATTTTCGCATGGGCCCACATTTCTTGTTTTAAATATTACAAATTATTTCCTATTTTTTAGATCGTTAAAAACGTGGTATATTAAAAAGTATTTTTTATTCAAATAATTTCTTTTCTTTTAGAATTTTTTGCACTCAATTCTGAGCTATGGTCAAAATTTCAAGTCTCTAGCTTATCGAAAAATTAGTTTAAAATTTATACTATTTTGTCATTATATTGTAAAACTTGCACTAATAGAAAAAAAATACCTACCGCACCGTGTGCGATAATATGGTACTTACCGCACGCAAAATCGTCCGGTATACCTTAGTTACCGCACGATTGAAAATAAATAAAATTTTATATCAATTGAAATGCTAAAGCAAACTGCAATATATTATTACAAAGATTTATGTTAAAACAAAATTGCATAAATACACATGTAATCGGTATAACAATGTTCTATGTTGCAACATACACCTTTGTAACTGTTTATAAATCATCAAATATTATAGGTTATGTAGGTAGTTTGCAATTTTTTTTTCTTTTACGAAAAAATCAACTAAAATTATTATCATAGCATATTCTAATACATGTAAAACCGGCTAAAAGCTAGACGACCTATATAACATATAAAGGTTTTTAAGCTACATTTTATTATGAAATCTACGTACCTCAGTTTTTGGCGCGAATATTTTTTATCAGGAATATATTCCGGATCTCTATCAGAAATATATCCATCCCAGTATTTATCTTCAGCTTCACTGCAACTTTCAGTCATCTTTTGTTAACTTCAGTCAAACGTAATATGTATTTAATTAATTTTACGCAATGCACAAATAAACGATTCGTTAACGCACAACAACCTGTTTTACGTTTTCGGCGTAAAACATAACCTATGCAACTAAGTATTATCACAGCTTATTCAATAACCAGCTACTCATCTCTATCGAAATCGGAAAGTTGGAGTGTCGGGCACTGCGCATCCTGGCAGTGCCCTGAGCGGTTCAGTTTCACGGTCTCGTGATTTTTCAGGCAATATAATGACACGAAGCGAACTGAATTTAAAATGAATATTCCCTTCAAAATCCAGGACAAATTCGTCCGAAGCTACGGCTATTGCCCTAAAAAGACCGGAAATTTCGGATTTTTATACAATTTTGCCATTTAAAATCGTTTTCAAACGGATTTTAGACGATAAAACATCGTATTTTAAATTAAACGAACTGTCAAAAGTATTATTCAGATGCCCAGACGCTTAGAAAAACTTATGGCCCTCTTCTAAAATTTTCACTTGACTTTCCCAAATCAAAGGATGCCGCCGCAAGATGAGTAGCTGGTTATTGAATAAGCTGTGGTATTATGGCGTCGGTCGCTCGCGTCGAATTTAACAGCGGTGTATGTTACAACATAGAACTTTGAGCTTCTAAGATTAAACAAGACTTTATAACACAAAGTTTTATGTGTCACATACACCCTTGATATACCATTGGTTTATTAAATTTGTAATTCCAAGGGCTTATGTTTTCACATACAACTTTGTTTCTTTAATAAATAAAATAAACCAAATTAAATAAGGTTATATGTGCCACATACACCTTTGTTGTGATAACAAATTAAGTTATGTATTCGATAACAAAATGGTATGTTGTAACATAAAACTCTGATACATTTGGCATGTGAAAAAAATCATTAAATCAAGTTCTATGTTGGTACATAGACCTTTGTAATGAAAAGTTGCTTTCCACGTGAACATAAAACTTTGTAATTTTGGTAATTTTTAGGTTTATTTAACTGATATTAACTATATGAGGGGTGTAGTTGCAGAACTTACATTATCCACTTTTTGCCAAAAATGAGTTGGTAGCACTGCACTATAAATAAACCCAATTTCCATAAGATGGTAAACTAAAATTACGACAAAAGTCACAATATCTCATAATATTGTAATCCTAAAATCAGTGATTCGCTGCAAAACTCACATTTTCCGTAACGAGTTTATGTGAACAACTCGAAATATCAAAAATCACATTCTCCCGTAATAGGAGAGTATTTAAACGTATATTTCGTTGCATAACTCACATTATCCGATTCAGCAGATGATATCGGGTTATCGATCTATTTTTTAACTGTTTTGATTGGTTTGGAGTTTTAAGGTTAGATTACTTAGGTCAGTTTTATAATAAGTGCCGGTGAAAAAGCTTGAGATTTTATTTTTAATATTAGTTTAGTGCTTTTGGACTGTTTTTATCGCTATGGAAGTAAACGTTACCCCGTGTCCAGACGGCAGTAGAACTAGAAAACCGAAAAGATCTAGAGGTACATGAAAACGCAATCAACTAAAAGCTAGAAGGTGAGTTTTATATTATAGGTATATTTACAGGGCTTTACCTTAAAATTTTATTTAAGGCATGCTTCCAAGGGATTTCCTGTGCTACCTCAGTGTTCCCATGACGCTGGTGCCTTTAAATGTAAAACACTAAAAATGCAAGAAATTCGTAGGTTCCACCAGAACTTTTATAGCCATACTACCAAAATAGAACAGGACAGATTTTTGATTAAATACATAGAATTAAACCATAAGAAAAGACACAGAACCACAACAGGTCGGTATAATACGTCCTCTTTTCGATTGAAATATTTTGTACCAAATGGAAAAATGCGCTTAGTACCTGTTTGCTTGGACAGCTTTTTGAAGATTTTAAACGTATCCAGGTTTCGGCTGAACATACTAACCAAACACTATTATGCTACTCGTCAACTACCCTATGAAAGAAGAGGAGGTGACAGAAAAAGTACCGAATATGGACCAAAAAGAGAAAGTGTTATGCATTTTTTGAACAGGTTAAAGTGCAGAGAAAGTCACTATTGTCGATCCGCAGTTTCTTCAAGAATGTATTTGCCATCGGAACTGAATATAAAAAAGCTCCACAGGATGTATGATGGTATTCCTGTCAAGATGAATTTTTTTCGAAAAATTTTCAATACGGAATATAATCTTGGGTTTGGAAGCCCGCGTACCGACGTTTGCTCCACATGTTTACAGCTGGGTGAACGCATCAAAACCTGTACAGATCTCGAGGTTAAAACAAGACTCATTACAGAACTACGTGTTCATAAATTAAAAGCTAAGGCTTTTTTTCAACTTCTTCAGGAAGACAATGATGAATTATTGATCCTTTCGTTTGATTGTCAGAAGAACCAACCTCTTCCAAAGATTCCCGACCAGGCGACATACTACAGCCGGCAAGTCTATATTTATAATTTTACCGTAGTAAAGGGCTACTCCAAGGGAAAAATTAACCCTCAAACAGTAACTTCTTACTGCTGGACTGAGAATCAGTTTCCTAAAGGATCGAATGAAATCTCTTCTTGTGTATACGATACTCTACAAACTATCGACCTCAGAAATTTTAATAAAATACGGCTAATGTCGGATGGTTGTTCAGGTCAAAATAAAAACTCAACTTTGGTGGCAATGCTGTGTAAATGGTTGTTGAACGCTCCGGAAAAGATCACTGAAATAGAAATAGTCTTCCCAGTAACTGGCCACAGTTTCATCCCACCAGATCGGGTCTTCGGTCTAAGCGAGAAAGAAATTAAGAAGCGGGAAATAATTC
Organism: Pissodes strobi; assembly: GCA_016904865.1. Classification (NCBI taxonomy): domain Eukaryota; kingdom Metazoa; phylum Arthropoda; class Insecta; order Coleoptera; family Curculionidae; genus Pissodes; species Pissodes strobi. The sequence continues at coordinate 523,806 of MU182018.1, read as the reverse complement.
TTTTTCCTGAAGAATATCAAGAAATATTTTCCCATTATGCAACGGTCAAAAATTTAGGAAGAGACTGTTCCAACTTTGATTGGAAAGCAGCAAAAGACAACGTCCTAAAATTACCGGGATCATGGCATTTCAAACTGAAACAATCGAAGCGTATATTCATAAAAAAATCCGCTACCAATAAAGTTCTTGTTCAGGGTGAAGTGTTTTATAGATCACTTGCCGGTGCAGCGCAAAACATCTGCAAAAAAGGAAAATCCATTGCAGGAATACAGCCGGATATCATAATGGAAAAAAATACTCTACCTCCTAATAAAAAAAATGACGTCAGCGCTCTTTTGTCCAAACATTATGGAAATGATTGGAGGGAGAACAGTAATCTAAGTCTCGACTTTTATAAGCATGTCCTAGACGGCGGTCAAGGTTCCAATGATGATGAAGCCAATGAAAATGATGTTTTGTGTGAATCTCAAGACGTTATTTTAGAACCTCGCATTTAAATTAATGTTATTTTATTTTTGTGGCTTTTTTCTTGTCAAAATAAAAGTTTTTCTCATTGTATCATTGTAACATTTTTGCGACAAAAGTCGCATTCTCCAAATTGGTTCGCTGCAAAACTCACATTTTTGAAAAGCACGCAACAAAACTCACATTTTCCAAAAAAAAAATCAAAAAATCTCAATTTTGGTTTCCTAAAATTAATTCTGATTTACACCATCGAAAAGCTATTTTTTTTTGCGATTTTTGATATATTATATGTTTTAGGAAAAAATATAAGGTTTTCTTGCTACAGGTTTTTTGCGATTTTCCAGAAACTGCTTATGACGGAGAATGTGAGTTCTGCAACTACACCCCTCATATTAAACCAGGACCTATGTGTAGCTCAAACAACATACGTCTTTGTAATACTGCAGGAGTTGAATAATAAAAATGTATTATTCAACATACATCCTTGTAATATTGGGGGAGCGATATGATGGGATGGGCAAAAGCTTGTTTCACTTTTATTGTATCGTTTAGTGATAATAATTACTTACACTAATTTATTTGTATTATTTCAGGTCCCGTATCCAGTATTTTATCAGTTAAGTATTCGTATAGAACCGTAACACTCCTAGGAGGTATTTGTGCTTCAGGAGGCATGATATTGAGTTTTTGGGCCAGTTCTGTACCTTTCCTTTACTTCACGTATGGAATCTTAGTAGGATGTGGGGCTGGGTTATCTTTCCCTCCAACCGTTTATATTGTTACCAGCTACTTCGTCAGATTGAGAGGTGTAGCGAATGGAATATGCATATCAGGATCAGCATTTGGCTCGATATTGTTGCCACCTTTATTACGACTTGTTTTAGAAACCTACGGGTACAGAGGAGCATGCTTAATAATGGGAGGTGTAACGCTTAATGTATTCGTAGCCGCTCTCTTTTATGACCCTGTTGAAAAGCACTTCAAAAGGGTTAAACAGGAAGATGACGATATTCCAGAAGAACTTCCAGAAACGAAATTTATTATTAACGAACAAAGTATGACCTCCTTACCTCAAATACCACACAATGATTCTTTTCTGGAACAAAGTGACTTGTCTGATATGGGATTCAACAGAAGCGCATCAAGTGCGGCAGTTCAGAACATAAAAAGCCCGCATAGGGAAAGAAAAATCAGTATGCCTACTGGAAATCATGAAGTAATGCGATATAAACAAGGATATACAGGGTCTAAACATAACATGAACAGCAATTCTGCATTACATGCAGTGCCAGAAGCACAAAATGGAAATGGGACTATTGATATTTTTTCCCAAGGAAGGGTGCCGAGTTCGAGAAGAACTACACGGTCAGGTAAAATACCATTTTAAGATCATTTATAAACCATTATTTTTTTTTCTTTCGTTAGTTCAATCAGCTTTAATAAAATAAGAACCTTTCAATTACATCACGGCTTTTATCTTGACCTATTTTGGTACTACAAACAACGTTTGAAAGTACAGCAAGGAATAACACATAATTAATCAATTCTAAATATTTTTTGATACGATTACATTGATAATTGCATACACCCATATTGTTATATATCATCTGAATCGTCTTTTATAACTATTAAGCTATTCAGACATGATATTACATGATGTATGTTGGGACTAAGGCTGAGAAACCTCCAGGGATCTAGCGCAAAGTTATAAGTTATGAAAAAGATAAGCATACCATGAAAGTTTTTTAGCCAGGGATAATTAAAGGACCCCGCACACTTTTAATTGGATTTCCAAGAATTACGAAATTTGATGAAATTTTAGTATGTTGTAGTTCTTGGCCTCCTGATGAAAACGTCCCAAGGACCCAAAACGATCCTATGACTGGTTTCCGAGATACAGTGGCGGGTATGGGTTCCTTGGGAAACGCAAATAAATTAATTTTTATCTTAAGTGGGTGTGATAGATGTCACGCGATAAATTGTTTTCAAAAAAATGGTTGACATGCATAATTGAAACTTCAAAATAGTTTTGAACTGTTTGCCAAAAATGGCTTTTAGACAACGATTTATTTGTTATGTTTGCAATGAAGAATTTCGTTACAATCAATCAGTAATTTTTCGCGAAAATGCAGATGCTAGAAGAATTGGAACAAAACGCAGGAATGAGCTACACTTTCCTGATGAAAATCTGACTGGTAAATGTTAAAAGGTAAGTAATTTACCTATCACGTTTACTTAAAATATTTAAAATAATAATATAAATAACATGTATCGTCAAAGATAACTTTTAGTAGGTAGATTTTCTTGTAAAACTGTTTTTTATTATGACAGCATCGTTTACAGCTTCTTTATTTTTAAAAAAATATCGAAGTATTTGTTAGGCAAGACTCTTAAATTACCTGATTGTTTATAATTATTAATTTCTTGTAAAAAATAAAATGATTTTTGGTTTATTCTTACGCATTACTTCTGTTTATAACGTTTTTCTTTCGTTTTTAGATTTTTGATTTTTAAAATATTTATAGCAGATAATCATCCAACAGTGTTAAAAGTCGTTCTTTCGCATCGACATAAATGCATAAAGTGCCATGAAGAGGAATATAATCGTATTACTTTAGAGGTTCGAGTAGATATATTTATAAAAAAGGACATATATGTTCCCGAAGAATCTAAAGTATGCCAGGGACATTTAAATTACCAAGACTTGCTTCTTTCTTCATTGCTAAATGCTAAATGGTCTAAAATCTATTGAAAAGCCGGCAATTCTAAAATGGAAAATGAAGAAAATTGTAATGATCCAGATTTTAATTCACTCACATCTTTAACCAGAGAAAATTTCGCAATCTTTATCATAATTATTGCGTTGGCCCAGTTGTAATGTATGTGGTAGATATATTTCCAAAAATATTTAATTTGCTTTTTATCCAAAATTCTTTTCAGACGAATTTGTATGCACCATCTTTCAATATTCTTCTAGGCAGGCTACCATAACGAAAGCAGCAGAATGTTTAAAGCCTCATTTTGTACCACAAAATCTTGGTTACGCCTATTTAACTCGCGACGAATTTATTACACGTCATATATCACGATTTGTGTGTTAACCAGTTATATAATCCTGAGCCCAACATTCCCAAAGCAATTGCCTATACTGGTGCAATTTAATTAGAGATTCCAAAAAGCAAAAACTTAAAAGTTCTAAGAGAATCTTTTAAAGGCTGTTTTTATAGTGGCTGCAGATGGATATATTTTAGCCGCGCATGGTCATTATTTTTGTGGCTCGTCAAAAAACGATGCAAATATTTTAATCCACCAATATGAAGATGACCTGAACCAATTGAGAAATTATTTTCAGGGAAATTACATTTTAATTTTTGACAGAGGATAGAGAGATTGTGTGGAATTTGTAAATGCATTGGGAATAAGCGCAGAACTGCCTCCATTTTTACGACGAAGATCCCAACTTACCACGGCCGAAGCAAACCAAGCCAGACTTATAACTAAAACACGCTGGATTATGGAATCCAAAAACAGCCACATTAACACGGCATCAAATTTTTTAAGGGACCTAATACCAAACACACACATTCTTCACGTCACAGATTTTTTAAAAATTATTTGTGCATTGCCTAATAGGTACCATCCTTTAATCAACAGAGCTGATGCTACTGTTGAACTAGCTAATGAAATGCGTCAAAACGCGCAAGAACGGAACCTGTAGGTGGTTCGGTTCTTGCGCGTTTGACGCTTTATTGAAGAAAATGCTTTAATTAGAAGAAGGGAGTATGGCAGGAACTAAAAAATGATCCATTGGAATTTCCCATATTAGATCTTGCAGACTTACGACACCTTACATTTGGAGTGTTTCAGTTAAAGATGTCACTCTCATAATATACAGGACAATATTGGAGAACATAGGGGTCATCTTATGCAAATAGATACAAAGCTAAACATAAATAATTTAATATGAGTCAGGGATTTTTCCCGGTACAAAAATGCAACAAAATATCAACTATTTATTAAATACAACAATACTCGCAACGAAAAAAAAGGTTACTACTGCACTTATGCAACCAGAGCACGTGTGGTAGTTATGTGCTCGCACATTGCCGGTGTTATTTGGTATTTAAGTTATGGTCGACTTCAAGAATTAGTTAAATACCCAAGCAATGATGTTCTAGAGTGTGTCGAAGATGTTGGAAATCTCGAAGGAAATGAAGAAAATATCTTACCAGAAATTATTTAAAATGTTCAATTTTTAAATAACATTGTACAACATACATACCACATTTTTTGTTAATATATAACTTACTTAATTAGAAAATATTATATTTTTTATGGTTTTCGCAAGCTAAGGTTGACTTTTGTCAGTTTTTTAGAAATTAAAATGACAAATAAAAAAACTTATACTTTTTGAGTAAGTACCTCTTATACATAAAAATTATCGCGTGACATCTAACACAGCCACTTAAGATAAAAATAAATTTATTTGTGTTTTCCAAGGAACCCATATCCGCCACTGTCATAGGATGGTTTCGGGCCCATGGGACATTTTTATCAGAACGCCAAGAAATACAACATATTAAAATTTCATCAAATTGCGTCATTCTTTAAAATCACATTAAAAGTGTGCGGGGTCCTTATAATTGTGATATATAAGATATAATTTTCCAAATAATAGAACCTTAATAATACTAGGGATAATTAGTACACTGCTTTTAGATGTTTCAAAATAATTTAATGAGATATTTTTCTCTACATATGTTTCGGCTTGATGAGGCCTTTCTCAAGAGTAGTTGTATACTAAAATCTAAATTGTTATACCCTACTACTAAACCGCCTGACGGTATTTTGTTTTTATTACACTGCCAATTATACAGGTGTTTAAAGAGCAGGTCATTTGGTCGTTCGTATTTAAAACGTCTGTTTTTTGTGACTTTTGGATTTCTAGGTACTCCAAAAGGTTCAGCCTTTTGCTTTTTGTTTCGGTGTGTAAGAGTTTGACATTATTCGTATCTATAAAATGGATATTTTCTATACAATGTTTTGCTAAGCCAGAGTTTTTAATATTATGTAAAATCGATTTTTTGTGTTCTTTAATCCTAATATTTATGTTTCGACCAGTTTGTCCTACGTATACAGCTTCACAGTTGACACAATTTATTTTGTAAACACCAGATTTAGATTGTTTGTCAATTTTGTCTTTATTGTTTATTAGTCTTCTCCCTAGATTATTCTTATTAACCTGAATTGTTTTACAGCCAAATTTATTAAATTTTTTTTAACTTTATCCGTAATTTTCGGAGTATAATTGATAAATTTAAACGGCTCCTTTTCTAATTTTAATGTAGAGTTATAAAATTGTTTAGTTAAAATGTTCTTCTGTTTTTCCTTTATTAATTTGTCAATCAAAGCGATCTTATTACCGTTATTAATTGCTATCTGTTGGATAATGGATACTTCTTTTTGGAAACTCGCCGAGTCTAGGGAGGGGAAAGTTGAAAAGTCTATGGATGAGACTATGAAAAGCAGAAAGTTTTACTTGCCAAGATTGGTTAGAGTCTTTGTGAATTATTGCATCTGTTGTTGTTGGTTTCCTATATATATATCAAATTTAAGCGAATCTCTTGTCTTTCTAATCTTTATGTTCAAAAAGTTTAAAATGTTATTAGATTTTTTTCCATGGTAAATTGAATTCTATTGTTTAGGAAATGTAAAAATGTTAAAAAGGTATCTAAGTTTCTGTTGGTTCCTGTAAAGATACAAAATGTGTCATCCACATATCTACGCCAAAAAAATATATTTCTGATTAATGAATTGTTGGTGTTGAATAAATGCTGTTCAAAATCAGCCATAAAAATCTCGGCAAATAAAGGTGAAATTGGAAAGCCCATTGGTAAACCATTAATTTGTTTGAATATTTCATAATTATACTGGAAATAATTTTGATCTATACATGTACGAATTATAGATTTGAGATCGCTTTTTTCTTTTACTAAATTATCAGAGGTATCTATTAGTCCGTTAATAATACGTGAAAGTTCGTTTAACGGTATGGAGCTAAACAGACTCTTCACATCAAAAGAAACCAATATTGCATTATTTGGAATTTTTAAGTTTTTGACTTTATCAATGAAATCAAAGGAGTCTTTAAGTGCATACTTAGAATCGAATTTAATGAATTTTGGTAAAATATTCGTAACGAATTAGCTTAATTTGTAACATGGAGCTGTATGATACTACTAGTCTGACTGGGATATTATTCTTATGAATTTTAGGTAAGCCGTAAAAAAAAAAGGGGGGGGGGTGATGGATTCATTAATTTGAGAAAAATTTGTGAGTTATCAGGTAGTACAGAATTGTTATTTTTTAATAATGAAATAATTTGTTTTTGGTATTTATTAGTTGGGTCTTGCATTTTTATGAAATCTGCATTATTCACTACTTATTCTCTACTCTAACTATTCATTGTAATAGAACCTTGCCTATTTAGAAAATACCCAAGCAGCATCTACCAACTAATAGCCAATGTTGTGTCATCATCATCTTCAGCTTCTCTCCGTCCATCTTCTGTCGGTCTTCTGACTCATCCATTGGGTACCTGCCATTTTCTGGATGTCATCTTTCCACGTCGTTCTTGGTCGTCCTGGGTTTCTTTTAGTTGTTCTGGGCCTCCACTTAGTTGTCTTCTTGGTCCATCTATTATCACCTGTCCTCATCAAATGGCCAGCCCATTTCCATAGCATGGTCTTTAATCATCCATACTCTCAGCAAGAAGTACAATATCGTCTGCAAAGCGAAGGATATTAATTGTTCGCCATTGATGTTAACACCCTTGGCCTCCCATTCAAGTGTCTTAAAGATATCCTCCAGAGCTGTTGTGAATATTTTAGGGGATACTGTATCTCCCTGTCTCACGCCTCTCCATAAATTGATTGGATCAGTTCTCCCAAAGACTTGGACTGTCATGGTTGCGCCTTGTTAAAAGCGTTGATCAGCTGTATATATCGACTATCGATACGGCATCGGCATCTCTTTACAGCATATAAAAAAGCCCATTTTTCAAGTGTATCGAACGCTTTTTCAAAGTCGATAAAAGCGAGGAAGACCTGTTGATTATATTCCAGCGATTTTTCTATTATTTGCCGTAATGTGTGAATATGAAAAGAGCCTGTTCCACTGGCTGGAATTCGTCAAGCTTGTTGTCGTTATTATTCTTGTCAGGAGCTTGTGGGTATGAGACAGCAGTGAGATCGGCCTGTAGTTTTTAATAACATCCTTGTCTCCTTTCTTATAGAGGATAATCACGTCCGCGTTTTTCCATGCTTGAGGGATTTCGCCTTTATCTAAGCAGTCATTGAAAAGTTTTTCTAGATATCCCAATAGTTTTGGGCCTCCCATCTTGATATATTCGATTATTATATCATCCGAACCTGGTGCTTTGTTATTTTTCATTTTCTTGAGTGCAGTTTTAATTTCATATTTGCTTATTTGTGGTAGATCCTCGGTGTGGTGCTTAGTTAATTTTGCTCTCCTATCTGTTTTATCGCGAGGTTTCTCTGACACTTTTATTGAGTATAGGTCTTCATAAAATCGTTTTAAATACTCAAGAATTTCGGTTCTTGTCTTGAGTTTATTTCCATTTTCGTCTTTTAATGATGTTATGTGGGATTTCCCTGGCGATATTCTTTTTCTAAATACTTTTGCCCCTTTGTTGTTCTCTATGACTTCTTTTATTACCCTCTCGTTATACTTGGAGACATCGGCTCTTACTTGGCTCTTGATAAGTTTGTTTCTTTCCCTTAGTTCATCGTGTGTCATGGATATTTTATGTTTATTTCTATCTGCATTAAGTTTTTTAGTGTTCTCGGTGATTTTATCATTCGTTGTAGTTTTCCTATCAACTGGAAGAGTTTTTTCAACAGCTTTCTTAATGCTCTCTGATACGTAGTTACTAAGCTGGCTTACTCCAGAAAAGTTTTCCATATCTTGTGTGAGAATATTTTCTGTACTCGTCTTCATTTTGTTGTATGTATTCTACATCTTTCATTCTTTTTTGCTAGGACACCATTTTTTGCCTTTCATGTTTTAAATTGATCTTAATTTTTGCTCTCACAAATCTGTGATCGCTGACGTGTATATTATTTAGAACTATAACATCTTGAATTATATCTGTTCTTTTTGTAATAATAAAATCTATTTCGTTCTTTGTTTGGCCGTCTGGGCTTATCCATGTCCACTTACGTCCTGCCTTTTTATGAAAGAAAGAGTTCATTAGTTTATGTTGATTTTCATTTAAAAAATTTACTAGCATCTGGCTCCTCTCATTGCGATCTCCCACCCCATGCACTCCCAAATAGGTCTCTCCTTTCCGATGTTTTCCGACCTAAGCATTGAAGTCACCGCACACAATCTGAAAGTGGATTCTGTTTTCATCCATTGCTCTTGCCACCTCATCGTAAATTTCCTCCACTTCTTCGTCTGTATGTGTGGTCGTTGGTGCATAAACTTGTATTAATTTTAGTTGGTATCGCTGTGTAATGTTTATTATGATGTATGCTACTCTTGCCGATATTGCAACCGTAGCCATAATTTGTCTTGCCCATTTTTTATTAACCAAGAATCCGACTCCTTCCGAGGTATTACTTTTACTGACATAATAGAATACGTTTCCAGATCTGAGATTGATTCGGTCTCCACCTGTTCTCTTGATTTCGCGGTCCAATGATGTCCCAGTTTGTGTAACGTAATTCTTCTTCCAATTGTAAGACTCTGTCTTCAGTTCTTAAGGTTCTTGTATTAAGTGTACCTACATTCAGTGAGACTTTTTTTAACAAGTTTCGGCCTCCCCCAGAAACCTTGAGGCTGCCCTTATTGCAGGGGTGGGATTTTGAACGGGAAGTTCTACCCACCTGGGGTATAAATTTAGTTTTGAGACTCGACATCTTAGAGGTTTTTAGCCTTAAAACGCCGCGCTGGCCAGACGTGTTGGCGAGTGTTGTATCAGCCGCTCCTAACCTGGAGAACAGACGCTGTTTGCAGCCGCCCAATGTGGGTCAGACGCACCGATCTCCATATATGGATAAGCACAAACCGTCTGCATGCGTCGAAAAATCGTACCAATCATGGGGGAAAAAAACGGGTTCTGCGTCGGACAGAACTGAAAATAGGATAATTTTACTCATGCGCACAAACACCGAGAAGCGACAGAACGAAATCAGCTCATAAAGCTTTTACAGTTCGGTAATCAAAAATATTATCAAATTTCTCTGACTTTGCTTGTTGCTTGCGCTTGAAATAATTCTTTTTTCTGTGTTTGCCGTAATGGGTTTCGGCGTTTCGTTTCGTTCACTTATTGAAGTACGTACGTGCGTCTGAGTGGTTTATATTATCGTTTTCGTTGAAAATAACTAATTTACTCCTGGACATCTAGTTTAGTTTATTATTATAATAGTTCGTTATTAGTGTATTTTATTAGTGTATAAGTTGGTGTAGACGCTAGGAATATGATTTAAAGACAAAAGGCCTTAAAAGACAATGGCGTCAACTGCCAAGGTCAAAGAAAATACTAAACGGTGTTTGATTTGGTGTTGCCAAAATAAGGGTAGAATACCAGGGATTTCTTATTTTAAGTAAGTATCATTTTCTTTTAGAGATAACTGCAGCATTACATACAAAATATGGGAATAATATCTTAAAAAGGGTTTATTTACTGTCACGATGCGTAAATAGCAGTGAGTTTATTCAGTTTTATCATTTTGTATTAAAAGAGTCTTCTTATAGGTAGGATGGATTTTAATTTACTTTGTTGAGGAGCTTTGATGCTCTAAACAGTTTTTTTTAGATCCTTAAATGGGTAATTGTTCCCCATACTTGTTTGTGCTATTTTAAAAGATTTTTAAAAATTGTTTTACATACTACATATATGGGTTCAATAATATAGAAATGATCCGTGGGGAGAGTTTTAATTTTTTTTCCAATATTTACCCCCTTCTTTTAAAAACTGGACAGAAAAGTGTAGTGAGTGACGTAAAGTACAATTTGTATGTCTTTTCTATCTGTAAAGGTAAAGAAAAAATAAAAGAAGGGAGTAAAAATTGGAAAAAAATGTTAAAGCTTCCCCCACGGATTATTTCTATGTTGAACCTATAGAACAGTCTGTTAAATATTTAAAAAAAAAATCTATTAAAATAGCAGAAACAGGTATACGGAACAATGAGGAAGTTTCATCAATTTTTCGATAGCCCATGAAAACTAAGTGGACACGTGTTTTTTCTTTTTTTCATAAGGCGAAAAATGAGGCAGATACGCCTTGAAATGTGCTTACCATGCATAGTATATCTATATATACAAAACTAAAAACTGGCATAGCTCTCGTAATATTCATATTTAGTGGAAATAAAAAAATACTTATCGATTTTTTTCACTGTTGTAATAAAAAATAATCAGTTTAATTTCTCAGGAATCTTCCTAATTACTCTTAAATGTCTTAAGGTTTTCATGAGCATTTAGACATGTGTATAGTCTTAAGAATTTTGTATCTTGGTACATACTACCTACATATTTTGTATTATTTGCTTTTTCCAAATAGACTACTACAACTACCTAATGTAAGTTATTGTAAATAAAACGTTTATATCATTATGTTTTGTTTTAATAAACCTTTCTTTGCCCCAAAGTTATTTTAGCTATTCAATGCAACAAAAATTCATATTTTAAAAAACACTAAAAAAGGTGTATTTCTTGCCTACAGACAGATTGTGGTATGTAATGTGTGAATGCAAAATACTTTAACATTACAAATCTCTTTTAAAAGTAGTACCTATTCAAGACTAACTTAAAGAGAAAGAAAAATTTAAGGCAAACGCATATAAAAAGGGTTTTATTAGGAGATGCTTCCATTTTTTAATATTTTTGAATCAAAGGGATGATTTTAAAAAAATATATATATTTGAAAATTTACAAGTTTCAGTGCTGCGCCTATGTTACACCAGATTTTACAGTATAAATCATTCAAATTTTCTTGGTCATAAAGTCATTTTGGGCAAACTAGTTAATATTTTTAACAAAAAAAAATGCAGGCCACACATAAAGAATGTAAAAATTAGGTAGGTACCAAAATATTTGGTAGTATTTTTTTGCATACCTATCAATGGTTTATTCCTTAAACATAATTATATACTTACTGTCATATTTTTACATGTTTAATTGGTTTTTGTGTCGCCCAGGGACGAGGAAAGAAATAGTTTTTATTTTTTTTTGTCTCCAAAACAAAGCAAGATTCGGAAAAAATAGCAAAAGTTGTATATTTTATCGGTTGGTCTATTCTATTTCTTTTAAAAACCAATGGCTTGCAATTTTTGTGTTAAATATATCATCTATCAACTTGCTTTTAAATTTTTGGTAATATATACAACGGCAAAAATATTTTTCCAAATTCTTAAAATCCGGACCTGTCGCTTATTCGCGGCCATGCGGTGATGAAGCACGTGGAATCGATCGATAACCTGCTAATTGAAACTGCGCTGTCTCAGAATTACCTTCTTTTGTTTACATCTGAAGGCGCATGAATCAGTATGATATGGATCGCTTTGTGCTTATCCATATATGGAGATCGGTGGTCAGACGCTGCGTGGGGATCTTCTTAGCTTCACCTTTATCACTTCGAGACCTTACCGGCATGGGTGGCCCTACCGGTAGCTTCGCTACGACCGGCATCGCTCCCTGGATACAAGGTTACTGAGCCCTCTCACCACGGCAAGGTGATGATTCCCCCAAAGTGGGGCATAAGTAGGCAATAAATCAGTCAGACAACTTCGTATACGACGCGACGTTGAGATGACTATGGGTCCACGATTCAAAGTCGATTTTAAATTATAGTAGTTGAAGAAATTTTTAAAACATAGAATGCTCACTACCTAAGTTAGTGTTATAATTAAGATGTTCGCCAACGTCCTATGAATTACCTACAGTGGCTTTATATAAGATAGTGGCGACAATAGAGCCTAAGTCCCACCCACCCGCCATTAATCATCAAAATTTAAACGCCGGAATATGGATTTTATATGGACACCGATATGGAATTTTATTTTATGGTTGCAAATCATTTACAAAATGTAATTTTAATGCATAATACGACATAACTATTAATTGAACTATCAAAAAATCATTTTCTTTGGTAATTTAAATTACACATTTATTTGCAAATTATGGCTGTGTCGCAGGCTTTGTTATAGGCGATTTCAATACATTTAAAATGCATCCAAATGACTTGACCTCATAAAAATAGTTAAAGGCAAAGTAAATAATTCGATTTAATTAAAAAAAGACAAATTTTGTATTAATTAAATACCTAATTGATTTTTTAATTTTTGATGAGGCAATTTTTTAAAATATGATGTTCGTTATTGGTTGGGTTTTGACCCAAAACTCTATACTAATACATATTTTTTATTACTGGGAAGGAAGGGGCCAATAAAATAATAAAAACACAAGATAAAGCATAAATAATATACATCTTATTAATAAATTCTGAATCATTCTGGCGGGTTAATTTTTTCGTTTTTGGGTATTTCGCCACCATGAAGCTGGGGGGGGGGGTTGAGAAGGGGGGGTCAGAATAAATGACACGTAGTTCTAGCCCCTTTTCACCCCCCTTGGTGGCGAATTACCCAAAAACTGTAAGTATGCAATTTATTAATGTCAAAACTATAAATCATACACACCAATAGTGTGGCAATAAAATTTGATTTACCACTTTAAATCATAGTAATCATATTTATTAAAAATAAATGGTAATAAGTAATCCTGATATAAAAACATAAGAGGACATGTAAATTAACAATTAAGTATACATTTAAAGTTTCTTAACATAAGCATACTACATGGGGGTCCCATATTAGTACTACAACTCAAAAATTATTGAGACTTCATTACTGAAATATTATCTTTACGAGTCGAAAAAATAAAAGTTATAGCTTTGTCATAATTTAGAAATAATTAGTAATAAACGTACATAAAAAGCTTACCTTAAAGAATTACTGGCATATCTGTGGGTTAAATTACTCTTTCTCTCACTTGCTATTTTTAATCTAAATAATGAGTAGGATTACTTTATTTCTTATGTTATGACCGTCTGAGATGGTACTATCAATCAGTCTAAATTTTTCAGTAAATTTTTTTTTTAAATCGATATTTTGTCGGAACACAATTTCATAATGTTGTGTAAAAGCACTTTCCCTTTCAATAAAAAAATAAAATACAGGTTCACTACAAGAAAACAAAATATTTATTCTACATGATTTCAAAGAAGTAAATTTAGTAAAACTTTTGTACCTATACACAGGGTCGGTGCATTACCTCCTGTAACTACGTGATCCAAAGTGGTCTTAACTTATTTACAGGCGTATATTGAAATGTGCAATTTCTTTTAAAATTTCACAGTTAAGTAGACATTTTAGATGCAAAAATCTCGAAAAAATATAACAAGAACTTGTGTTTTGTAAATTTAACTTTTTTTATATGTAGTTTGAAACGTAATTGACCTAATACAATACCTCATACAAGCTGTTATTACTTTAAGCACGACTATTATGACTGATAGTGTATATTACTCATTTTTTTTAAATCAAAAATTAAATTGCAGTTTACTTACCTTTTTCTGCATACATAAATAATATATAAGGGCTTCCAGTTGAAACAAGGCTGCGAGTCATGAACTCAGCTCAGACGTGCCTCATTCGATTTTTGTTAGGAAAACGAAATTTCAAAGCAAAAACCTTTGAATATCCAGTTTATCAAAATAGAATCTATTTTGATAAACTGAAACTAGATACCACCAATTCTCCTCGGTTTTCTCCGAGGTTTTTTCCATCCAAAGAACCTTGTAATCTTGAAATATTTATGATAAAACATGAAAACTTTATACAGGTTTCAAATTATTACTTTTTTATGTTAGATTTGGTATATTACTCGGTATATTATTGGGATCTAATATTTATTTATTAAAAGTCTCCAGTTTCCTTTTTTTCTTTTTACCCAAAAGATTATGATTATGTTTAGAATAATAATTATTAAGAAAGAAGTGTATTTGAAATGCTGCAAAGAAAAATTTTTGAAACATCAATTTTTAGGTGATTTTTACAATTTTCAAAAGGAGTCAAAAGGCTGTTTTGATTTAAATAGTTTAACAACAGCTCACAAAGAAAAGACTTTTTATTGTAAATATCTAAAAATGTGTCTTCGAACTCATTAATCAGTTTTTTAAATATAATATAGGTTGTTGAAACTACGTCCACTGCTTATTCACGAGGATATAAAGGAGACCACGACTTAAGGAATTAATTAAATTGTAAGAATCTTCTACAACACAAGGTTCATTTAAAGTTAAATTTTCTTTGCAAAATTCACCATTTATTAAGAAAACCTTTCAGAGCCTCTATAATAAAAGGATTAAATATTTTGAGAGCTAATTTAACATTTTGCCCAGATGATGGAAAAAGAGCCTTTATACTAAGGGAATACCCATATTTTAATATTTTGTCTCGTTTTAGTTCATGCAGTTTTTTGACCACTGAGGGCATATAGCAAACATTGCATTACAGCCTTTATGAGGCATAATTACACTAAATATCACTCACCCCAAAATTAGCTAACAGGGACAAATTTTATAAACTTGCTGTACACAATGAACCGGCCGGTCGGCGAGCACAAAACAAACTCTTATTACACGAAAGCAACAGGTCTTAAGTCCAAACATTTTGGAAGGCTAAAACCATGAACATTAGGTCTTTTCGGCTAGTTTCCACCGCAGCCTGGTTCACAGCATCTGGACGACATTGTTCACATAAATTTAAACACACTAAAGTACTGATATTATAAAGAAATAAATAGAAAATCAATGGAAAATCGAAAAACAATTAAGAAACCGGTCGAACGTTGAAAGTACGCTGGCAAACTGGCAAGTGACAGGAAGCAGCGTTGCCAGATTTTTAAGAACCGTCTCGTCATCCTCGAACTGCAGCCCAAATATTAAATCGTTTTCGTTAGTAGTTGCGCAATGGTAAAAAATAAATATTGTTACGAATTTGCAGAATTGCCTCGTTCTGGCCATTAGGATTTGGCTCGTCTGGGTCAGTAGAGTTAGTTTCATACATTATTTGGGATGTAAACTTTAACGTATATTTAGTTGGACTTTTTACAGCATTTGTTGAATGACATTTGAAATTATGTTTCTAAATGGAACTAATTAAATATTTATAAAAGATAATTAGGTTATTGCTAAGCAACGTTTATTTCCTTAAAGGTTTTGATTCCGGCTTCACTTTCTGGTTTTTATATATTTACTTTTCGGATTTTAAATACCTATTTATTTATATTTAATATAACTATACTATAATATACCAAAGCAAACTTTTACATTAACTATCTAACATATTGTTAATTGTAATCCAAGACAAATATTTTACGTTTCTTTGAAAAATAATGTGTGGCAAACTACAGTGAGAAGTAGCCCAAATTGTGATAAAGCGGCCAATCTGGCAGCACTGGATACAGAATATATCGAAGATGGCGGATGGAAATTGACATTCCAGTGGCCCAGCGTGGCAATCAACGTTAAATACGCAAGCAGGCGCGATAAAATAATCAATACCTTTACTGGGCTCCTCTTGACTCCTCTGTATGCTTTTCTTATGGCAAAAAAGTATTGACCGCTTAGGATGACGTCACTGCTAATTTTAATATTAGCTAGTTGGCCTAGTTATAGGAAGGAGGTAATGGTCGGTGTCGGTACTTCCTAATTCTGCTATGCAGTTTACAGATAGTTTTGATGTTTTTTTTTTTAATGGAGTTTACTATATAGCCAGCGATATTATATAATTAGTTTCACTGAAGTTTAAGCTAAAATTACAAGGCGCATGTCCAGGGAGAGCAACTGACTGTTGCATAGGTAGTATCAGTGTTTCGACTCAATACTCTCTAAAATAATGACAAATATTACAGAAAGTAATAATAGCTGACAACTAACAAACATCTAACAAAATACGAAACATTTCAACAACTATTTGAGTAGTCAATCAGATAACTAATCTGAAATCGATTTAAATTTTTAAAATAAAAAAATATATAGGTATGTATATGTAGGCACCCGGCGAAATCCATTGACGTATAAATTTGAAAATTTCTAGGGTGACCCATTTAACACAACTTTACATTGCTTGTGAAAATGCTAATATTTAGAAAAACTTACTGAGCCATTGAAATTTACGAAGAACATAATTTCAATTTTACCCTGTAGCTCAGAAACGAATAGGGAATAGGGCTATGATATTTTGTTTCTTCTATTTTTCTATTTACAAAAAAGTAGCACATAAACAGCAAACAGCTATCATCACTAATAACTTAAATGCCTCGCAAATTCAACGAAATCTGAAAATTACCAGCCTTGTGTTTCAAGGGTGAATTTAAATGAGGTCATGAGGTTGCCAAGAGCACTATAAGTAATGTACTTTTTTCCACTCCTATGCTTCAATTGATTTATTAGACATTTACTACGTGTTCTTTAATGAGATCCATTAAGATTCTAAGCTGGAAAAACAGTCACTTGTTGGTTCCCATGAACATATCCAAATTCCATTTAGTATAAGTGTTAACACATGATATCTAATTCTAACATAATTTTAATTTTCAGGAGTACCAAAAAGAAGTCCATCGACTAGTTCCTTTCAATACGTAAGCACTGCATACCATGGAAGTACTCTCACTTTGCAGCCAGAAACTTTCGCAAGTTCATTTAGTTTAAGATCGGCGTCGGCAAAAGGAAAGAAAGCAGATAAGACTGAGGACGAATCTCCGAAAAAAATTAAGTTATTTGATGTTTCATTATTGAAAGATCCACTTTATCTCATCATTTTGATTTCTAATGCTACCAATGCCATAAGTTATACAAACTTTATTATACTTTTGCCTTCCTACGCTCAGAATCTCGCATTTGACAAAAACAGTGGTGCTATGCTCTTATCAATAGTCAGTGCATTAGATTTGGTTGGCAGAATTGGTGGCTCAGCGCTTTCCGATTTAACAACATTTCCGAAGTCTTGGTACTTTGTGTGTGGTCTTTTTATTTCAGGAATTTCATTAGCTGTGATGCCCTTTTTCCTTAACTACTGGGCAATAGCAGCATTTTGCGCAGTATTTGGCCTGGCATCTGGCACATACGTAGGTATAACAGCAATTGTAATGGCAGACATGCTTGGAGAAGAACGCTTACAATCCACCTACGGAATCTCCTTATTCGTCAATGGTATCCTGCAGTTGATTGGTCCGCCTATTTGCGGAATTTGGTTTGAGGCAACACAATCATTTGTTTCTCTTTTCTGTAGTTTAGGAATTATTTTGTCTGTAGGTTCTCTACTGTGGGGTTTTGTTCCCTGTATTAAGGGACGTAATTCTGATGAACCAGATGCAGAAAAAAGCGAAAATTGATATGATCCTCTAATTTCATTATTATTTTTTTCAAAACACAAGTATTAACTGGGGCATTGCATAATTTAAGATTATTAAGATTATTTCAGAAAAAAATTACATTTCTAATAAATGTCCAAGGTATAAATAAAGTGTGTACAATTACCTACTTACACTTTTAATTTAAATAGTTATATAGGTAATATAGAAAATTTAGTCTTTGATTGGTGTTGAAGCTGTTTTCAGGGTCCAACAGGAACCATTTGGCCCACGGGACACTTTACTTCATTAGGCCCACTACTTCCCTAAAAAAAAATGGAATTTAAAAGTTTTAGACGCGCAGATAGTTCACATTTTGACTCTTTATTTACAGGAAATATTAAATTATGCGAAAAACATTTTTATTTAGGTTAAAACACAAAATAATTAAATCAAATTATTAAAAAAGACAATTAACAATACTACAAAAGTAAATGCCCTTTTAGGAAACTCCAACAATATGTAAAAATCTTCTATATTGGTAACATATAACAATCCATACGAGCTCTTCAACTAATAAAAAAAGAAGCTAAACTAAATAGTACTAAACTAGATAATAGTAACAAAAAAATATAACATATATAAAAGTTTCAGAACTAAACTACACAAATATTGGGGTTGCAAATACATAAACTTATATATTTTGGTACCTAATGATAAAAGTTTGCCTAATTAAAAAGAAGGATTAACAACAAGAGACTAGAAGACAGAAATTATTGATTCATTATCAATATGTTTAAGCAAATTGCTTAATTCAATGTTTGTTAATAATGTTGATTTGAAAGGATCATCGACCAACATAGATTTTAATCGAGTTTTAATATAATATTTAGTGCTTGTGTTTAAGCACTTTTGAGCTGTATTTTATCAAGTTATTTAAATCTAGTGCCCAACCCAATTTACTGAATGTGTACCAAATAAATAACTTTTGTTATAATTTTCTTTTATGTTTAGATGTGGTATTATGATACCAAATCTGAGCTACTATAGTCATCAAATAAATAATATCAGGGGAATGAGAAGTAATGCACGACTCATATTTTCTTTATTTTAAGAGTGCTTCATTTAAAATGCATAATAAATTCAATTCAATTCCAGTCAAACTTTATTCGCGTCACAAAATAAAAAATATACGCATGTCAATATACAGGGAGTAGGTACACAGAATATAAAATACATAAAAGAATTAAAGCGACTTCCAAAGTTATAATTAAGGTCTAAAACAATTACTTATAGTGACAAAAATTGCAAGACAAAACAGGCTTTTGTAAAACTGAGAAACTGAGGACAAAACTATACATACCTTTGGTGGATTATTCAAAAATGTAAAACACACAAAACTTACTAACTTACAAGCCAGCAGATATCCTTCCCACCTTTCTTTCGATAAGTTAATAATTACATTTTTCTACTTCTACTCCTATATTTAATTGATTTCTTAGACATTTTCTACCTGTATAGTAATGAAGTGCATTACGATACTCACATTTCATTACTAAACTGGGTTTTAACTTTTAACCAATCAAAATTCGACATCACAGTGATATTCGGTTAATATCAAAGAGAGCCATGATCATGACATTTAAAATTTATCAATTTTGACAGTTCATAAACCAATTTACTAAATAAATTATACAAATTAAAGATTATTTTTTTATTATTATGACTGTTCGTAGAAAAAATGGTGTATGCAACTCAGATTTGATGGCTATTAAGACCCTCGCATTCGTTACGACACTCGCCTACGGCTCGGCTCGTATCGTAACTCTCATGCTCGTGTCTTAATAGCCATCATTAAATGCTCATTGCATAATATACTATTAACGGTCTGATAAAAAAAAGTCCACTGATACTATAGTAAGCTTAGATACAAGTAATTTTTTCACTTCTGTTTTGTGTTTATTGAAGGGCATTACTTTAATGGCACTTGGAATACCGTTGAAAAAAAACCTGCAATAGTAATTTGTAGATAGGCGTGACTTTTGTCAATTCATTTAAAATTTTCTTAATTCCCAAACTAGCCAAAAGCCATATCATCGTAATTAGTTTATAGAAGCCACTACTTTTTAATTAATAATTCTGTCAGGGCTGAAAATGTTGCAGGAGCTTGTTTTCCTCATTTTAAAATTGACTATGGATTAACCGAATTTTAGGGATTAACCAATTGTTAATTGTTTCATATTCGTTAGTTACCGTAGAAAATAAAATATACGAAAACTCAACTCAAACTAAACATATATTTGTACTTCCAATTTCAAAATTAAAAATTATTTTGTTCCTGATAACGACTCGTTTACATAACTTGAACATATTCTGAGAAGTGTTATGGGGTGCAGTTTAAGGACCACTACTTTGAACTCCGATTAGTAAATTAATCAGTCTAGGATATCACAAATCTATTAAACTCATATTCCTAGCGTTCACCCCAAGAGTGATTAGTAACGATCACCATCGGTCGTGTTGAATGTTATTTTTTCAACTGCTACTTGTGAGGGATTACTTATTATCGGACGCGAATTTAAGGAGCGAAAAATTTTTATAATACATGACCACTGAACGAAGTTTTGTGTCAACTCAATCCGTCAAAACAATGACAAGTGAAAACAGAATGACGTGTGGAACTTTTTTGTAAAAATGAATTTAGTAAATATGGATTTACAACGGTTCCAGATATTACATAAAGAAAACAGAGGAGGAGACAGAAAGAGCATGGTTAGACGCTGTGCTTGTGACACGACGGCTCGGGTTCGATTCCCATCAGTGGCAAGGGATGATTTTCAATTTTTTTAAGGTTATGTTTAGTTCTTTTATAAATTTGAGTTAGTTTTTGGTTAGTTTTGTTTGGTTGTGCCCCGAAGCGAGCGGAGGGCCATGCGTGAAGTGAAATAATAGTAAACGTTTCATAGGAATCAGATGATAAACATGCGCGAAGGTGCCCAAACGAAATCCATAAAAGTCCACGTGGACCCTTGGAAGGTTAAAGTGCTAGTCTGAGTTCAAAGCAGTGGCCGTAAGCCTAATAGAATTAATTATTATTGAGATATTCTTTCAGCAACATTGCAGATCGGTCACGCCTTATTAAAAGTATTTTGCTATTGTCTAATATCAATTCATAAAAAATACATAGTAAAATGGAGTTACCTTGTGTCAAGGTAATCGATTTTTTTTCAGTTGTTAATTACAAATTTCTTCTAATGCCAGGTTGTGGATATAAATACACTATTATTTTTACACAATGACATGAATTTTGAAAAAAATATAGAAACTTTTGACTATGCCGCATTGAGATGAAATGGGACCAACCTATTATAATGAATCTTGCAAATTACACTACTATTTGGTTACTTGGATCTGTTAAAACACAATATTATATATTCACTTACAATTATTGCAAATCTCTACTAAAAAATTATTTTGAAAGAAAAAACCTATTATAACAAAGCTGCATAACAATTGAAAAATCCTACACCCTATCGTACTAATAAGCAAAATATTAAATACTTCTATAAATGTTTAGACTACCATAGCAAAGCAATATGTATTTTTTCGTAGCCAATCGATATTTTTCAGCCTTTTCAGTCTGCAGAAATGCTTACATCTTCCATACTGTCTCAATCGTATCGTATATTCTTCTATCTCACATTTTTGTCGTGACAAGTTGGCAAAAGAACATATTTGTTGTTGTTTGAACCTCAAAAAATTGCAGGGAAATTTCACAGTTAATTGACTCGAGACGCCCAACCAAAAATTTACTTAAGTACTGTTTTATTACTTTTGATCTTAGTTTGAATAATTTTCATTACAGGTCAGTCGATCCAGAAAACACTGGAGATATTGAGGATACTATAATCATATTTGATAATGAATACCACGATAATTTAAAACAGGAAATCGCTTAAATTATCGTGCTATTCATTATCAAATATCGTTATAGTATCTTCAATATCTCCAGGGTCTTTTCGATCAATTGACATTTATTGAAAATTATTCATTACTATACTTTGACTATTGATACTATGATCTGAAACAGCCACACATAAACCTGGTGTAATAAGCAATCTATTTATTCATTTATATTGAATTGGTAATTTTAATTTACTAGGTCTCTTTTGAAATAGCATATTTGCAAAAGTATCCGACCATAAGTTGCAATATTATACTTGTAATTGCTTGATCGATATTTTTTCCAATAAGATAA
>MU182018.1:486596-501634 GCA_016904865.1 Pissodes strobi | reverse complement strand
TAATAATAATAATAATAATAATAATAATAATAATAATAATAATAATAGTAATGGTAATAATAATAATAATAATAATAATAATAATAACAGTAATAATAAATACAATGATGAATAAACACCTCTTCATTAAGATGAAGTTCCTGTTACCTTAAACTACTTTCTGCATACCACTACGCCACCAGAGATGTTGAAAGCATTTTGCTGAACCATGGGTAATTCTGATACATAGTAGGTCTTCTAGACCGTTCTGCCCTTTTGTGATTTTTTGGTTGATTGGCAAAGGAAGAATAAGTTACCGTAATCTGGGGTGAAATCGGACATTTTTTGTTGTTTTTCGCTAATAACTCGTTCCCCTTTGGCAAAAAAAAATTGAAAAAATAATTAAGGAAGTCCTATATCTCTAAAATATGACACGATAAAAAAATATACAAAAAAATATTGCCCCCCCTACTTTTTTTTTGGTTAAAATCTGTCCGTTTTCGCCTCTATGTGTGGGGTGAACATGGACACCTATTTGTTTTGCATTATAAATCGTCTTTGATCGTGAAATGGGGCGTAGGCGGACAAAAAAAAATTAAATTTATAATTTCTTATAAGCCACAAGAAAAAAAAGCATTTTTCCAACAAAAACAACTTTATTTTAGGAAAATAGAACTATAGGAATTTTATAATATATCGATGCTTGTCTTAAATTTTTCCTCCCCATTTTCACATCATCTAGTGCCCTCTGTAATGTTGTTTCATCATAATTCATAAAATTTAGGCCAATCTTCTTTTTGTAGTTCCTTACTATGGTCCGCCTTTGCCCCACGTGAGGACAATATTTTATGTTTTAATTATTTTAAAAAAAACTAAAAGAGGTATTATTATCATTTTATCGCCAAATATTATCCACATAATAGTTAACATTTTAATGCTAAAACAAATGTTATATATCTAAGCCTTACCTGTTAGCAATAGTTTGTTTTCACTAATTCAAAGAAATATACAAAACTCGAGATGAAATTAAAGCCGATTTGTGGGCGACCGGAGAAAATTACACTTGTCGCAACCATCCACGTTAGCGTTTTAATCTCTACTAACATGTCTGAACAGATCCCGCGCGATTTTGGGGTACCTGTGAGATGCCCTTGAAATAATTATGAGAACCCGTGCTTCTGTCCGCGTTCGCCTCTACAATCCGACTTCACCCCCAGATTACGGTAATATTGTTTTATGTCAACCTGCGCCATATTTTACACCAAGGGAAAACAAATTCTCCCAGAATATTGCTGCTTTTTCGATAATATTATACATCAATATAAGTCCCGTCAGCAACTTTTGTCACCTTCCCACCATAGTAAAATTTTTTCGATCTTGAAATTCTACTAAAACATAGTCCCCGTGTTGACTACGTCAATACCATCATGCAATTCCATTTTTGGCGATTCTTCTTCAAATAATGATACAATCTGAAGATGAGTCGGAAGGGTAATCAGGGTCATCAGGTTCGGAATCATCGCCTTCATCAAAGACTTTTCGTTTTATTTTTATTTTAGTTTTAATTTATTTTCCTTTTCTTTGACTTTTTTTTTTAATTTGCTTTATTGATTATTTTTCTGTAGTATTAGTGAGAATCATACTTCGACCTTACTTT
Organism: Pissodes strobi; assembly: GCA_016904865.1. NCBI lineage: Eukaryota > Metazoa > Arthropoda > Insecta > Coleoptera > Curculionidae > Pissodes > Pissodes strobi. The sequence continues at coordinate 499,998 of MU182018.1, read as the reverse complement.
TGCATTTTTTTGTCAAGGTGGCGCTGTGAAGTTGCTCCGCCACAGTTAACCCCTGATTCTACGTTTGTCTCAGATTCTGGAATCTCATTTTGACTTAGTCCAGCATAATTGATTCCTTCAGGTCGATCGCTGAGAGAATTGCGTAGATAATTTTTTTCGGTGAAAATATCCCTGTTAAATGAATAAATCTCACACCGTTAAAACCCTCATGTGATGTTTTTTGGAGTCACTGATTTTTGATGTTCAAACTGTACACAAACTGCTAGTTATAAATAAATTGAGAACGTGTTTACTGGATTATTTTCTGTCAAATTGTCAATTGGCGCTGCATAGAATCAGAATCTTTAAAAGGCGCAGAGCACGTAACGCCCTATGGTTGCAGCAAAGTGATGATCGTGACATTATTATTTTTTGCTATGTCGACTGCTCCAATCCTTATGTGGCTGGCGTGGTTATTCACGATAAGAATTGTAGTGTTGTCTTTAAATGAGAGACTATAATTAACAAAATGCTGCATCATGCTTGGACATAGATCAGCAATGATCCGGCCACTCGACGATGCTAAGCCCAATATGCCAAGAACAGCATTTATCAGCTTATGATCCCGAGACTTCACTCGAGGAAATACCATCTCTGGATGAATTTAATTTCCTGAAGCGCGCACAATGCATGTAGTGGTTACTAAAATTCCACATTCTGCAGACGCAATTTTCACACCTTTCTAGGCGCTGACTTTTACGGATTTGCTTGGCACTGTGCCAGTAGAGGCTTTCTGTAGATTAAATATTCGGGAACGAATCTAATTAAAACTCATTCCAGAAGAATAGAGTAAAAGACGTCATTCTTGATAATGAACAGCTTTGGGATTGCCTTATGCTCAAAGTTCCATTTCTCTTTAGAAAACCTTGCATCCAATCCACCCCAGCAGATTTATTCAAATATTCAGAAAGTGTTGCTTCTTGTTCTGCTGTAAACACAAGACCAGTTTGATAATGTAGCTTACAAATAATGATTTTCCCTACTCATTAATTAATTTCATCTTAGCCTAATATATAACCATCACTTAAGGGGAACGATTCTATCTCTTACCGGCTCTGTGACACATGATCCACTTCATACCGTGTAGCAATAGACCTAATTTTTACTGCTTTTACGGCGCTTTACAGAATGGCTGTAACACGACTTCTCATGATTATTATAGCCCTAAGCGAGAAAGTGAGGACACATGTGGGGCAGATTGACAGGTTTCAACCATCCCCGTTTGTTTGGTTTCATCGTGCCCCATCAATACTTTTTTCGAATTTTGCCACTTGGAGCTAGCCGCAGCATGGCAACTAATAAGGTCAATGAAACGTTGACTATTATTTCACTTCGCGCACAGCCCTCCGCTCGCTACGGGGGCGGAACCAACCAAAACTAATCCAAGGCATGCCCGATATAAAGAAAAAAACTTTTTACAAATACAACCTTAAAAAAAATAAAAACACCGGCGGGAATCGAACCCGGGTCGCCATATCACAGGCCCAACATCTGATCACTGGACCACTAGAGCACTTAAAAACAATTCGTCGCACCGCAAAGACATGGGTAAACTGACAGCTCACTGGTTACTCTGCTACGGCTAGCCGGAAGTATATTGGTACAGTGACATGCTAATATGGAGCAGCATCGCCACTAAAATTACTCCAAGAGCGTTTCAACCTGTCCCAGTTTCCTCTACACTGCGTTTATTTTGACAGTTTAAACTAAGTCCAGAATTTGTTTTCATAAGTTATGAAAATGGCTTAAATCTCGTGTTTAATCCTCTTTGAATCCAGTTTTCTGCTCCTGAGTCAGTTACCAGCTTGTAGAACTAACTTCAGATCGGCTCTAACAAATGTAACCTCAACGTGTTTAAAATATTCTTTCAGTCTTAAAACCATGTACAAATAAATTAATGTGTCTTCCCTCGCTTATCTAGCTTCGCCCATTAACTGTCACTTTTGTGCATTCCTATTGGTTTAATTAAGATTCATAACGGAACTGTGGGGTGGATGTACTCTCGCCCTTTTTTAAGTCATGATATGAATCTGCTTGGTTTAAGTCAATCTTGAAATATTCCGGACTTGACTTCTATTTTTGTGAGGCAAATATTGTTACTTATTTCTCCAGCCGATTTATTGAACATTTCTATATAGGGCCCAAATCGCCCAAATGCTAATTTAATTTAATTAATTTTTCTAAGCTGTTTTGAAAATTAATTCCAAAAGATTATGCTGTCATTTTCAGTCGTATTGAGATTTGATTTGAAGCGGTCGTACTCTCAAACGCGCTTGAAATTTTGGAAATAAACGTAGTGAATGAAGTGTTTATCATTTATTTATTTATAATTTGTCGACAATAAATGTTAATAGACGTTACATCGTCATGTCTAGGAACTGGCAATATATATGTATTTAATGGTAATAGTTCAAAACGGATATTAAATTCCATGCAGAAATGAATTACATTTATGGTTAAATACTTAGACTATATAATAAGGACTATATACTCTAAGGTTAAATACAATGTTAGGTTACCTCCAATTAATATCTTGCAGCATTTTCATGGTGTTTTTGAAAATATTTTAACATAATATTGCTGAACCAACCGGAAATAAACTAATTGCTCTTTGAGCAGCTGCATCTAGTTTGTCTCGCTCCTCCTTATCTCATAGACATATATCCGGTTTTATAAAGAAACTAGCTAGCATGGCGTATATTATCTTCGTCGTGCCAGCAAATATTACGGATATATCTCGAATACGTTTCTTAGAGTCCATTATTTTATCAGGGTGCTTACTTACAATTAAATATGGTACTTTTTGAACGGAATCTATCAAATTTTGGATATATGGTTTCAATATATTTTCATTTACTTCTGTCCTAAATGATTTTATATTTTCACATAGTCTTTCTAATAATTTGGCTTAATGGCGCTGCAAAAAATCTAGGCCAATTCAAACCTTGGAAATTATTCTGAATTTCACCATTCCCTCGATACATTCCCATATTCTTTCAAAAAGTTGATTTTGTTACTTTCCATTAGGCTAAAGCAATTCTGATAGCTGTTTATTCACATTGTACATCTTACATTTCGCACATTTTCTTCACTAATATCGTCGTATTTCTTAGAACCTACTTTACGAATTTATTTCCTGGGCATGTTGTTTACTGGACTTAAAATAGATTGCACAACTTGAGGTAACTCTAACTTGAAACACTTACTCTCTCAAATTACCTCAAACAGGGCATTTTTTAAATTTTGTGTGCAAAAAGAAATTATTAAATGGATAAAAGCCGACAATTTAAGTGATAATATTCTTTAAAACAAACAAGGTAGCTGATAACTTTCATGGAACTTATACCTTTTAAGTTTTAACTGTCTTTTCAAGATTATTAACTAAGTTATTGGTAAAAATTCAATACAACACAGTTTTATCCAAAATACCGAAGCGGAATTTTTCTATTTGCGTTGAAAATTATTCAATATCGACGCCCAAAGTATTATCGAAAGAAACCTCTTTTCGACACTTCTTCCCAGTTTTTTCAACTGTTGTTTGCACTGATATTAACAAAACTGTTTATGTCAAAACCCATCGTAGCAAAAGTTGTGACACCGCCTTGAAAGATATCTTTAGCAGACAGAAACGATCATGAGATCACAAGATGGCCGCGCACTTGCTGAGGGGACTACACATTTTCAGCATCAATTTCTTATTTCCTATTTTGTGTAAGTACCTAAATGAATAACAACAAACTTTTTGATAAATAATAATAAATAATAAAACAATAATAATAAAACAGGAAATGTTAGCTTTCATTTTCCAGGATTCATATCCCCTAGGCGAAGGGATGCTGAGCTGTGTTAAATTTTCAGTTTGATCTCCAGCAATGAGAATATGGAACGTCTCCGACAGGCTTGGAGGCAATGCCTCACCCAGTCTTGGAAATCTTCCCTTCTAAAAACACCTTTTTTTCTTTCCCAAAATTGTAACCCATGCAACCTATGGAATATAAATTGGACCCCTTATACTATTTGGAAACTTCACTGTTGCTCGTTGTCTACGTTTACTTTGCCCTGTGCTTCGCCTACAGTATAAATTAAAATTAGTTTCATCAATGAACAAAACATTTTTCTATGTTCCAACATACTGATTCTACGTACACCCTACATACTGATTCTACGTACGTCCTACGTCTATTAACCCCTTGGGTCAGATGATGAGTCAATGTAGAAGTTATAAGACGAACATCTAAATACTATGCAGTCTCATATACCTTATTATATTTTCCTCGACGCCCTTGTCTATGTCGAACCTGAATTATTTTCTCGACAAAAGCATGCTCGGCAACGGCAATACTTGATTTTTCTGTTGTACCTTATTTTAAATGAGCTATGTGTTCTTTGAAACCCATTTTTATAGATCTTCTAGTTTGTCCAATATACAGTGGTATACTGGGGATCGTATGGTATCGAAACATATTTTGTATTTTCATCTTGATTAACGAAAGAAGTGGAATCACGGATAGTTTTCTAAACGCATACTAATTAAAATAGTATTGAAATCATTAACTTTCGCTATATTCTTAACTGCCTCCTTTCCATTGTTAAGTATTTCTGTACTGAGAAGAAAATTAGCCATACAGTGTACTAAGAAATGAATACTGGCCAATTTATGTTGGGTGTAGAGGAAGGTGTATTTGGAGGTATATCGGTTAACTTGCGAATAGGTTGAAAATATCACTTTCGTTCCTGCGCATATTTCACTTTTCGCATGGCTGCTCAAGAAAAGAAAACTAACCAAGTGCTAACCAAAACTAACCCAAGGCATACCAAAAATCAGGAAAAAAACTGTTCAGAAAAAATAAAATAAAAAAAGCAACAAGATTTCAACCCGGGCCGCCGAATCAAAACCTAAGCATCTAGACCCCTCAACCACGAGGGCTCTTGCGCAAACTGATTGGATCGCGAAGATATGGCGCGAATGCAAGAATAGTGGCCAAATGGTAGTTGAGCATTGTTCTCGACTTCATAAATAAATTTAGTGGTGGGGAAATGGTTGTCTAGTTTTGCTAGTTTTGTTACAAAACCTTCTATATTAGCAGTCTTCGTATCGAAAATCATATCATGTCATCCATATACCTGTACCATACCCTTGGAAAATAGTCGAACTCACTGATTTCGTTTCCAAATCTACTCATTAAAAGATTAGCTAAGAACTGCGATAAACTGTTGCCCATTGCCGTATCTTCACGTTGTTCGTAATAGTTGTTATTATATTGAAAACAATTTTGATTCAGGCAATTTGGTTAAAGCTAAGTATTATTGTATGATTTCGTTATCAAAACTAATCATCTTAAGTAATTCACTAAGTTATTTGGAAGGTCTGTGGGATTGGTACACTGGGGAATAATGAGCTAACATCAAATGAGATTAAAATTTCACCTTTCTTAAGATTCGTCCTCTTAATTTTGTTAATGAAATCTAGGGACTAAGTACTTCTGAATTATGTTTTTATAGGCAAATTTTCAAACTGGTTGCTAGCCGCTTGTATATATTATAAGATCCTATTGCCGAAACTATGGTACGCATTGTGTTCCCAGGTTTATATATATTGGGAAGACAGTACAGTTTTCATACAGTAGGATCGCTCACTCATAATTTTTTATTAATTTGATCAGAAATAAGGTTGCTACAATGGATTCCTTTAGATATTATTATAAGGACCGGATTGGATTAAATTATCGACTCTTTGCAAATATTCGCTTTTGTCCAATATAACAACCTTACTTCCTTTGTCAGGTCTTTGTTTTAAAAAAACATCTTTCTCCTTTAATCTTTTAATCATACATTTTCCTTCCCCATGTCGGTCCAGAGTTTTTATTAATATTAATTACGTTTTTGAGATCTGATTTCTGCAGCCTGCGTGCCTTTCTAACAAATCCTTTACAGAAGATTGAGTTTCTACAATGTGTACCACTTCCTGAGTTTTTTTTATATTGATACTAAAAAATGTCGTTCATGAATTTTGCATTACTCCCTGCAAATGATAATTTACCCTATATTGTAGGAAATATAAAAAGCTCTATTCAACATCTTCCTGAATTCACTAAAGAATTTGTTAAGAGAGACATGCAAAAATCAGATCAGAAAAAAACGTAATTATTAATAATAAAAACTCTCGACCTGAAAAAGGAAAAATTATAATTAAAAAATTAAAGGAGAAAGATGTTTTTTATCTAAAAGCTGACAAAGGTAATAAGGTAATAAGGTTGTTATATTGGATAAAAGCGAATATTTTCAAAGAGTTGATAATTTAAGCCGCTCCGGTTTTTATAATAAAATATAAAGGAAGTTAAAAGCACTTTGAAGAAATATATCAACCCTATTTTAAATTAGATACAAATTATCAGTGAGCAATCCTACTATACCAAAACTATTTTGTCTTCTCAAAATCTATAAACCTGAGAACAGAATGCCTTCCATTGTTTCGGCAACAGGATCACCAACTTATAATATATACAAGTGGCTAGCAAACCAGTTTGAAAATTTATCTACAAAACAACATAATTCATAAATACTTAATTCCTTAATTTAAGGGCACGGATCTTAAGGAAGGTGAAATTTTAATCTCGTTTGATGTCTGCTCATTGTTCCCCAGTGTACCTATCCCACAGACCTTGCAATACCTTAAGGAATTACTTAAGATTAAGAGTCTTGATAAATAAGTCACACAAGAATACTTAGCTTTAATCAAACTTTGCATGTATCAAAATTATTTTCAATATAATAATAACTATTACCAACAACTACGTACCTTTACGGCAATGAGCAACAGCAACAGATCCGATTAAACTTTATAAAGCGATTCAACTCTGAACCATCAAAAAACACTAATTTAAATCATTTGATAAGCTCAGTGCAGCTCAAAAGTTACCCTTTTCCGATATATTTTTACCCGATTAAGTTGAAGAATTAAAACTCGAATAAATATTATCTTTTAGTATATAATTGTCGCAAAAATCCGATAGGTGAGTCATTTTATTTATTTTAATACAAAGGGGGTTATGCAGGGGTTATTTGAATAGTCTTACAGAGTAGAATATATTTTCCCAACATTTCAACTTCACACACCCTAGAGTAAAATGGCGACATGTTCATAAAGTTCCAGGTTTGGATCGAGAAAATACCAGTGTCGGTATAACAAATATTCGTGATGGACTTAATACAAAACTGAACCATGCTGTGTCTCGTTCATTCTCTACTATAAATAAACCCTAAGAAGTACAGAGGTAATTATAATTATCTGCTCATCTCGGCCATTACATTTGACGCAGAAGTCCTTCCAAGTACCCCACTCGATCCTCGATCTGGCACCTTTTTATTTTTCACTTAACTAATTATTTCTGCGTTAAAAAATTTTAGATACGAAAGTATTTGGTTTTTTCACAGAATATTAAAAACGTCTATTTGGTATTCGTTACGCTAACAAAATTTACACCAAGATAAGTAAATAAATTTATTCTAGATTGCAATTTGCAATTTTAAAAGAGTGATTAAAGAAGCTAGTTGAAATTCTATATCGAACACTTGGAACTTTTAACACCTCAAAACTTAAGTGAAAGAATTAAGTTCTATTGTAATGTTAGTTGAAAAAAATATAAAATCAAATAAAAATAATAAATTTAAATTGCATTTAAACTCTGCGTTGTCTAGAACGTAATTTTATAAGGATATATGGTGGAAACCCTGTGATAGATGTATGTCCATCAGAATTCACTTACTACGTCACAACTCGGAATTTTTGAGCTTCTACTTCAGACCTTTGCATTCTGAGTTACTATATCACAACCCAGATGTCATATTTAAACATTCTTATATTCTAAGTTGCTGTCATTTAACCAAATAAAAGTTGTGGAATATGTTCGTATTGTCCCCAAACTAACCAAAACTGGTTAGCTTTGGTCCGTTTCTGCTTGATTTATTAAATATAATCCACGGCGCCACTCATCGACTATATTCAAATTTTTTAAGGTACTAATATGGTAACTGAAATTTCGAATTGTGACCTATAGTAATTATGAACATCAGCGTTGTAATGAAGTATGTATAAATTGCCTAGTTATGACGTCTCAAGATTGTCCACCAGATTTATCGGTAGATATTTTCGGTCACTTACGTTATATTTATTAGGGAAAATATTTAGGGACTGCAGACTGACATCTGAATTTATTAAAATCGATTGTAAAATTATATCGAATACTATATAGGTAGGTATACTAAATAAATGAATTTTTAAAATAATATCAAATAATGTGCTCTGACGCATATTTATATTTTTCTATTGTGTACAATACAATATATAGGGTATATTTTATGTATTAACTGTCTTTTACCTGTGTGATTTCAGGAATATGTGTCAATTTGTGTAACACGTATGTTCTAATATGCATTGTTAATTCTTAAAATAGTTTACATGTTTATTATTCTAGTCCTAATCAGAAGAAATGCTTAATGTTATATTAAATAGGATAGAACAGAAAATTTGCATCTATTAATTATTCAAATCAGAGACGTAACCAGGACAGCTCTGGGCACAAATATGCTTTAGATCCCTATATTTTATATTCCATCTAATTGAAATAATAAAAAGCAGAACTGTATTCAGAAAAATATATATACAAGAATGATACATGTATTTTTCTGTTGACAAGTTAAGAAACTAAAACAATTTGTAATAAGAATCTTTAAAACTGTATTGTAACTGATTATTCGTTAAAAGCTTTTTCCAAGCTTTGGCATTGGCGAAATAATTTAGAATCGTGAGAACTAAAGAAGCTGCAACCTTGTGTTCTATTTCATTAATGAAAGTATACGTAATCATCCCGCTTCCGTGGCAGACTTAAATTATTCTTATTTTGTTTATTTACTCAATCATCAATGATCCTTTTATTGTTTACAACAGTTACTGGTAAGATAAAAAGTAAAAGAAAATTGATCCACCGACATACCTTTATCTAAGTCTTTCTTATTGACAACTTTAAGAAAAAACTTCGTAATAGTATTTTAATCAATTATTAATTCAAATTATTTAAGTGTTTTGGGCTCTACAAAATTTTGGATAAAAACTCCGAAACAGAATTTTTACACACGACGCCGATGGCGACGGGCGTTTCATGCTAATGTGGTTACATTAGCAGCATCAGGAGATGATTAAAACTAAACTTATAACTTATAATCTACCTAGCTTATATTTTATACTAACTGTTTGCTTAACCCCTTCCGCTCCAGCCTCGTTTTTTCAGGTATAGGGTTCTATACCAAATAATTCTTTTATGAGAAATTGATTTTAAGGGAGCTGTGATCTAGGTAGGATAAAAGAAGAAAATTTTATGTAGACTAAATAAAAATTTTAAACAATTAAATTTGTTTAAGAAATTAATGCGTTTACCAGAATATTCACATGTGGATATATAGATACCTACACCAAAATATCCACGCTTGGATCTGAATCCAATTTTGAAAATATTCAAGGAAAAACACGTAAGTAATAATACATCGACGAATCAATACTAAAAAAATAAAGAATGACATTGACACGTATTAGTCGTTCTGCAGTATTCTACGCGATGAAAACAAACGCACTCCGCACGCCTCTATTATGTGATCGGCCAAAGCGAAACCATTGGACAGAACCGCATTTTGTAATATTATAATTTTATGTTTGAGGGTTTTTAACACACTAAAAACAATCTCTCCATGACCTTTATATAAAACATAATTATATTGCTAAACATGCCGTATGAGAATATTGAAAGCTTTATAAAGGGATAAGGAGTATTCACTACAGAAAATCATGTTTAGGGATATTCCAAAAAGTCGAACAGGAACTATCTTTTCAACGAAAAAAGAGAGTAACACAAAGAGATGAAAATAATAATCTATCAAAAAATCAGTATGAACTAAATATAAAACACTAAACTTCTTATTTAAAAACCAAAATTATTGAATTATATGCTCGACATATCCACCATTTTCTTCAATGCATTTCCTATATATTCTTTTCTGCATTTCTACAGCAGCTAAAATCATTCCCTGGTTTCGATTGTTCAATAAATCAACTTCCCGAGTTATGATGTTTTTAATCTCATCTGCAATCAGTTGTTGTTCCCCTTTCAATTTCCCTTTTAAATAACCCCAAAAGAATGTATGTATCCATGATGGTTAGGTCCGGGCTGTTTGCTGGCCACCTTATTTGACCAAACCTACGGATCCACAGAGGAAAATTCTGATTTAAAAAATCAGTGACCCCCGCAATATTGTGGGCCGGGCAGCCATCTTGTTGCCAAATTGTATTTTGATTCCTATTTACCAAATTTTGAACTACTGGTCTTATCAGCTCCAAATATGATTTCCGTTCAAATTTCCCTCATAAAATATTGGCCCCAAAACTTCATTATTGCCGATGCCACATACCACACATGCACTGAGCGTCGACCCGAATGATGAATTTCCCGGAAGGCTCGGGGATTTTCGCGTGCTCAAAAGTGCTAATTTTTTCTGTTAAATTTGCCAGATGTTGAAAATTTGCTTCATCTGTTCAGAAAATATTGTTAAATAACTGCCCTTGTCTGTCCAAACGACACATCATTTCTTGGCAGAACTGTAAACGCTTGGCCTCTTGGCTTGGCTCAGCGCTTGGACGGGTAAAATTTTGAAAGGATGAAATTTATATTTTGTCAGAGTATTCTGAATTTTATAATATGTTTTTCCTAAAGCTTCCATCGCACTTGGAATAGAAACACCAGGATTTTCTAAAAATATTAAGTAATCAGAAATGATGCAAAATAGTCCTTGCCTTAAATAAAATACCTTGAAAATGCAGAAAAATGTTTAAGTCAACATTAGCGTAATTTTCGTCTCTTCGTGCTACTCTCTTTTCCGATTAAAAGATAGTTCCTGCCCAACTTTCTGGTATATCCTTAAAAATATCTTCCTGTAGGGAATTCTCCATATCCCCTCATAAAACCGTCGATATCCTCTTACGGAAAGTTTAGCATTATAATTATATTTTATATAAAGTTCATAGATTTCTCGTTTTTCGTTCTCAGAATAAACAATTTCGAAAGGATTACAAGTATTATATTTGACACTTTAAAAGTATTTAATGACGTAACGTTCACGTCAAAATCATAGATTACGCACAATAAATTATACTGTATTGTATCTAAATCCAAATCCGTCGCACGTTATAATCCGGCCACCAGTTACGCCTCTTTCAGACGATACGGATTTTAGCCGGTCCGGTTTATTGTAGTCCAGTAGTGCATTAAACTAATTGTCACAAGGTTTTAATGCACCACTCACGTTAAAACCAATAGAACCGGACCGGCTAAAATCCGTATCGTCTGAAAGAGGCCTAAATGTCATAAGAATATGCATGGCGTCATTGATGGCGTGCGACGGATTTAGTTTTAGATACAGATTAGTTTTAGATTATAATTAATATTATTCAATTTTCACTTTCAGGTGTAAAGATAAATATCTTTTGCATCTAAGAATCTCCTATCAGATATATTATGAATTAATTCTAAATTCTTAATTGTTACTCTATGATTATTATCAAAAGCATGCTCGGCAACCCTTGATTTTTCTGGTCTACCATACTTTAAATGACCTATGTGTTATTTGAGTTTTTTTGAATATCGTTTGTTCACTTTGTTCTATACAATCTTCTAGTGTGCCCAACATATTTTTGGTTACAATCCATAGATCCAATTTCATAAATTCCACTTTTTTTCAATATATCAACTTTGTCCTTTGGACCACCCAATAATTTCTTAATATTAAACTAAGTTTGGTATGCTAATTTTAAACCTACTTCCTTAAAAACTTTTTGGAGTCTTCTAGTATATAGGTATGGTATGGTATCGAGATATATTTTGTATTTTCATCTTGACTAACGAAAGAAGTGGAATCACGAATGGTATTTCCAAATACATGCTTATTAATTAGTTATTAAGTTAGTATTGAAACCATTAACTTTCGCTATATTCCTAATTGTCTCCTTTCCATTATTAAATATTTCTGTTATGAGAGGAAAATTAACCATGAAGTGTACTAAAACATGAAAGCTGGCCATTTCGTGTTGGTCGCAATCAGGGCCGTAACCAGGATCTTTTCACGGGGGTCGGTGCCCGCCGGAGTTCCATCCAGGATGGCGACAAATTTTCGTGGTGCCACGCCCAATTATCGTCCAAACCAAAAATCGTAAAAATCGTTAAAAAAAATGCAATATTATCATGACGTCGCGGCCGCGCTCATTACTTGCTGATGAGTAAATGCTTAATTCTCGCACTAGACCGGTTTGTTTTGATGTTTTGACTACGTTGCATAAATACACGGAATATAAATTATATCGCATGTATGTATATACGTGCTACGCTTACACTAGGTATATTCAATCCACAATCCAGTGTTGCTATTCGCCGGATTTTTAAAGATTGCTTTTATTTTTCTAATTTTTTTACGATTACAGTTTGCAGTCGGATTTCCTGAACTTGTTTAGTTATGTTACAAAGTCTTCGATATTAGCAGTTTTTGTGTCGAAAATCGCGAAAATGTCATCTACATACCTGTACCATACCCTTGGAAAATATTCGAACTCTTGACTGATTTCATATTCAAATTTACTCATGAAAAGATTAGCTAAGAACGGCGATAAAGAGTTGCCCATTGCCGTGCCTTCAAGTTGTTGGGAATAGTTATTTTTATATTAAAAATAATTTTCATCCATGCAAAGTTTGGTTAAAGTTAAATATTCTTGTTTGATTTCGTTATCAAAACTATTCATCTCAAGTAATTCACCAAGGTATTGCAAGGTATATGGGATTGGTCCACTAGGGAACATTGAGCTAACATCAAACGATATTAAAATTTCACCTTCATTAAGATTCGTACCTTTAACTTTGTTTATGAAATATAAGGAATTAGGTACTTCTGAATTATGTTGTTTTATAGGTAAATTCTCAATACTGGTTTGCTAGCCACTTGCGGATACGGGACGCATTGCGTTCCCAGGTTTATGAATATTCGGAAAACAATATTATTTCGGCATAATAGGATTGCTCACAGATAATTTGTATTTAATTTGATCAGAAATAATATTGCTACATTTCTTCAAAGTGTTTTTAACTTGTGTTGCCATCTTAGATATTGGATTCCTTGAGATTTTGTTATAGGGTCCGGATTCGATTAAATTATCAACTATTTAAAAATATTCACTTTTGTGTAATATAACCTATTACCTTTGTCATCTTTTAGGTAGAAAAAAAAATTTCTTTAATCTCTTGATTATACTTTTTCCTTTTCCAGGTCGAGA
>MU182018.1:460650-481596 GCA_016904865.1 Pissodes strobi | reverse complement strand
AAATCGCGAATATTCGGGTTTTTCCAAAAATCTTCGGAAGTATTCGGAATTTTTAAACTTGTAAGGTGGCATTTTGATCAGCATCTAACTGCGCAACTTTGCCTCCATTCAACCGACCTCGTATCTCTTCTAGTTTCCGAGATCCCAATGATGAGGCTCGAATTTGGGACACCCTGTACACTAGTTTTTTGTTTAAAATATAGTCGGCTTTCTTTGAAGCCCCCGTCGTTCAAGGGCTCTCTCGTCATGCGTGCTCCACGAACTTGTCAACTATACGCCACTGGCCACTGGTGTGAGTGGTATAGCATGCTTTTAAAGTGTTTCTATTTTATTACTTTTTATGTGATACGAAAAATATTAGTTCTTTATTAGTTTTCATCCTGAATAAAAAATATTGTTATATTCTTACTTTGTCGATATAGATTTAATAATGAAAAGAGGAACAATTAAGAATATACCGAAAGTTAATGGTTTCAATACTAACTTAATAAATCGACTAATTAATAGGCGTGTGTTTAGAAAGACCATTCGTGATTCCACTTCTTTCGTTAGTCAAGATAAAAATACAAATTATGTCTCGATACCATATAATCCTCAGTATACCAGAAAACTCCAAAAAGTTTTTAAGGAAGTAGGTTTAAAATTAGTATACCAAACTCAATTTAATATTAAGAAATTATTGGGTGGTCCAAAGCACAAAATTGATATATTGGAAAAAATGGGAATTTATGAAATTGGATGTATGGATTGTAACCAAAAATATGTCGGGCAAACTGGAAGATCTATACAAACGAGATTTAAAGAACACAGAACTTCGTATGGTAGAACAGAAACATCAAGTGTTGCTGAGCATGCTTTTGATAATAATTATAGAATAACAATTAAGAATTTAAAATTAATTCATAATATATCTGATAGGAGATTATTAGACGCATACGAATGTATGGAAATTATTAAATGTAAGAATAGTTTAAATAGAGATAGAGAGAGGGCCTATTCAAAACCGACTCGAGTGTTATTGGCCTATTCCGTATAGTCCATTGTATTGATTGATCGAGCATCACTGGTAAGAATCGAATTTTAAGATCCTTTACAGTCCTACGGTGCTATGCCATATTACCCGCTTCTGAATAGTGGGTTAACGTCACTTTCACTTTATCTACGGTCAAGTCAACTTATTCCGACAGGTCTAGTAGTGCAGTTCCCGACTGTGGCAAGGCTTTTTTGATTTATTTTGTTTGCTTCTTTCTGTAAATTTGGGTTAGTTTGAGTTAGTCTTATTTGCGTGAAGAGTTAACAGTACTCTAAAGTGACGTTAACCCACCAATCAGAAGCGACTGATATAGCATCGTGCCGTAGTACTGTAAGGAATCTTATAATGCTTAGGATTTCAGGATTGGTTCTTTTTGGTTCTGCTTGATTAAGCAAACAGTATAAAATAAAGTTAGGCAGATTTAAAGTTTAGTTTTAATCATCTCCTGATGATGCTAACACGGTTTGCGTCGAGTGCAAAAATTCTGTTTCGGTATTGTGGATAAGGCTCTGTTTTAGTACACAGTGCCGAAGGTTCCAAACCCCAACATAGAAAATATTAACGGACTTGACAGTGTGCATTGCGACAAAACTATTTTACAGGGTATATGTCTGTTCGGATGAGTCATGAGATTTACAAAATGATAATTTTAATTTTTCTGCTCTAGCTAATCCGAAGTAAATTTGCCCTTGAAACATATAGTTTTTTTAGGAATTTCTGCTGCGATGGGGTCACTTAATTGAACCTGGGTCGAGATTCCCATCTTATATACAACAACCTTCTTATAATGGGTGGCTAAAAATTACGAAAACGTAAATTTTAGCTAGCAAGGGTATTGCAAACTCAATAAGTTGTTCAGCTTTAAATTTGTGCTAATTTTTATTACCCATATTAAATCTTTTTGGGAAATACATATTATCATCTCATATACACTACATAAACCTCCGTAATGATTTAACATAACATAAATCAGTCAAAACTTAAATATGAACATCAGCTTGCCATGGATTCACAACGATTCTTGTATTCAGCTCTTTCACCAAGAATAAAAAATATGGGCACTTAAGATTAAACTGTATTAATCCCCTTTTTGTAATTTAATCACACTTGTATAAGATATATATTCCTTATATTTACGGAAATTATTATTTCAGAGAGCAAAAATGTTTATCCAAGAACGTCTTTCTCGGAAAAAAAAATGAACCCGATCCGTGGGATACTGTATAGTATATGACAAATTAAAATAAGTACGTTAACTTTAAACCAAGCCTACCGTATTTCAAAATTGTAACTGCTTGCTAACTCGTCAAAATGTTTTTTAAATTTTAGTAAATTGTTTTGTCTGCATGCAAGGCTGTATAGTATATGACAAATTAAAATATTAAAGTACCTACCTATATTAAATATTTGTCAAATTGTCAGCTTCTTATCTTAAAGAGCTTATATGCATTATTTTTAATGCGACTAATGGCTTCACCTAAACTAATGTTTTTTTTTTCTCAAAAACTTTTGGTATCAGGTTAACTTGATTTAATGTTTTAAATCGTACTAAACACAAATATAAAATTACCCATTTTCGTTTTTATTTTATCATACTTGTCATATATTGACTCTTTGTCATACATTTTAAATATTAAAACATAATTGAATAGTCGATACAGATTGTAGGTTTTACGCATTCTGTCCAATGAGTTCCTTTTCGCTAATTACCAATGACGTTCAAATCGGGCATTGTCAACCCTTGCCCTATTAAAGTTACGCCTCTGATTCAAATGAAACATAATTTTAATTATATATCTATATACTCAAATATGTTTGTTAAATGTACAACTAAAATAAAAATAAAATATAATTTATTTTTCTTGAAATTAATGTGGTATTTTTCAAGCATAAGTTATCTAGTTAAGAATATAGTGAAGAGTTAGAATAGTAAACTAAATCTATATAGGCATCATAATAGTTTTAAAAGTGTACTGGATTAAAATAGATTCACGTCTACCTACCGCAATTTTGAGCCTTCACGCATGTGTACGTGCTAATTCATTTTTCTTGATTTTGGGTATTGCCTTAGGTTAGTTTTGTCTGGTTGCGCCCCCGGAGCGAGCGAAGCCAGTGGAGGGCCACGCGTGAAGTGAAATATTAGAACGACAACACCAAATGCGCAGGTCCGAAGGTCGAAAATTTGCGGTAGGTGGGCGTGAGTTGAAAAATAGGCGTTCATTACATGGTTCCTAAACTATTCAGACACACACGCTCCGGTTCCTTTTAGCATTCCTACAGCACAACGCAATATCGCTCCGATCTGGTGCGTAAATTTACGAAGCAAGGCAGTAATTTACATACATATTTTAAAACGTAATGAAGACTTATATGCTGGAAATATGGAAAAACTAAAAATGTCATTCATTAAAAGAAATATTAATTACAGCCAGTGGCGGTGCGTGAGATGTTCAAGGGTGTGTTCTGCCATAAAAAAATATTCATGCAAAAAATAATTAACTAACTTAAATATTTATTTGTGCTGTCATTCAGCCGTGTTCTTTAATTTTAGTTTTGGCTTCGTACGCCAAAGAGCTAAAGGTATGAGTTTGTAAATACTCGATTGAATTCGTAATTCATATTGATACAACCAAATAGAATGACACATTACAACTAAGGAGGGCCTCTTTAGATACAACTACACGGCTGCGGGCGTGATTCGAAATAAACATAGCAACTGCTGTGTGCTAGTAGACGTTTCCCAGACTCCGGTCACAGAACAATGTGATGCGCGCGCCACTCTGAAGCCCTCTGATGCGGACGGGCAACGTCTTGTCCCAGTGGTCCCAGATGACTCCAACCAAATAAATTTCGTGAAACTGCTCGGAAAAAATCGTGAGATCTCGCTTTTGAGGCTGCCAGCCTTTATTCAGCACTGCTTACAGTAAAATGGGTTCGTGCTGAAATATTGGCAACGTCGTAAGGGGCTTGTTTTGTGTATGTCAATTTGTCGAAAATAATTGTAATTCACCTACATGCCAGTGGCGGCTATTCACGTGTAGTAGGTGAGTGGCACTTCATCTACTACACCTGAATAGCCGCCACTGGTATGTAGGTGAATTACAATTATTATCCACCAAAAATAAATAAAAAACATAAAATATTACTAAAACAGAGTTTTATCCATAATACCGAAACAGAGTTTTTGCACTCGACGCGCGTTTTGCAAAACATGTTAGCATCATCAGGAGACGATTAAAACTAAAATTAAAATCTACCTAACTCTCTTTTGTACTACTGTTTGCTTAATCAAGCGGAACTAAAAAGAACCAATCCTGGAATCCCACTAGTCACGCTCGATTAACCAATACAGTGGACTATACGGAATGGGCCCTCTATCTCTATTTAAACTATTCTTACATTTAATAATTTCCATACTTTCATATGCGTCTAATAATCTCCTATCAGTTATATTATGAATTAATTTTAAATTTTTAATTGTTATTCTATGATTATTATCAAAAGCATGCTCGGCAACACTTGATTTGTCTGTTCTACCATACTTTAAATGAGCTATATTTTCTTTGAATTTCGTTTGTATAGATCTTCTAGTTTGCCCAACATATTTTTGGTTACAGTCCATACATCCAATTTCATATATTCCACTTCTTTCTAACATTTCAATTTTGTCCTTTGGACCACCTAATAATTCCTTAATGTTAAACTGAGTCTGGTATACTAATTTTAAACCTACTTCCTTAAAAACTTTTTGGAGCCCTCTAGTATATTGAGGATTATACGGTATCGAAACATATTTTGTATTTTCATCCTGATTAACGAAAAAGTGAAATCACGAATGGTCTTTCTAAACAAATGCCTATTAATTAGTTTATTTATTAAGTTAGTATTGAAACCCTTAACTTTCGCTATATTCCTAATTGTTCCCTTTTCATTATTAAATATTTCTCTGCTAAGAGGAAAGTTAACCATACGGTGTACTAAAAAATGAAAGCTGGCTATTTTATGTTGGTCCCAGTGGAAGAAGTCATTAGGAATATATCGGTTAGTGGCAGTATTTTTTCGGTAAATATCAAATTCTAGTGTGTTATTATCGTTCCTAATCGCTAAAGTATCCAAAAATGCTAGTTGGCCATTGTTCTCGAGTTCATAAGTAAATTAATGGTGGGGAAACGGTTGTTTAGTTTTGTTACAAAATCTTCAATATCAGCGGTTTTTGTGTCGCGAAAATGTCATCGACATACCTGTACCATACCCTTGGAAAATATTCGAACTCGTGGCTGATTTCATTTTTCAAATTTACTCCTGAAAAGATTAGCTAAGAACGGCGATAAACAGTTGTTCATTGCCGTGCCTTCAAGTTGTTGGTAATAGTTGTTTTTATATTGAAAATAATAAAATTTTTATCCATGCAAAGCTTGGTTAAAGTTAAATATTCTTATTTGATTTCGTTATCAAAACTATTCATCTCAAGTAATTCACCAAGGTATTGCCAGGTCTGTGGGATTGGTACACTAGGGAACAATGAGTTAACATCAAACGAGATTAAAATTTCACCTTCATTAAGATTAGTATTTTTAATTTTGTTTTGAAATCTAAGTAATTTAGTACTCCTGAATTCTGTTGTTCTATAGGTAAATTTTCAAACTTGTTTGCTAGCCACTTGGATATATTATAAGTTGGCGATCCTATTGGCGAGACTATGGGACGCATTGCCTTCCCAGGTTTATGAATCTTGGGAAGACAATATAGTTTCGCCATAGTAGGATTACTCACAGGTGATTTGTATTTAATTTGATCAGAAATAAGGTTGCTACATTTCTTCAAAGTGTTTTTAACTTGTGTGACCATCTTAGATAATGGATTCCTTGAGATTTTGTTATAACGCCCGGATTCGATTAAATTATCAACCCGTTGAAAATATTCGCTTTTGTCTAATATAACAACCTTATTACCTTTCTCAGCATTTATATAGAATCTTTCTCCTTTAATCTCTTGATTATATCTACTTTTTCCTTTTCCAGGTCGAGAGTTAACATTATTATTAATAATTTTTTGAGATCTGATTCTTGCATGCTTCTCTAACAAATCCTTTAGTAGAGTCAGGAAGATGTTGAATAGAGCTTTCTCTATTACTGTTCCCACGTATGGAGCTCGGCACCCAAACATTTGCTTAAGATATTGGCCTCCGTACAGAGGAGAACAGTCGGTCTTGTGGATGACCCAGAGTTGACTAAAGACCTTGATAGCCTTGAACATTGAAGGGAAGTGGTGAACCTATCTCTTTACTATCGATACTACTACGGGATGTGTTCGGACGAGCTGGCACTTATGATTCCACCCAGAGTAGTGCCACACAGAAAACTTGCGATTCAGTTGCAAACACATAGGAGGTCCCTGTTGCGGGACTCCTTTGTCTGGAGGACTGCCTCGCTCTGGATTGGACTTCCGAGTAACGTCTTTCCCGCAAACTACAACCTACAGCGCTTCAAGTCCAACGGCCACCAACTTCTCCGAGCACGCACTGCTCGTTGAGTGGCATAGGATTTTCATTTTGTGTGTGTGCCGAGCATAAAAAATCAATCATAGCTGGCAGGCTGGCAACAATACTTGTTTATATTGATAAAACTAGTAGATATTTAATTTCAATTATGATTATGTGATTACCCATTATTATTTAATGTTTAGAGAACTCCTCTGTATTTTGAAAACATTACATTTTTACGCCGCGCCAGCGCCGGTCAAAACACTAACATCTTTTTTCCTTTAAATTTGGCCTCGTTTCTCCACGTAAATCATTGGGATCACACGTTAATATAGAAATAAGCCCTAAACTGCTCTATTTTGCAAATATTTCGCCTTTAGAAAGATGTTTTTCCTATAAGGCCAACGACGCGACACGAAGAATGCCAAATACTTCCATCTTCCGTGATATATACAAAACAAGTGAATAAACATTTGGTATGTTGCCAGTTTTCCACTGGCCAAGAGTGAATTTTTTTTATTCGAGTGGCTAAAGATAATAAAAATCGTTGTTAATGACAATAAAAGTTTATTTCTCCATTTTATAAACCTTATGAAATAAAACAATGGTAAATAGTAATTAAAATATAAAATAAAATGGTAACATTCTGTGCTAGTAAATATCGAGATGGTAAATGGGTCAAAAATACATATTAACAATATTAACATATAAACATACATACATAAATATAAGATAAAAATAAAAACATATACATATAAACATACCTTACAGCAGCTGTGCACATAAAACAAACCAATACTGAAGACTGAAGTACTGCGGTCGATCAAATCAAACGTTTCCCTAACCGTAAACGGTATCCGGAAGCAGCATAATAAAAATAGCTGGTTTAACTGCGATGACTCGCCTCTAGAGAGCAGCGGTTATAAACCATAATGGACGAGACGTTTGTTTATTATTTTAGAACATCTAATATTTCAATCACGCGTGGCCCTCCGCTGGCTACGCTCACTACGGGGGCTCAAGAGAAAGAAACTAATCAAAGCTAACTTAAGGCGTACCTAAAATTAATAAAAAAAAATTGGTGTGTGCTTAAGACCGCACGACAGAAGTGAAAACTTCAATAAGCGCGGTCATCGTTTGTCAGAATTTCGATCCGAGCCTTCGTTGCAGAGATACTGGCGAAAAACGGTTTTTCCCCCAAAATTCCCCTTAAAATAGAGCAACCCCCCCCCTTATGGCCAAAGGTGGCCCCCCATAGGGCGCACCTACAATAAATTTCGACCCCGTACCTCTTCCCGTTCTCCCGAAATTAATTATTTAAGTTTATACCTTCTCCCCCCTCTCCTGGCCAAACGGGAGGGAAGTACGGGGTCCCGTTTTCGTCCAGGATCTTCTTTTTACCCCGGCTACATCCCCTGAAAATTTCAGCCCTCTACCTATACGGGAACATGCCAGTAGAAGGAGCGTTACGTTACATATCCGAACATGACGCGTAATGCGTGACGGCTCGGTCTCATTCGACCCCCGCAAAAAAAAACGCAAAACGCGCCTAAAGAAGTTTTCACTGCAAAAACTTTTTACAAACATAACTTAAAAAAAGGTTTGCCACTGCCGGGAATCCAACCCACAGCGTCGCGAAAGTAAAAAGATCGATTCAAAAGATCGAGAATCGCCAGTAAAAAGAACGATATTTGAAAAAATCGATCTAGATCGTGCATCCCTAAATCGCGTAATGTCATTTGAGCCAATGAAGCGAAGGTACGCTGAACGCCGAGATTTCAGCCTGTCGCCTGCTTGATGCGTTTTTAGATCAGTTCGGTAGGAAATCTCGAAATGTCTTCCTGGGTTACGGAGCATTGTAATTTGGATGGTTTTAATTACGTTTGAAGTTAGGATTACATAAGTTACTTGTGTCTAGTCACAGAACGGCAGTTATTATTTCTCTTCACGCATGGTCCACCGCTCGCTTCGGGAGCGCAACCAACAAAAACTAACATGCCCAAAATGAAGAAAAAAACCTTTTACAGATATCCTTAAAAAAATAATAAAAAAATACCGACGGGAATCGAACCCGGGCCGCCGTATCACCGGCACAGCATCTGACCGATGTGCCACCAGAGCACTTGAAAGCAATTCATTGCACTGTAGACATGGGCGTAGACAGGATTTTTTCTCAGGGGGGGGCGAGCCGTAGACAAGGCCGCAGTAGTGGCAAATTTGGGGGGGCCACACCCAATTTGTTACATAAAAGTCATGAGTCGGTTAAATTCCCAGGGGGGGCCACGGCCCACCCTGGCCCCTCCCTGTCTACGCCCATGACTGTAGACATGTGAAAACTGAGGGCTCAATAGTTGCTCTGTGGCTGTGGCTAGCCGTAAGTACATAAATTACATTACAGTCATAGATATATAAGGAGCAAGTTTATTGTGTGGCGTATTACGTTTTCTTTTTTAATTTTAATTAGAGTTAGTACAATTTCATGAAATGAATTGATGGAAAATAACTGTAGACAGTTTTTGGATTTACAATGTCTACGTTGTCTGCTCGTACGCTTCGCCACCGAATTTTAAATTTTGTACTATATAGTCGCGTTCGGTATATACATCAGATTGATCGGATTAATCTGAATCGTTCGTTTATGACATCTAGATGTAGGGGAAATAAATCTCAACCGTTCGGTAATTAAAATCGGAGCGATCTGACGACGATCTTTTTGCTCGGAGAATTTTGACCGATAAAAGCGAGCAATCTGAATTTGTGAGGTTAAGTAAGTTTAAGTTCAAAATTGTTTCTTGATCTGTTTTGTTTATAAATATATTTTAGATTTTGCTAAGTATTTTGTTTTCAAATGAAAGAACTCAGCCTGTACATGGGTTTTTAGTCTCTGAAATGAAATCCAGACCAGAATGCAAAATGACGTTTGACACCTTTGACTTGACAACGATCTATACCCATCTATACCGTTCGTTTATTCAAGATTACTCCGTCCGATCTGTGGTCACGTGACAAAAAATCCGTCACATCTCTGACAGTGTTACCGATCTAGGCTTATGTACAATGTTTGGGAGTAGACGTTTCTGAGACCTCGGTCACAGGCCTTCAGAGTTGCACACGCATTACATTGTTGACAAACACCATATCTTTAACGAGTGTCTCGCGAGAGCTTTACTTCGGCTGCCGTCAAGGTCGAATGTTACAAATGCTGATACAGACTACCTTGATGTAATGATAGAATACTGGAACTGACTTGTGAAGCACAAGTCATTATATCTTGTATATATTCTGTATATACATTGTATATAATTCTGTAAATAGATATATGTTGTACATAGTGTATTGTCCTTAGTATTAAGAGCGCCTGCTCCAAATGAGCAGTTGAAGCAAGGTTTTTGCAAAGTTTTCCTTGCATAATCACCAGGCAGCATTATATCTCACTTAATACTGTACTAACCAGCCTTCCAGCTTCGGCCAATACAGTAATTGAGCGACATTGAAGGGTCTAACCCACGTAATGAGCACACCACCGGCACTACTACTGCCCTTAGATTAAGTAGGATTAGATCAACCCCCTATGGGTGCCATAATCGGTTGGCCATGGCGTTGGACGAAAAACGACTGGCATAAACAACTGATAACATTTGGTTATATATTACCTAAGGCATGCATAGTTCTAAGATTTGACAACTTATCAATATTCAAATAAATTATCAGTCAGTCAGATACAGACTACGGAGGGCTATAGGGTTAGTAGCCCTCCGTAATACAGACATCAAATTCATTCAAAGAAGGGGGATTCTTTGTGAATGTATTCGCGGAAACACATGCAAGCTGCTGTATATATATTACAATAAGTAATATTGGTGCTAACCCAAGACATACCCAAAATCAAGAAAAAACTGTTTTCTAACCAAAACTAACCCAAGACATACCCAAAATCAAGAAAAAAACTGTTTAGAAACAACCGTAAAAGAAATAAAAAAAAGCAACGGGGTTTGAACCCAAGCTGCTGACGATAGCCACAGAATTGAGACCTAACTAAGCTGTGACCTAACCATCTAAACCACGACGTTCATGCTGCAAATTGATTGCATCCTTTGAATATAAAGAAAAAGGAAGGAGTGTTACGAAGAAGGATGTTCCGTTCAATGTTCTATGGTTACGAGCTTGACCAAATATGACGCACTGTTTCGGTTGTACGCTGTCAGTTTCGGATACGAAAATATTTTCTATCAATTTTAAGCTTATTTACACACAAAGTAATATTAGGAAATGTTACAGTTTTATGTTTTAAATAGTTCAATATTGGCAAAAATAGACTAAAACAGTGAAAATAGTGCTGTGTATTTATCAAAACAACACTAATAACAAAAATGGTTAGTTGTGCATGTTGTGGCTGTTCCGTGACGCAAAAAAAACCAATTAGGTGTAACTTTTCACAGGTAGGTAAGTATCTTTAGTCTTTTTGATTCTGTATTTGCTCGAATATATAAAGAAAACAGGAGTTTATTTGAATTGAAATTTAAAGGTTATGGTAACAAACACAACACAACGTCCATATGCAACAACCATTCTCGTCACCAATATTTGAGCTTATGCTCCTTCCTTTATTTTTATATTCAAAGATTGCATCACGAAGACATCGAATGAAATCGCTCGAGTCAACGCCACCTACACTAGATGGCGTTGGAGACGCTTTTACCTTGACGGCAGCCAAAGTAAAGCTCTCGCGAGACACTCATTATCTTTATGGTCCAGCGAACTGCTTTCTAGTTGTCTCGTAGACAAGCGTCTAGGGCCAGAGCTAAATTTTCGATGCGCAATGGCGAAGCAAGAATAGTAGGTAGATATTATTATGGCTTTGCATGGCCCTCCTCCGCTCGCTTCGCTCGGTACAGGGGCGCAGTCAACAAGAACTAACCCGAAATTAATAAAAAAATAAACATACCCTTAAAAATAAGATAAACAAAACATCTGTCGCGACCGACGGGAATCGAACCAACGCCACCTAGTAAATGGCGTTGATCGAGCCCGCAGCACAGAAATGACAAGTAAAACCTCTACCTACTACAGCACCGAGGCGTCGAAGACATTTCGCTAGAAGTAAAGACATGAGTAATTCCATATTACACATGCACGGTTTCGCATCGAAAATTTAGCTCTGGCCTTAGACGCTTCTGTCTCGTAGCTCACTGGTTGGATGCTATATGTTTCTGATACGGCGGCCCGGGTTTGATTCCAGTGGCAAGATATGCCTTTCTCTTTAGTTATGTTTGAAAAAGTTTTTTGGGCATGCCTTAGGATAGTTTTGTTTGGTTGCGCCCCGGAGCGAGCAGAGGGTCATGCGTGAAATGAAATGTAAAACAACTCTGAAGGCTTGTGGACCGGTCCACGCAACGTCTTGTATGTTTTCGCACCATATTTGTGCCATAAAACCAGGGTTGTTAGATGTCCCGATTTAGGCGGGATTGTCCGGATTTTAATAGATAGATGTGACCTGATTTGTGCCGCGTTCTGATTTGCACGTAAAAAATCCAGATTTTTCAATGGTTTTAAAAAGTGCACTTTAACATAGAGGAGACGCTACCGCTACTATAGTGGGCATAAACTCTGTCCTCACGCCTCGATTCGTATCAAGTCGGAACCGTAATTTTACGACATTTTATCCAATAGGGAGCTATTTTTCGTGTGTGTAACGTGTCGAGGAAAGTGGGGGAATCCCGGTCAGGTGAGCAATTCCGGTCACTCAAAATGTCACGCGATAAACGTAGTCACCTCGCTAAATATGTGGCGCCAAATTTTAACGATCGATTTGAGTTAAATCCACTTGGTTTCGCTTTCCAGGCTGCAATCTGCTACATGTGGGCTCGAGGTCAAGTTATCGCCAGGTTTTATCATAATATTTTGAGGAATTTGAACAAACGCAGATACGAGCATTTAGCTTCAAAAACTGGTCAAAAGTAAAAAATATACTTTATATATTGACACCCGAATAGCATTTAGTTTACGGATAAGGAACCGTCCTGTTATAAACTGCTAGACTGTAGCCCCTGCGGTATAACTATTCGCAATCATGCGCAGCTGCGTTTTATGATCAGCTGTTTGTGACGTATCAAGGGAAAGCGAGAATTTAAAGGAGTACTGTTAACTTTACGCATGGCCCTTTGTTCGCTTCGCGACGCAACCAAGTAAAACTAAACCAGATTTATAAAAAGAAATAAACATAACCTTAAAAAAGCATAAAAGTCTCTTGCAATGGAACGCGGGACGCCATATCACAACCACAGGATTTGACCACTACACCATGCACGAGACCTCTTGAATGCAATTCGCTGGACTGTCTAGACATGGGCAAAGAATGAAACGTCGCAAACACCTGACCATAAAACGCAACTACGCATGATCGCGAATAGTTATACCTAAGGAGGGCCTGTAGTTCTCCTTAGTTATACCGCAGAGGCTAGATGCTAGTTTATAAACTGGTTTCACAATAGAGCCCTGACCTGTTATTTTACGTATATGGCCACAAACAATATAGCTACGCAACAGACGTCTGGTCATAATGGCAAGAAATGAAACGGTGATCTGGCGAACGCCAAATCTCTATCATACTTAAAGAGATGGCACTACAGGCAGCGAGCGACGTAAATTTAATTTTCCCTGGAAATTTACTCCCAGCGGCCGATCGCCGTTTCTGCACTGTTGCCGATATCGTTCGATTCAAATAATAGGATGCGCGTATAGCGCGTAGCTAATTATTTGTTTGCGGTGGAAGAAACATATTCATGGAAGGGCTGTCGCGATCCGCGAGTGAGGAGCCAACTGCAGCTGTGTCACAATGTCACAAACAACTAATTTGTTTGTGGCTGTGTGCAACTGCTGTCTGGTGACTGGGTTTCCCGGTCATTTCGGGAGCCGCAAAATTAATATTTATTTACATTTCTAAAAATACTTATAGAGGCATAATAATTAAGAAAGGAAGATCTATAAAAAATATTGAATAGCATTTGCATGGGATTGCTGTTACGCTTGATGGTGTGAAGAAAATCTTTGGGTAAACTATTTTATGACTGTGAGCAGGAATATTCTCATTCATATCTACACATATTTTCCATTTTGTAGCATGGCTGGTAATACATATAAATATTTCAATTGTGGAAAATCTAAGCTGCGTGATGGGGCTAGAATATTTAGGTTTCCATATAAAAATCCTGAATTGTGTAGGATATGGGTTCTTCGGTGTGATACGTAAAAATATAGTTGCTAAAAATAGTATTATCGCTAGGACAACGCAGTCTCTATTAAAGTATATATAGTAATAGTAGATAGCATTAACATTCAAGATTTAAGTAGTTATAGAGGTTAATATTAATAAAAATAATTAGGTAATTTATATCACTTATTGGCTCATATGAATAAAAGAGAAGCAAATGCTTTTGCTTAAGTTTTTTGAGATAAACATATTCAGCTTTAATGCAGCAAAAAGAGACGGTGGTAGAGTAAAAGCATTTGCTACACTTATTCATACGACTGATTGATAGATTGATTGTATTGTAATCGGTCATCATTGATATTGCTGTTAACTTTTTCAAAAATGCAAACTCTTGGTTATGATTTGTGATGTTACATCGTCGTGCGGGTACGAAAGCCTATGTAAATTTCAATGGGGTCAATTTTTGGCTTCACTAATTGTTTTAGAGACAAAATTTTCGAAAATTAAATGAAAAATGAAACTATTTTTATTTCTACGGTGTTTTTATTATCATTCATTAATATGTACCTGGTTCGCAAACTAAAAGTTTGCGAAATTATTTCAACGGTTTACTTTTACCTGGTTTACTGGAAAAAGCTTGGATTTATTATTTAATCAAAGCTTTTTTTAGTGCTCTTCCACGACTTCTAATTATTAGTATTTTGCCTAAAATAATAATAAAATTAGGGAAAACAGTAATTGACCCTTGATAAGTTCGCCGAACAGCACCCGATAGATATAGGTATAATATGTATGCGTTACCAAGGTAAATCTGTATCTCTAGATGTTTTTGCTAATCCTTGCATTCATGCTTAGACATATTATAAACTAACATTCATGTCATTTGACCTTAGATAACCAATCAAACATAACATTTAAGTAGGTATAGACACCTACCTAATCAATTTTTAATGCTATATAACTAAAAATGGGTTAACAGATTTTGACAATTTTTTCACATTTTGCAACGTTAATAATAAATTAAACGATGCATGGTCATGCATCAATCAATCAAATATAGGAACTTCTGTTTCTCCCGAAACGTTAAAATATCATTAATTAGCAAAAAAAAATTACCGTACATGCAAAATTTTTAAAAAAGTACAAAAACCTCAAGAATAAAAGTAACTTCAGCGGGAAAAGAACTTTTATTTATAAGGTTATGTAAAACATGTTTTACATATTTGCGTGTCCAGTATAGTTTTTACTGAAAACTAATAATTTTTTAACGTTTTAGGAGAAGTAAAGGTGAATCTTTTCTTCGAAAATGCACAAATAAAACAGTTCTTCTTTCTGAGTCAATCTATGGACATACTGTGTGTATTGTCTTAAATTGGCTTTTTTTCATATTTACCCTCGCTCACACACAAACATTCATGTTCCGTTCAGTAATTTAAAAAAATCCTTATATAGCGCAACTGATAACTCTCGTAGGGCAATTTGCAATTAATTCCGGGGGAGATTCGAGGTAGGGGGTGTTTTTATCATTATTTTTCTTTAAAGGTGTACCCAG
Organism: Pissodes strobi; assembly: GCA_016904865.1. NCBI lineage: Eukaryota > Metazoa > Arthropoda > Insecta > Coleoptera > Curculionidae > Pissodes > Pissodes strobi. Next base: position 466,319 of record MU182018.1, on the reverse strand, counting down.
ATTTTCTTAATTACCACATCACGTCCAAACTTCCGAATTGCAATCTTCGATTATTTCCTGTGGATTCAAAACAGATCGTTTTCATCCCCTTAAATCTTTACAAGTGTTGATCCTGTTGTTTTTAACTTAATTCAGAATTAGCCCACTAGAAAATCCTCGCGGTGATATTTTCCAAGGATTTCCTGTAAATTAAAAGGGAAATGTTTCTATCTTCCCAATGCTTCTGGGGTTAATTTGCGACTTTTTCATTATTTTATTCAGATCCAGTGCACTCAAAAACACTCGAACACCATTTTTAAATTATTTCCTGTATAGATTCAAAATGAAGTGTTTTCATCTCCGCAACTCGTCAAATGTTGATCCCAGATTATTTAATTTTTTATTCAGACCACCGGTCTGCAATCTACTCGATTATTTTTTGTACAGGTTGAAAAGGGAGTGTTTTCATCCCTACAAGTCTCAAAGCTTGATCTCAATTATTTTCATTATTTTATTCATATTCAGAGCGTAGTTATTTCCTATAGAGATTCAAAAAAGGGGTGTTTTCATCCCCGCGACTTTTAAAACACATTTATGTTATTATTTCACTCAGATTCAACGGATTGGAGAACCCCCGGAGTGCATTGTATCCTGTAAAGATTCATGAGATAGTGCTTTCATCCCCCTTATATAGCTCTTCAGGGATCGATCACTAATTTTTTCATTATTTAATTCAGGTGTAGCGCACTGAAAAACCTCCGGAGTGCAATTTTCTACCATTTTCTGTAGATATTTGAAAAATGGCTGATTCCATCTACTCGAGTTTTTAGGGGTATATCTTATTTTTGATGTGTAAACATCTTACGCGGCGGTATGAGGGTATATCTCGGCAAATGGGACGAAAATGCGCAAACCGATTCTAGCCGCTAGGGCGGTATTATATACAATTTTGCCATTTAAAATCGTTGTAAATGCATTTTAGACGATAAAAAAGCATATTTTAAATTAAACGAACCGTCAAAAGTATTATTTTTAATTATTATATTCGCAGTGTATTTGGATTCATAGCACAGCTTATTTTTAATGGCCGGTTGAATTTAAAATGAATTTTCGCTTCAAAATCCACGACAAATTTGAATTTATTTATTTGAAATTAAACGAACTGTCAAAAGTATTATTCAGATGCCCAGACGTTTAAAACAATATTGAATCATGTCTCTCTTATAAAATTTGCAAAATTTGGTTATTGACTTCCCAAATCAAAGAATGTCGGCCCAAGATGACTACGTAAATATGAAATAAGCTGTGTCCATATGTTGATGTTATTTCTGATGGCATTATATTTTCGTGTCGATTTTGTGCAGTGAATTAATCCACTCCGAAGCTGCCAGTAAGCATTTGAGAATGCGGTGTCGGAAGCTGAAGAAAAATTTACTAATCAGTTAAAACATCTGAATGAGCGTAACGCCTTATTAAATAGCGAACTGGAAACACTTAAAAATAAAGAGGCTGAGATTGCTTCTCAAGAAGCTTCATGGAAAAAACTGGAAGGCGATTTACAAGCAAAAATTGAAGATTTGGTTCTCCTTAATAGGAATCTAATAACGTCAATAGAAACTTTAGAAACAGAAAATGATTGCTATGTTAAAGAATTAAAGGAACTTCGCTGCAGCTATGAAGCACTGGAACATAGGAGAATCTTGGAGCCCTCAGAATCACGTGTTGATGATTGTCGTACTTTTGCTTCCGACGTGGCCAATGCTAATATTGGGATGGATTTGGCTAGGGAACTCCATAGTAGTGTAAGGGAACCAAAAAATAAGGTATTGATATTGGGTGATGAATGTGTCCGACCTTTGCGCAAATCCCTGGAAGATTGCATGGGTGAGAACTTCAGAATTGAGAGTTTTTTTAAGCCAGGCGCAACTTATAGCGATGTTTTAGTTAACTTGGACTCACTAGTTAAGAACTATTCTATAAAGGATTATGTTATAATTATGGCAGGGGTAAATGACTTTCTAAAGGGTGAGACGCCAAAATTTAAAAAAATATGGAGTAAACTGAAACGGAGTACCCATACTAATTTTATATTCCTATCTACACCAATGGTTAAAAGTGGGCAAATAAATAAGCGTATTCTTGAATTTAATGATAGATTGGAACAGTTCTTCAGACAGGTAAACAGAATTTCTAGGGGGGTCTTTTCTGTACTGTACAGTAATGCTACGGGTCCTAGGTTTAATAGTCTGAAAGAGCTGACAAACAGAATACAGGGCAGTATTAAGTCTAGAAATGGTGTGATATTTAAATCACTAATTTATGTGGATACTTTAAACGTAATAGAACAAACTTCACCTCCCCATTTAAACATCTTAGAAGAAGATCAAATTTCAATTATCCTGAATGACAATAATGATTTAAACATCTTGGAAGAGGATCAAATTTCAACTATCCTGAATGACAATAATGAAAATAATTTAGTAGAAAAGTCTAGTCATAGTAATTTTTTATAAGCGAGCAGGGCGGAAATGGTAGCATGGGAAATGAGAGTCATTTGAGTGTACTTCTGATAAATATACAATCGATCCGTAATAAAGTTGATGATTTGTTTATTTTGCTGGAAAATATTGGTTTTCCAGACATAGTACTTGTGACGGAACACTGGCTGCGGTTGCATGAAAATTTTAATCTTGGAAACTATGCTGCTGTTTCCAGAAATGATAGGGAGAGTTCGTCTCATGGAGGTACCATGATCCTTGTGAACCGGGAGTCGGCCTGTAAGCATAACTTTTCGGAGGTCACGAAGTATGATAACTTGCGGCAAGAGAACGAGTTTGAGTTCTCGGTGGCATATAGTAATGTTAGAAGATTGTATTTGTTGTGTATGTATAGGCCACCTTCTAGTAGCGCCCGTGTTTTCGTGGAAAGATTGGAGGAATTATTAACTAAGCTACCTGCCGATTCACTTATTATAGTGGCAGGCGATTTTAATATTAATTATAATGATAAGTCAGTGGTTACCTTATCGTTGATTAATCTGTTGTCCTCGTATAATATTGTAATGCATGTTGATGCCCCGACACGAATATCCCAGTTCTCAGAGTCGTTGATTGATTATGTGTGCTCCAATTTCGGCAGAAATAATGTACTCTGTAGGGTTACACCGTCTGCTTTATCAGACCATGAGGCGGTTGTATGCAAGTTTAAGTTAAAAGGCAAAGAAAAAAAGGTTTTAAAGTCCAAATATGGTAGAATCTATAGTGCCTCAAATTTTCGCAAATTTGTAAATTTGTGTAATGCTGCAAATTTTTCGATTGAGACAGAGGATAAACTCACTACATTTCACGAGAACTTAACTGGCTTGTTTAATAGGGCTTTCCCTGTTCGAAAAACAAGAGCAAAAAAAAGGAAGCCATGGCTCACGCTTGGTTTGCGGGTTTCTGCTAACAATCTTCGGTCTCTACATTACATCAGAAAATATACAATTAATATTGGATTTTTTACCTACTTCTCGAAATATAGGTCCATATACAGGAAGATTGTTCGACAGGCTAAAGCTATGTATTACAATGATAGACTTAACAATGCTCAAAGCAAAATTAGAGAATCGTGGAAAATAATAAATGAATTAAACGAGAATCCGATTAGTGTTCCTGAAGCAGAGGTGGATATTGAAACTTTCAGTGACTTTTATTGCTCTGTTGCCGCTGGGATGACTCGTGGTATGGCTTGTGCGGTGGATCCTCTTTGTTATCTGGAAGATCTGCATGTGGAAGACTACTGTCATCTGTGTCCTACTGATCTACTTGAAATTAAGGAAGTTATTTGTGAGATCTTAGGCAGAAACAGATATGCTGCAGGCCATGATGGCGTCTCTGCAAAGATTTTTGCGAATCTACCTGATAATGTTTTGATGAGTCTCTCTGTGTGTATCAATGAGAGTTTTGAAAAGGGTAACTTTCCTGCCTGCTTGAAGTTGGCACATATAGTCCCCATATATAAGGGTGGAGAAAAAAATGACCCTTCAAACTATCGTCCAGTTTCTTTATTGCCTACACTTTCCAAGATAATTGAAAAAATTGTCAAACGACGTGTAACAGAACATTTGAATAAGCATAGTCTGTTGGTTCCCTCTCAGTTTGGATTTCAAACATGCAAAAGTACTGGCGACGCTATGTATGCTCTCTTGGAGAACATATACGGTGCCTTAAATTCCGGTAACTCTGTAGCGGCAGTATTCTGTGACTTTTCAAAGGCCTTTGATTGTGTGGATCACGGAATACTGCTGCGCAAATTAATTAAATACGGCTTTGTGGGTAAAACATATCAATGGTTTTCATCTTACTTGAATGACAGGTCTCAGAGTGTTGCTTGGTCGGGGGGATCTTCTACCTGTAGACTAGTAAATTGTGGAGTGCCGCAGGGGTCAGTGCTTGGGCCAATTCTGTTTCTGTTGTACATTAACGACCTCGCTAAAGTAAAAATGGAAGGACGATTTACCCTATTCACCGATGACACTACTCTGACGTGGCAGAATACAGATGATGTCCGATTGGCACAGTCAATTGGGTCAGATTTAATGGTGGTAAAAGAATGGTGTCAATCGAATATGTTGTGTTTTAATATGTCAAAAACCAAGATTGTTTCGTTTAACTGTAGTGTTGACAATGTAAATATACTTAATAGCACCATAGAATCCAAAAGCAATGTCAAGTTTTTAGGATTGCATATTGACGATAATTTGAAATATTCTACACATGTCGAGTTGCTGACTAAAAAAGTATCGAGTGGTTGTTATGCAGTTAAAACTATTTCTAGAGAGTTGGGTGTGGCGGAGGCTCGTATGGTCTACTTTGCTCTGATTGAGTCACACTTATCCTATGGTATCGCATTTTGGGGTTTTTGTAGTCGGCAGCTATTTCGGTCAGTGTTTGTGTTGCAAAAGCGTGCTGTCCGCTACATATCTGGAGTTGGTACTAGAGAGCATTGCCGACCTCTCTTTGTAAAAAATAAAATATTGACTTTGACGTCACTGTTTGTTTTGGAGACGGCCTCTCTGATACATAAAACTCTTATGCTTGGTCCTCAAATTGTTCGCTCCGCTTATAATACAAGGGGATCCAGTGACTTGCCTTTGCCTATTCCGAGATCAACTCTGGCTAAGCAGTCATTAATTTATGAGAGCAGAAAGATATATAATCATATTCCTGTTGAAATCAGAAGCACTCAAAATGTTAAATTGTTTAGAAAGAAAATTAAAGTCCTGTTATTACCTAGACCATTCTATACATTGCAGGAATACTATGACGAAGCTTTTTTGCATATAACATAAATGAACCTATTTCTATTTCTACTTATGGGTTGATTGTGTATTTTGATACTAATGATCGATATGTATTTAGTGTTTCTTGATCTTATGTCTTTTAAGCTTGTTTGATCAGCCAAAAAGTTCTTCTGAAATGTTGAGAGACTTTTATTATATTATTTTAGATTAAATTATGTCAAATTGCCATGTTTCTGGTATTTAGTAAGTTAGGTGCTATTTTACAAAAATTGGACTGTAATCTTGATAGTATATATTTCTTATTTACCTATCCTGTTTTGGATTTTTATTATTTGTGTTATTGACGTGTAAAAGCAAAATACTTGTATTGTTACTAATAAATATTTCTATTTCTATTTCTAAGAAG
>MU182018.1:426892-447514 GCA_016904865.1 Pissodes strobi | reverse complement strand
AGGATGAAGGAATGGTCGATCCTGCCATAATGATGTTGGGGCCCGCCGTATAGGCCCTCTTGGTAAACGTGGCTGCTTGGGTCTTTGCTGCATTGAAATGGACCAAATTTCGATCGCCCCAAGTTTGAACTTTCTCCAGATCTTGATTAATTGCTGTAATCTGCTCCTGTCTGCGGTGATGAGTCTCAGTCGTTGGTAAGGGTTTTTCTGGTCTAAAATGGGAGACAAGGGTACTGTCATCTGCAAAACTGTAAGCAGGATTATTCATTTCGGTCAGCAGGTCATTAATATAGATGAGGAACAGAGTTGGTGAAAGTATTGCGCCCTGAGGCACGCCCGCGTTGATGATGAATGTGTCTGAGATGTGTCCATCAACTGCAACGTGCAGAGATCGGTTCTTAAGGAAACTGGCAACCCAGCTACAGAGAGAGGCTTGCAATCCGAAGGACGGCACTTTGTTGAGCAGTCCGTCATGCCAAACTGTAAAATACCTTTGAAATATCCAACGCAATCGCTCGAGACTCTCCGTAGTTCTCAATTGCCCTACTCCATATATGAGTGACATAGGCCAATATATCTCCTGTCGATCTCTCTTTGCGAAAGCCATATTGATTATCGCTGATTATTCTGTTGTTGTCAAGGTACTTGAGTAGTTGCTGATTGACTACACGTTCCATGACTTTGGAGATTATTGGAAGCAAGGCAATTGGGCGATAGTTTGAGGGCGTGGTTTTTTGCCTTTTTTTGGAACAGGTTGCACTCGAGCGACTTTCCAAGAGGATGGGTAAATCCCATTTCCGTAACACGCAGAGAAAAAGCCTGAAAAAAACGGGTGTTAGTTCGTTGGCGGAGTTCTTTAACACGATGGCAGGTATTCCGTCCGGTCCTGATGCCTTTTGCGCATCTAGTTCTTTAAGAATTTTACGAATAACACGGTGATGAAACTTGACTTCTGCCATGGCAGTGTTTATTTATTTATTTATTTCATCCACAATTTGATCAATTTTTACAGAGATATGTGCTTTGTCAAAGAAAAATGTAAAATACCTAAACTACAATAAAAACAATAAAATTACCAACATGTCATACAATTCCTCGTACAATTCACTCCCTCAGCGCCATTCACACATCGATACACACACACATTAAAATACTAGTAATTCGAAGGAATCACATATGCTTAAAATGAACAGTCAAAATATTCCTGAAGAGAATAAAAACTGTTATTTAACAATACCCTTTTTAAGTTTATTTTAAAGATATCTCTACTAACACTTTCTTTAATATGTACAGGCAGGTGGTTGTACAGCTTAATAGGCATTACATAACTGCTATTCGCTGTGCAGGACAGTCGATGTTGGGGCAATCGGAGAATATTTGGTGTTCTCAGTGAATAGTCATGCGGCATGTCACCCGCGCTCTGAAATGTATGAAGATTATCTCTTACATAAAGAGCACACTGTAAAATATATATCGATATTACAGTAAGAATGTTAAGATCTTTGAACAATTGACGACATGAGAAGGTCATTTTTTTAAAGGTAATTGTTCTTATTATTTTCTTCTGCGAGATTAAAACTTCATTAATTCTTTTGCTATTGCCCCAACACACCGTGCCATACGACAATGTTGAGCCAACGTAGGCATAATAATAGGATAATAGTATCTGTTTACTGACATATGATCTTAAACGCCATAACACAAATGAGTAACGAGATATTTTTGTCAAGATATCATTGACTGTATCATTCCATGATAGTGTAGAGTCGAGTCTCAGACCCAAAAACCTCGTACTTTCCACCTGCCTCATCAATCCAGCCTTTGACCTTATAAGCAGGCTAAAGTTATATTCCTTTGTAGAGAACATCATGGCCTCACTCTTTGATAGATTCAGCAGGAGCCCGTTCTGATCACTGAATAATTGCATGTTCAAAGCACAATCACTAGATTCGCCACTTATATATGGAGTTGAGGCATCTAAATTTCTGGGTTTAAACATAGATTATAGGTTGAAATTTGACTCACACTTAAAAGCTTTGAACAAAAAACTGGCTTCAGGTTGTTACAGTATTAGGGTCATTGCCAGAGAACTTGGTATGACCGTTGCAAGAACCACCTACTTTGCATTGATTGAGTCACACTTGAGGTATTGCATCCCATTCTGGGGTTTCTGCTCCCAAGGTCTTTTCCAGTCTGCTTTTGTGCTGCAAAAAAGGGCTCTTCGACATATGTGCCAGGTGCATCCTCGGACTCATTGCAGACCACTTTTCCTTGAGAATGGAATTCTTACCTTGCCAAGCCTTTTTATATTGGAAACAGTGTGTCTTATTCACAAGCATGTCTCACGCTTCCCTAACACCAGAACCTACCAAACAAGACAGGAACATGATCTTCCTTTACCTATCCCCCATAAAGTTGTTGTGGAAATTTTTGAAAGTGCTTTTCCTTTGGTAAATGTAAATTTTAGGAAGAGGGACCGTAAATGGTTTACTAAGGGCTTGAGAGTGGCCTCTAAAAATATGCGTTGTTTACACACTTTAAGAAAATATTATCTAAATAATCCATTTTTTATTTCTTATTTTAATAGGTATCGTACTATTTATAGAAGAACCATAAAAATTGCTAAAGAGAAGTACTTTGCAGATCGTATTTCAAACGCTACCAACAAACAAAAAGAAAGCTGGAGAATTATAGATGATCTTAGAGGCAAAAGCCACAATTTTAAAGACGTGAATATTGAGCCAGATAATTTGAATTCTTTTTACTGCTCGGTAGCTGCTTCCCTAACAGAAAGTATTACTCCTCAAAACGACGCCCTTGGTTATTTGAACAATATATCTGTACCAGAAACGTTTTATTTTATCCCAACAGATGTCCATGAAATCAGGGAAGTTTTTAAGGCGATAACGAACAAACAGGCATCTGGTTATGATGATATATCCCTCAATATTCTCATCAGACTTCCTGATCATGTGCTAAATGCTTTGGCTGAAGCTATTAATGAATCTTTTTTGTTGGGAAGCTTTCCAGCTTGTCTTAAGCAGGCTGTAGTAATTCCTCTTCACAAAGGTGGAGACGATACCGACATGTCGAATTTTAGGCCAATTTCATTACTACCAACATTAGCCAAGGTTGTCGAAAAAATTGTGAAAAAGCGTGTTGTTAACTTTTTGGAGAGACATAATTTATTTAGTAGTCTGCAGTTTGGGTTCATGTCTGGCAAGAGCACTAACGATGCAATTTTTTCGTTCCTAGAGGATCTATATCTGAGACTCAATGATGGAGAGGGCGCCGCGGCGGTGTTCTGTGATCTATCAAAGGCCTTTGACTGCGTGGATCATGAAATACTGCTGGGTAAACTCGAAATCTATGGCTTCAGAGGCAAATCACTAAAGTGGTTCAAATCCTATTTGTCAGATCGGTATCAGACTGTTTCCATTAATAATAAAAAATCCGCACCTTTGATGGTGACTACAGGCGTACCACAGGGTTCAGTTTTGGGACCATTATTGTTCCTAATATACGTGAACGATCTTCCAAGGTTGCACGTTACCGGACGTTTTACTGTTTTTGCGGACGACACGACAATACTTTGGCACAACAAGAATATAAGTGTTTTGGAGGAAAATATAAGAGTTGATTTGATTACAATTAAGGAATGGTGTGATGCCAACTATCTTTCATTGAATGTTTCCAAAACAAGTATTGTTAGTTTTAAGTGTCAAATTGACAACGTTTTAATAGACAACAGAGTCCTCCACTCTTTACAAGAAAATAAATTTTTGGGTATTTTTATTGATTCAAAGCTTAAATTCGAAAATCATATATTGAACCTTAATAAAAAGCTCTCCAGGGGTTGCTTTGCAGTAAGAACTGTAGCCAGGGAACTACGGCTTTCCATGGCTCGAAGTGTCTACTTATCTTTAATTGAGTCACATTTGAGGTATGGCATTTCATTCTGGGGTACATCCTCGGATTATTTGTTTCAATCTGTTTTTCGGATGCAGAAGAGAGCTGTTAGATTTATGTGTGGTGCTAAGTCTCGTGAATCTTGTAGGCCACTTTTTCTAAAACATAAAATTCTGTCCTTGGCCTGCCTACTTATTTTGGAGACTGTGTGCTTGATTGAGAAAAAGGTGGAAAGTCGATCATCGGTTTATTCTTTAAGAAACTCTTATACGGTCTCTCTTCCTATTCCTACAACTGCTTTAACTAAAAACTCACTCTTTTATAATGGAAGAAAGCTCTTTAATTCTCTTCCTGTCAACCTAAGACAGATTAATAATCATAGAAAATTTAAAAGGGAGGTACGCCGGTTTTTAATTGCAAAGGCCTATTATTCAATTGAAGAATTTTATAGCGATGACCTAATCTGACATTGACTATAATAATTGACCTGTCTATGTATTTTATGATCTAAATATGTTTTGTGTATATAGTGCAACTTAGTTTTATTTTATTGTTGATCATTTCTATTTACTGATTACGTGATGATTTTATACACTACTGTGATATTTTAGTCCTACAGCTTTTATTCTTGTTTCAGTTGTTGTTTGTGGTTATTCTGTTTTTTGTTTTATTCCTGTAGTGACTGTATATTAATCATAAATGTTTTTATAGTTATACATTATAATGCTGGGTATGTATTTTATCAGTAGGGTGTTTTTTGGGTAAATTAAAATTAGTTAGTGATAAGTTTTTGCTTTGTCAATGAAAGTTGTAATTTTTAGATGACAATAAAGCTATGTTTGAGTTTGAGTTTGAGAATCAACATACATCAAAAATTCAATAATTTACACAGGTGTGAAGATGTACAATCATTTACCCATGGAAGTTCGTAGTATTGCTGTTTTGAGGTCATTTCGTCTTAGTTGTAAGAACCTCTTTCTTGATAGAGCTTTTTATTCGACTCATGAATTTTTTTTATACAATTTTTAACATAGATGTTGTATAGTGTCACGTCATACCGTAAATTTATCATTTTACCCTTTTGTTCATGTATTGTTTAATTGACCTATTTTACCTATTATTAATTTTTTATTGATTTGTATAGACCACTTTTTACCCGTTATTTTTGGGCCTTTAGCTCAAACACTTGTGTTGAAATTTTGTGGGCTAAGGGCGTCAATTTGTTGATTTGGCTCAATATGTTAGTATAAGAAATAACTATAGGCTTTGTTAATAAGGATTCCATATGAAATGTAATTCTTGAACAATAAAGTATGTTTTCTATCTATCTATCTATCATTTAAATGTTCCACATTTGGCGAAGTTACTATAGCAGACACATCGTCTGCAAATATTGTTAGACGCTCCACCTGATTCACCCTGCTGTCCATAATACTATTTATAAATACACGGAATAGAAGCGGTCCCAGGACACTGCCTTGCAGGACCCCCATGCCAACATTTAATGACTCCGAGGTGAATTCCCCAGTCCTCGTTCGTAAGATCACCCTCTGCTGCCTATCATTTAAGTAGGATGATATCCAATCACAGGACTGTCCCCTCACTCCATAACAATATAATTTGGATTTTAGTAATGAATGGTCCACTAGCTCGAAAGCTCTTGTATAGTCAAAAAACAACCCAGGGGACAGTGTTGATGTTCGATATGGTGGGGAGAGTCTTGCCTTGGGGGACGTCTAAGGTAGAGTGTGATGAAAACATTTTGGCGAGCATGTTTGCTTCTTTCCTTGGCTGTAGTCGCCGTGATGTCACGTTCATCTGTCAAAGGTGGAAGAGACGTTTTTGTAAAGTTGTTACTTACTGCCTTTGCTACGGACCAGAAATTCCTGGAGCCACTGGGGCATTGCAAAAGATTGGGATGAAAACCAACCTAAATATATTATATAGATAGTTTTTCTCTCATTTTTATTTGGAATTTCAGAAAATTAGTACCGAATTCGTAATCAGTGACCTTAAAAATATATATAAAATGATTTTTAAACTCATAAACCCATCTTTGGAGAATGTAGTCGGCCATATTGGATCCGCCATTTTGAATTATGGAAAATTAGTACCGAATTCGTAACCAGCGACCTTAAAAGTATATGCAATGCGATTTGCGTGTGATTGGTGATAAACCTATTTTTTGAGACTGTAATCGGCCATATTGTATCCGCCATTTTGAATTTTGGAAAATTAGTACCGAATTCGTAATCAGCGACCTTAAAAATATATCTAAAGTGATTCTTAAACCCATAAACCCATTTTTGGAGAATGTGGTCGGTCATATTCGATTCGCCATTTTGAATTTTAGAAAACTAATATCGAATTCGAAATCAGTGACACCGAAAACATAAGATGCTCATTTTCAATCATGCACAAACTATATCTTCACTTATTGCCAAGTTTTTACGATTTGGTAACAGTGTACGCCGGCCAAGCTATTACTTTTTAAACCTCGCCCTGACCACCCTCTACTCTGAATTTATATATGGAGAATTACTTAAGGGAGCTGTTCATCTTTGTTTTAACTCATGACTAGTTATTAGTTGAATGAAACATTATATCATGGTACCCTGGTACCATTGTTGGACAGGATTTAATGGCAATACCAGATGCTCTATCACAGCTTATTCACTACCACTACCAGCTAGTCATCTTGCGGCGCATCCTTTGATTTGTGAAAGTCAATAACTAAATTTTGCAAATTTTAGAAGTGGGCTATGACTCAATATTGTTTTAAACTCAATTTTCAAATTCATATTCAAATCATTTATTGACCAACAGGAAAATCCCAATTACAAGACAATCTAAAAGATTTATAAATAAAATACAAATACATTTATGAGCACTTTAACAGATAAAAGCACACAGTAGCTACAACACTTATACTAATTAAAACTAGTAAACAAGTAAAAATAAGCACAACAAATAAAATCACAAGCAAATCAAAAATCTATAAAAATTAAATAGGAACTCATTCTTGTTTTAAAAACAAAAAACATTCTCAGAGTTACCGAAGAGATCAATATCAAAAATATTTATCTGGTTGAACCATTTACATGCCCTATATAAAGGAGCATTACTACACAAATTAGTCAAACTGATTGGAGGATAAAACGGGTGATGTCTCCTGGTGTTGGCAGGAGGTGCACAGAAAGGTAACTGGCTTAAAAGTGCAGAACAATCCACTTTATTATTGCACAGCCTGTATACAAGCATCTGACTAGATAGAACAGTGTTGAGCTTTAGTGATAAATAATTGAATCTCTCCAGGAGACATTCCTGCTCAATGCCTCTCTCAGGGTATACCCCATCAACTTTAAAGGAGAGGTATTTCAAAAGCCTATGATGTACAAACTCCGACCTATTAACATCAATAGCGTATATGGGAAACTACAGCACAGAGCCAAACAATAACTTAGATCTAACCAGAGAATCATACAGTGCAGTCAAACTTGATATGTCTTCTAACTGCGAACAAGATCTCACCAGACACCAAAGGGACTTTAAAGCCTGAGTTATGTGCTTGTTAAATGTAAGCTTCTTATCTACTTCAATGCCCTAATCTCTTACCGAACTGCAGTCATGCAGCTAGGAGCCATTGAGAGTATAAGGAAACCTTGATTAAGGATGGAAATAGTCATCTTTTTGCACTTAGAGCAGTTTAGGGGTAATTTGTTTCCTTCACACCACTCAAGCACTCTATTCATATCCTCCTGCAGCTTTAGACAATCCTCCAGGCAATCTATGATGCAAAAAAGCTTCAAATCATCCGCAAATAAAAGGCAATCGCATTCAACAAGGTCCACAATATCATTGATAAATAAAGTGAATGACATTGGGGCCCTGGGGTGCACCACTTGACGCTAAGTAAAACGCTGATTTAAAGCCATTATATTCAATTTAATGAAGACTATTTTTTAAATAAGAAGTGAAAAATGCAACAAGATTAGGATGAAAACCAACCAATGCCAACTTTCGAGCTCACAAACTATGATCCAGCTGGTCAAAGCCTTAGAGAAGTCCAGTTACAGTACATCTAGCTGGCTCCTCTTATTAATTGCTTTATATGCTATTTGCAGAAAGCATGTCATATTAGTAACTGTAGATCTTTTTTGAATAAAGCCATGTTGTTTTTCTGAAATTATATGTTTAAGTTGATAAGACAATTTGTCATGCACACAGACTTCAAAGGCCTTCGAAAAGTTAGAAAGGATTGAAACTGGTCTATAGTTTTCTATGTGCTGCTGCAATTGTCACTCTTAAAGATTGGGCAAATTTTAGCTATTTTCAATTTCTCAGGGAACGTATTTGTTCTAAGAGATGTTAAATATTGACAAAAGTGGTGCAGCTAACACCAATACACAGTCACGCAAAATAAATGAGGGTATGATATCACGGCCAGCAGTCTCTTTGAGCACATAACATCTGCCTCAGTGACATTCTGGAGTAAGATACTACCAGTCTAAAATCCGTTTAAAAACGATATTAAATGGCAAAATTGAATAAAAATCCGAACCTTCCAGACTTTTTTAGAGCGATAGCCATGGCTTCAGACGAATTTGTCATAGATTTTAATGGGAAAATTCATTTTAATGTCAACCGTAGCCAGCGCGACTGTGGAACTGAACCGCTCAGGGCACCACCAGGTAGGCGCAATGCCGACACTCCAGCTTTTCGATTTCGGTAGAGTGACTAGGAACTGGTAGTGAATAAGCTGTGGCTCTATCTCAAGTCATAAAACCATCTAGTATGATCCGAATTTCCCAGTCGGATAATGAACATGCATTAGGTACCTTGCCAAATTAACTTTGAAAAAACTTGTTAGGAATCTAATGAATAAACAAGTTTTCTTCAGTTAGTTTACAGAATAAAATGTTATCTCTATTGTTACTTGTTGCCAAAATGTGATCCAAAAAATAGTTTTAGCCTAGGTCTAGCGTAGTTCATGTTCTCGAGATATGGATTACCTTACCTGTCCCTTGCAAGCGGGGCAAATTTTTGCGATCATTTTAGTTCTGGGCATTGTAAGATCTTTCGCAGTCCTCACGTAAAATGAAAGAAATCACACTTTTACAAATTTTAACGAACAAGAACCAACCATGAACATAGATAAATATATATAACCATTTTATAATATTATAAAATGATATAAATAACCAATAACACAACAAACAATAATAAAACACAGAATTTGGCTCTTCTGTGAATAAAATATAAACAGCAGGGTTGCTCCTAGAGGAATTTTTATTGTGCCACTTTGTAGATAAAATTGTGCCATTTTGCCGTACAGTTGTGCCAAAGCCCACATTTGAATTACGTCATTGTAAGGCTGACGGTTGACTTGTAAATTGATACGGGATGTTAAGTTAACCATGTCACACCATTGTTGCCAAACGTATTGCAGGTTATATTTTAAATAATTATGATTTTTATGAATAAATATAAACCACTTAATTAAATAAACTAATTAAACAGTAGGCAGTTGAAATAAATCGTATATTCATAAAAAAACTAATCAAATATAAGTAGATTCCCACAAAAAATAGCAGAAAAAGCTCTAACATGAAAATACTAAGTAAGATCTGAAAACTCTTTTTCAGGGGCGGCGGAAGAGTATGGTAATGACAGAATTACTTTTGGTATCCTCAAGACCGCGTGTCGTGACACCGCCGCGAACCTCGTCGCGTATCATGATACGCATTTAAAGATCCTTTACACAAATAGTGCACTAGGGTAGACTGGGGCAAGTGTATAAGTGGGGTAAGTGAAAATTGTGGCTCTATTTTCAAAAAAATGCGACTATCTCATAATATATAAGCGGTAAGCAACCTATTATACTTCCATGCGGACAGCACAAATGATTTCGGGTTAAACGCTTGAAGCATGTCCCGAATCGGCAACACTATACAGTAATGAGTCATAACCGGTCAGTCGTCAAGTTCACGGGGTAATCTTTAGTTATATGCCTATGGGGTAAACAATTGTCGGCATACAAAGGTGGGTTTTTTTGATAGACTCTAATTTTTTTAGTGATATCTTGTTATTTACGTATATCACATCACATTGTATTGAGGATTTGCTAATTCAGAGTGTTATTTTTTTTGCGTCATGCGTTTACACACTTACCCCAGAAAAAATCAAGTGAGGGGCAAGTGTAAATCATAAATTTATGTTTTTGGCATCGAGAATATCGTCGGTTTACTTTAAAAACCTCGTATGTTGATATTACCAAATTTTACAGGAGAAGCAAAAAACTTTGAGTATCTACGTAGTTTAAACCTCCTATGTCTCAATTTAGCACAATAACCTCAATGTACTTTTCATTTAGCTGAATTGACTTACGAGGTTTTAAATGTAAGATCGTGGAGTCATAATGTTTTAAAAATACTTTCATAGATGGCACTACAGTATATATAGACTTAAAAGGTTTTAAATATAGATTTTAATTGATAATATTAGCCAAATTATGCTAAAACCTCATTTTCCGAAAAAATTGGACTTACGAGGTTTTGAAAGTAAAACGACGATATTATCCTTAAGTTAGTTTGTACTATTTTCCACTTATGGAGTACAACTAATGTTATTTAGTAGATTTTTTATAAAATGTTAAGGCTAAAGTTTCCAAATGGTATTTCAGTGACTCAATAAAAGTTTATAAAAAGTTTATGGTTGTAGAATTAATTGCCAATTATTTTATGTAAATTCAAGCGTATATTTCTACATCTTTTACACTTGCCTCCATAAGAGAAACGTTACTTTCAGTATCAAATAGTCGCCACTTTTACACTTTCCCGATAATCGGGCAAGTGTGAAATTTCAGCCCGAATTTTTTTCTTTTTTGAATTTTCGTTACTTACAATTTAGGAAGTAAATTTCAACCCCAGGTACGTTAAGGATACATAATAAGCTAACTTACCACGGAACGAGAAGTTTTTAAAAAATTGCTATATTAGAGACAAAATTAAAAATATGACAAGAAAAATGGATGGGTTCACACTTGCCCCAGTCTACCCTATGTAAAAATCGACCTCTCCTATTGGTCGATCCATCTCGTATTACGATATGTCTGCGTGATGCAATCGATTTCTGACAAGAGCCTTGGTGGTGTAGAGGTTTAGATCGTTGGCTCTCACCTGGAAAACGCGGGTCGAACCCCGTTGCTTTTTTTATTATTTTTTAAAGATTATGTTTCTAAACAGCTTTTTTTCTTGATTTTGGGTATGTCTTGGGTTAGACTGGGTTAGCACCTGGTTAGTTTCCTTTTCTTGAGCCCCCGTAGCGAGCGAACCGAGCGGAGGGCCATGCGAATCGACCAATGGGAAAGGCCGATTTTTATATAGTGCACTATTTGTGTAAAGGATCTTATAATGCTCATGATACAAAGTTATTCTCTGTATCATGGTCGCGTAAGGTCTGGAGGGTACTCGGTAACCGCAACGCGTGACTTCGCCGCGTTTATCGCGTGTCATTATTCCGTTCCATGACCTGTCGGTCTTTTGGCGTCGCAGACCTAACCATCTAGTCCTCTGGACCACCACGCATATATTTATCTATGCACCACGCCATACTGCAAATCGATTGCATCACGAAGACATAGCGCGAATGCAATCGCTTGAGTCAACGCCATCTGCACTAGATGGCGTTAGAGTCGGTATCGAAAATTATATCGGGTCTACAGACGCTTTTGCCGCGTATCATCAGATCGTTTTGAATATTTAGTTGAATTTTAACCAGTTTAGCGGCCAGTTTCTATTTTTTTGTTTCGAGTTGGAATTTGTTTTGGTAATTGTTTAGTATAGGTCCTTCACATAAAATAACTATTTTATTATTATAGAAGGTTAGAGTTCATTTTAAAAAGTCATTTTATACCAAAATGTTCTGGCGGAAATGATAATTTGTGGAAATATTGAATCTTTTTTTCCTTATACTAAACAATTACGGGGAGGTTTATGTCCTTCACATAAAATTACTATTTTGTTATTATAGAAGGTTAGAATTCATCTTAAAAAGTAATTTCATACAAATATATTTCTGGCAGAAATGATAATTTATGCAAATTCTGGGTTAATTTCGATTAGTTTGGGTTGTATTGGGTTAGTTTGAGTTAAATCCGGTTAGTTTGGATTAGAAAAAAATAACAGCGCGATAGTGCGTTCGCTTCAACTTATTGAGCATCAACAACGAGAACATTATTTTAGTTTTTTTTTTAAATCTTTGGGTTAGTTTGGTTAGCTTATCTCGTAAAATAAGAATAAATAAATTAGTTTGGTTTAGTTTGGGTTAGCTTGGGTTGACTAATGCAGCATAAAAAACAACCGCAATCATACTGAATCGCAAGTGGTAGGTTCAACATGTTAAGTTCAGGATGGGTAACCAAACGATTGTACAGGAGAAAAGCGTGAGGTATTGGGGAATAACCTTAGACAGACCATTGATTATGCGTCTTACATATAGAGTCTGAAGGCAACGAAAATGATGAAGTTTTTTTAGTCAGCAGGCGGGCCTCAAGCTAACCAAAGCAGGGCAGGGCTCAAAATTGTCGTTTCCGCCAGAAAAAGTTTGCATAAAATTACTATTTAAGATGAACTCTAACCTTTTGTAATAACAAAATACTCATTTTATGTGAAGGACATATACTAAACAATTACTCCCCCGTAATTGTTTAGTATATGTCCTTCAGTTTTAAGGTAAGAAATGTTCAATATTTCCATAAATTATCAATTCCGCCAGAAAATTTTTGTATAAAATGACTTTTTAAGATGAACTCTAACCTTCCATAATAACAAAATAGTGATTTTATGTAAAGGACCTATACTAAACAATTACCTTTGTTTTTCTAAAATCAGGATGAAATGAACACAGGAGACAACTTTAACATTTAGAGAATTATATGGATGAAAGGAGGGGGAGAAACAGGGGATACAAAAAAAAACACTACTTATATTGTATTTTAGCATTCCTACGAGAGCCTCGCATACTTCTGGAACTTTTTCACTTACTGATTGCTTAGAAATTTTAAGTACGTACTCCAAGTTGATGAATGAATCACCAGTACCTAAAAGTCTGAGCTTTACAGCTAGCCTCTCTTGGGTATTTATAGCTTTCCTCAAAAAGTGTTTTTTTTTAGCAATTTTTGGTCCAATAAATTCAAAAGATATTCAAAATCTGTTGGTGACATTCGCGTAAATTATTTTATAAAGAGCGCAATTTTTTTTTTTTAATTTCAAATCTTCACTGCTGCCACCATCTTTTTTGTTTAATTTTTCTTTAATTACGTAATATATGATCTATAACTGTATGTATGCTGCTGTTGCAACGTCCAAGATGACCTACTGTTTTTTATTTAAATGAGCGGAACGCGACTATGATACGCGACCATGACACGCGACGATAAGAGGCGAAGATGACAAGCATCGAAGTTCGCCTCGTCGTGAAAATGTTCGCGACGCTGTCACTTTAACTGGACGTACCTTCAGATGACTTACTTAGACGTCAGGGTGCCTTTTTGTCTTTGCTTGAATATGTAGACGAAAAGGAGAAGCATATATGTATCCAAAAATTCATACAGCCTAAGAATAGGGAATTATATAGTTAACCGCATTTATGGTATTTTTAAATATATTATATATTTAATAATTAAGAAAAATATGTTTTAACACATTACACGCATTAGTACACATTAGATAATAATACATCAAATCGTGCCACTTTAGTCACTGAGTTGCCATAGTGCGTTTTAATAATTATAAAGTGTGCCACTTTTGGCACGATTGTGCACCTAGGAACGAAAGTGATATTGGGCATTTACGATAATTGGAGCGGTATCTACCGGTAGGTATCTGAGCGTTCGTTAATTTGTGTTCTATTAACCAACCGCGTTCTGTAATTAAATTGAATCTACCGATTCATGTACCGCGATCCACCTTTGTGGATCTGCTATTTGTGTCGGTACATGTCGGTTTGTTTACACCTTATATTGACATAATCTACAAATTTAACCTGCGAGCTTGTTGTTACTTATATACTATCGAAATTCTGAAAATAATTTACTATTACATTCAGTTTTAGAGATAAATAATTTAAATACCTTCAACATCATATAGCGAAAAGCAACATTTTCAATACATTTTTCAATAAACACAGGTTAATTTTTTCTTCTTTTATGTTTTCTGCATTGAAACTGAAACAACTTTATACTGCCCTCAGTTTCCGAATCACTACTATCTAATATTTGAAAAGTAGCCAAGATTGCGATAGCTTGACGTTTATTATTCTTCATTATAATCAAACTTTTTTTTAAAGTTATTCGCGACCCGCACCGTTCCGTTCGACAATTACCATTTACCGGAACGTATCGACGTTAATCAGCTGATTACCGCTGTATATCTACCGGTAGATACCGCTACAATTTTCGTAAATGCCCATTGTTAAAGTATCCGCAAGTCAGAAACAGTCTCATAGACATAACCGTAAGCACGGACTTCCGATTCGTCTTCGGTCGAGTGTGCACGTGTCGGGTATCGGCCATTTTGTTCCCGCTTCATATACATATATGGTAGTTTGGGGACACATGGGGCTTTCAGGGACTGTGTAGATTCCCCGAATAAGATTCGGACGTCCAGCCGGGGGTTAGAGCCCCGTGCATGTACAAAATTTATATGTGTGTGAATGTCCAGCCGGTGGTGTTCGAACCTTAATCTATCCATCAGATGTAACTAATCTGGGATGGGTCGCCCCAGCTCTTACTAAGCCGGATAGAGGTCTTTTCTGGCTGAATTTCTCACGAAAAAGGCCAATAGAGAATTTACTACTACTACTACTATAACCTTAAGCAGCCACACAGCGTTGCCAACATTTTCTGCAACTGTGGCTAGATGGTTTAATACCCGTAGGTATCCGATTAGGATGTGCGTACACACCCTCAATATCGTCCCGGAAGCTTGGCGTTTGCATATTATCAAAGAATATTCTATAGTAGAATATTATTTGGTACTATGTCGTTCAAATTTGAAATGCTAGTTTACCGATGTGTTTCGGATGCAATGAATAGCCGTCCAGTGGTCTGATGGTCGAGTGGTGTAGATGGTTAGCCTTTGATACGGCGTGCCGTTCGATTCCCATGAATATTTTTATATATATTTTTAAGGTTATGTTTGTAAAAAGTGCTTTTTTATTTTAGGTATGCCTTGGGTTAGTTTTGGTTAGCCTTGGTTAGTTCATGTTTGTTGAGCCCCCGTAGCGAGCGGAGGACCATGCGTGAAGTGAAATATTAGACATTCTAAAAAAAGTAAACAGAAGCGCGAAGCTTCCGGGACGATATTGAAAGGGTGTACGCGCAGCCTTGTAGAAATCCGTAGGCGTAGGTTTGTCATTGTTTATACAGTAAAAGGCAATGGTTTTGTTAAATATCCGTAGAAATTCGTAGTTTTACGATTCTTGGGGTATAGGGTGGTTCATATAACAACGAAATACGATTTTAACGCCATTGGTCAGATTAATTGACGGGAGGGTTGACAGGTGCATAATTAACATATATTTAATATGATAATTAAAGATTTTACGAAATCGTGAAATTTAAAATCTCTGGCGCGGGAAATTTGATACAATTTTAAGATTTTCCGATATTCGTGACGAATTTAGGCCAATTTGGCAGTTTGAATATTGGTTTTTAGGTTATAATAATTTAGTTTTGTTTTGATTTGCTACCGTTATTTTTCTCGTATGTACAATGTCTGAAGAGTCATGTAAATAACATATTTTTTGTTATTTATTGATTTACAATTATAAGATAAGCACTTTATGACTGAAACCGCATCTAAATATTAAAAAAAAAATGAGAGTCTGCTAGTACTCTAGACACTGATGTGTAAACATATCACATTGTGTTCTCAAGCGGTCATCCATCCAAATATTAACCACGCCCGACGTTGCTTAACTTCAGTGATCGGACGAGAACTACTTTACTTTTAACACACATTTATTATATTAACAAAATTTCACAGATCACTGCTATAATACAACACAAAAACACATAATAGTCAACCATCCCTCCACCGCCAAGCAGGGCAGGACGGCATATTTAACCTACAGAAGTAGGGGGCTGGTGTTGGCCCTTTGTGTATTACAGCACCACGACAAATGAGGGGGGATTTTAGTTTTCTGTCTCCCTGGCCAATAACCATTACATATACAGAGATTTCTGACTTCGGTCTAAGTGTCTCCTTAAGGGTGTTTGGGGGTTTCAAAATTCTGGAGAAGTTAGGTCATGCTGCTAAATTTCATACATTGCAGGAAAACCGTCGAAAAAACCTGCTTAAATAAATCACTCAGGTACGCCTAGTGCGACCTTGTTTCACTCGTATCACCGATGATGCGTCGTAGAACTCGATCGAATATTTAGATCAGGAGATATGTGGAAGGGGTGCTTTGAGTTGGGCTTAATGCCCAACTCACCCCACTGTGGGGCAAAGTGTGCTGCCTCTGGCAGCACATTAATGAACTCCTAGATAAGAGATGTTTGTTTATTTATTTATTTATTGAGGGCCTACATGCCAAAAAGTATCTACCACATTTCACTTCATAACAGTGTGTTTTAAATGCGGTACTTTCGAGGGTGCACATCATCCTCAATTGAAGGAAAGGTTTCTGGAGGGGTTTTGAAATTCCAGTAATTAAAAAAAAAAAGACAAAATCGATGTTATATTAAGATTATTGCGAATCTGGCGCCTGTATTACCGGCATCAGACTCGCGGGCAATTAAGAAGGGGATCTGGAAACTAAGGTGGTTGCCTCAGCTCTATTTCCTCGAAATAAATCGGCAATCTTTTGTAAATTGGTCCATGTTTAATTGGGTTGGTGGGATCATATCTAAGCTCTGTAAGGTTTCCTGGTCAACTCTGAGCCCTGAATGCCGCAGACAAAGAATTTCATCGCGATTTGATCGATATAATCCGACATGTATTCAATGCCTGCCATGCCATGCAGGTCTCGAATTCTCGTGTAGTGGCCTACGGCTGGCCGATGTTATGCCTCGTAAAATCTTGTTTTGCGCTACATGTAACCTTTGCCTTTGAGTCTCAGATATGATGCACCATACGGGAGCCCCATAAGTCAATACAGGCCTTATGATTGACTTATAAATTACTAAATTATTTCGAGGGGACCGAACCGATTTCGGCGATATTAATGGATAAAGCTTTTGGGTAGCCATGAACGATTTCTGTAGTAAGGAAGAAACGTTGGATCTGAAGGACTTACATTCATCGAATTTTATCCCTAAGTATTTTGCCTTTCTCGAGGGGTTATGGGGGTATTATCGTCATTGAAATGCATGTGTTTGTTTACATGCATTTCAACGATTATCGTACACCAAAGGTGTTAGGATTTCATGGTTTGTGAACTCCTTAGTCAACACCAGCAATTCAGTTTTACTGGCGTTGACTTTTAGCTTCCACCGGTCATAATAAATTTTCATCAGAGTAAGGTGATGAGCTAACTGGGACTTGGCTGCTTGTGTGTAGAAAGAAGATGCATAAATAGCCGTGTCGTCAGCGTAGAGAGCTAGTTTTGTGTTCGGAAATTTCGGAATATCAGAAGTGTACAGCACATACAATTTGGGAGAAAGAACCGTACCCTGGGGCACCCCTGCTTTAATTAAGCGAGGAGCTGAGATATTACCCTCAACTTTTACCCCAAACTTACGGCCTTTAAGGTAAGAGTAGATAAGCGAAACGAGGTAAGTTAAAAGTTGATGTATTTTAAAAAGTTTGTAAAGGAGACCCGCATGTCAAACGCCCTCTCCATATCAAGGAGCAAAGGGCGGTATTCATTCGTCTGTTGAAATTATTAAATATATATTGCGCTATTCTAGCTGCAAGGAGAACCGTATTGTGACCCGGGCGGAAACCAAATAATTGTTCCCCAGGCCTCAACGACAACCGATCTACCGCCCTGTTGATCCTATCAAGGAGAATTTTTTCGCACAGCTTGGCAAGCGTGTTGAGGAGGAAAATGTGCCTGTAGGATGCTGGTTCGGTCGGATTTTTGGACCGTTTTAATATGGGAATTATTATAGCATTTTTCCATTGACTGGAAAAATTGTTGCTATAAAGGATTGCGTTCACTATGTGCATAAATTGCACAATAGCTTTCAGTGGAAGGTTTTTCAGTAGACAATAGGGAATGGTATCAGGCCCAGGGGCTTTGTTGTTTGGGAGCCAACGAAGATACTTACGTATTTCGTTAGGGGCAGTTTTTAAGGAATTATATAAGGGTGGGGGATGGGATATTTTTGCGATACAAAACTAGCTGTTTCTGGGATATATTTGTTTGTTCGGGAGTTATGTCAGTTAATTCTCTATGTACCCCTTCGAGAAAATCTGCAATGGCAACTGCTTTTTGTATGCTCGTTATGAACGCATCGCCATTATGGTTGAGAGTAGGAATTTTCTTATATTTTTTCGCAGTTTTCTCGCTAATGTCCACAGCGAATTATCTTGGGCTGTCAAATTGTGGCGCTTTTCGGGTCAAAGTTATTTTTGTATATGTATGTATATGAGTCCGTATAGTCTGAGTGAGTTCTCTAATTCTTCGTCTGTCCATGTCACGTCGTGTACGTTGCAAAATTTTCCGAATTCTATTTCTGAACTTGATCAGTTCAAGAATATCATTCGGCAAGCGCTCTTCTTTGGGTTTCATGACTAGCCTAAGCTATTTCGCACTTGCTGTATGATCCAAGTTAAAATATCCACTTCCCCAGCGGCGTAACTAGCCACCTGACCTGGGGGGAGCCTAGGGTGGGCCCGTTATCGTGATAAGGATAAAAAATCAGACTTTTCCTGGGGGGGGGGGGGATAGCGATGTCTGGCAGAGGCTCGGCCCCCCTAGGCCCCCCTGTTACGCCGCTGCACTTTCCGCTCCAGCTCAGCGGGGATGTTTATTTCACCTAGAATATTGGTTTGTCTGTTAAGCTTTCGTTTGTATGTTACCAATTTAGATTTTTGTAAATGTATGTCTGTTCTCTGTCAGGTTCGCCGATCTCACCCCAGACCAACCTAATGGGCAATAAGTGATCTGAGTTTAAGTAGTTGTCTGCGGTGAGATCAGACAGATCCATTAAGCCCATATTTAAGCCTAAGTCGATGTAGGTTGCTGTTGCATTGTTTCTGGGATAGTACGTAGGTATGTCTGTATGTAACAGTTGTATTTGATCATTGTCCTGCACGTAATCGTGGATGACGCAACCATTCCGATTATTTCGGTGGTTGTTCCAGTCACGACGATGTGCGTTGAAGTCTCCAAGCAGCAAGGAATGGGAATTTGGGGGGGAAAATGACGCAATATAATTTTGTGACAGACGCATCCGGGGCGGGACATAACAGCCACTTATCAAGACGCCATTTGCCAATTTTAGCCAGACATATTCGATATGGGTTTGAATGTTATGTATTCTGACGTAGTCTATGTTTTGTTTGATAAGGATGGCTACGCCTCTCCCTCTGTTTAGCCCTACCCTGTCTTGCCTTTCGACAGAGTAATAATTCCGAACCCTCAGTCTGTCGACATTCCTAAGTTTTGTTTCGAAAATAATAAGAATGTCGACCTTCCGACGGCTCAGATAGTCTATCATTTCAGCCATTTTTATCGATACACCATCGGCATTCCACGAAACAACAATGAATTTGAATAACAAAAACGCCAACGTACCTGAACAAACATAAGATATTTTAAATCTTATATTTATACATGTGATTTTGTGCAAAGGAATGAAATGTAGAAAATTTAGCGTTCTGATCAGCACAAGCCTCCAGGAGGTTGTTTATGTGCTTTAATGCCTTTGTGGCTTGATTTAAATTAATTAGATACCGAAATCTTTGCATCTCTGTGAAAAAGTCACTGACCTGTTCGACATCATCCTCGTCCTCCGCTCTCTGTGGTGGTCGTTGATGCCGTCCTTCCCCAGTCCACATTGGAGGGAAATTATATTCTTCTCCTGTGGATGTTGGGGGTGGTTCTTGCCTTGGCTGCTGCTGCTGCGTTGCCCGGGCTGGGGCGTGGGGCCGTTGCGGGGTGGGGCCTACTCCCCTGAGACCGGTACTTCCACTGGTCCGGCCAGACTGACCCCAAGCAGAGGCGTTGTTGGGTGGTGGTGCGGGAACATATGTTCGTTGAACTTTTTCGACTTTGGGCAGTTGGTTCTTTTTATATATGTATATGAGGCGACCAATTCCAAAACTCTTTAGATCCATATTAAACAATTTTAAGGGAGAAGCAAAAAACTCTTAATTATCATTTAAATCAAATTCTCATTATTTAAGGTTTACATTCCATATCTAGACATGTCTCTTATTACATATTTATTACGAAATAGTGAATTTGAGTAGCGGAAAAATATTTATTTACATAAATAATATGGAACTAAAGAGTTTTGCTACCGCACAAAGGAAGTAAGGAGTTTTGAAACTGTGCCTGTGGAATTTAAATAGTTTTGAAAAAGTACGATTATTATTCATTTACTTATTAAAGTTACAAACAGAAAAAAACTAAACTAAATACATAGAAACAAAATTAGATTTTGAGACCATCATCTTCCTCGGGGTGCACAATTTTTTCTTCAACTTCTTCACCATCAGAATTATTGGGGTTGTCAATGATTTCTTGATAAAAGGT
>MU182018.1:398099-411892 GCA_016904865.1 Pissodes strobi | reverse complement strand
AAAGATGTTAACGACTTAATGAAATAGGTATCCCAATAATATTTAAAAGCATTCATTTTGTTCAGTTACATTTTTGCCAATGTTTTAACATAGGGATTCTAATACGACAGGTATAGGTAATATTAAGTAAGTATCCACCCCTTACTAATTTATCAGGCAAATAAAATAATACTTAGGTAAGTACTTCCCTATATTTAGGTGGAATATGTTTTTAGGGATATGTTAGTAAATTTCATTTACAAAGCAATTTGTACAACTTACCTTATTTTTGATATTTTAGAATATTTGAAACATTATTTTCTGCATAGGATTTTCTATTATGTACTTAAAATAATGATTTTTTAAATTTTGCCCTTAAAGTTAGTTGATTAATTTTAATGTTGCATTAATACAATTTTTTATATGAAAGTGGAGTTTGGTTATATATTATAAGGATCAACGATTTTGCAAAAAAAAAGAATAGAGTAGTTTAAGCAAAACAAGGTTAAGCAAAAAAAAAAGATCATTTTTTTAGTTTTTGGGTCAATTGTCATTTTAGTTGGTTCAAAATAATGAATTTAAAAATAAGAGCGGATATTAAACAATAATTACCCCATTCTGCTAATTTAATATCTGACTGCATGCTAATTTTTGAACTTTTTAGGGCAATTGTCATTTTAGGTGGTTAAAAATATTTAATGTAAAAAAAATCCAGTAGCGAGGGTTGCAAATTTTATGGTTTGGTGAAAATATTAGACCATAAAGTGAAACAGCAGATACTAAACAATTACCCTATCATTAATAATAATTATGCCAGAAGAAAAAGTTCGCCATGAAAAAATATGTGCGGATCTGACATTAAATGTCAAATAAATTATTTCAGTAAAATGGCTTGTGCAAGTTGTTTCGTAAATATTGAAAAAGTGTTCCGATTGGATAAAAAAAAAATTGTGTGATTTTTCAAAAGAACATGGAGTAATTCCTCAATTTCTCATTTGTCTTCATTGTAAAAATGCTGTAGATGTAAGCATAAATTTGTTCATATATTTCGCAACCAGAGCAGAGATGTGTTACTTCTGTTAAGATAGAAAAAAGTATTTCAAATTGAAAACATGCTTTATTGTTTAAAATACATAGTATTTGTTAACAAAGTTTACTTATCTATAATTGCCTTAATAAAATTACTGCCAAGTTGAATTATTAGTAACTGATTATAATAGCCACAAACTTAAACTACAATTTGAGAACTGGCAGAAAGTTCTTACAGAGAAGAATCCTCAGGATATCAGGGGACAAATTTTTTGAAATTTTTTTAGGTTATTTGAATCAGTGTAGAATAGAAATAAAGATAAAAGAGCACACAAAATTAAAGCCTTGGATTACCAATGGATTAATAAACTCTATCAAAACTCGAGACAAAGTAAAAAAGTGACTGCAAAAAAACTATACTATTGCTAAAGAGAATTATTACAAAAACTACAGAAATAAACTTAAAACCCTTTTAGTCAATGTAAAGAATGACTACTATAAGCGAGAAGTGGAAAAGAACAAAAATAATTTGAGAAAAATTTATCAACTAGTTTCTGATGCTACAAACGAAGATAAAAAGAAGTGCACTGCTTTGCGGGTTGTTGATGATGAGGATAAACATTTCAATGCAGATCTGGACATGGCCAACTTTTGTAACCAATACTTTGCACGGATAGGTGTAGAAATGTACAATATCATTGCATCCACTGATAACTTCGAATATGAACCACCGAAAATTAGCAAATCGATGTATTTAACGCCGATCAGCGAAAATAAACTTATGAAACACATTAACAGCTTGAAGTGTAACACTGCCCCTGGCCATGACGGCATAATGGCTCAAGAAATCAAAATGTTGCATAACTCTATAACCATACCAATTAAACACATTTTTTATTTAATATTTAGTAATGGTACTGTACCATCCCAACTTAAAGTCAAATTCAACTATAGACCAATCAGCTTAATAAGTAACATCGCGAAAGTATTTGAAAAATCTCTGAATGAGCAGTTGACTAACTTTAAAAACCAATAATTTAATCTCAGAAAACCAATTTGGGTTTACTGAAGGACGTAATTCAAGCGATGCTATGCAGGAACTGGTGTCTTGTGTTGGCAATGAAATCAATATGGCTAACACTGGCAATGAAATCAATATGGCTAACAAGTGTGTTGCCGTGTTCCTGGCCCTGGCAAAGGCCTTTGACATGGTTTCTCACTCAAAACTTTTAAATGTTCTTGAATGCAATGCAATTAGGGGTACTACGTTAGGGGTTTTTGAGGGCTACCTCACAAATAGGATACAAAGAACCAGAGTAAGAAGTACAATAAGCACACCAGAAACCATTCATATAGGTGTACCTCAAGGCACAGTACTGGGGCCCACACTTTTTAATCTTTATATTAGGGGGTTAACATTACTTAATATGACAGGCAAAATTATATCATACGCAGATGACACCGTATTGGTGTTTGGTGGCAGTAACTGGAGAATGTAGGGTTGAGGGCAATGAATGAAATCTGCAAAGTTTATGAATGGTTGGATTTTTACAAGCTATCTCTGAATGGGAGTAAAACTAAATATATAGCATTTTCAAAAACAATAATTGTTGATCGCCCCATTTTTCAAAGTATACAAGCAAGAAACTTAAATGAACCAATATTAGAAACAAAGACTATTAAGTATTTGGGTGTGGTGTATATCGATAGCAGCTTGAAATGGGAGGATCATATTAATTTCATAACAAAGAAACTCAGATATTTAGTGTACAGATTTTACTTACTGAGGCAATTTTTTAATGAGCAACATTTTTTGATGCTATACTATAGTTTGGTCGAATCGATCTTGCGATATGGAATAATAGTTTAGGGGGGTTTATACAGTACTACATTAAAGCCATTGAACGTTCATTATTCAAAATAAAATTATAAAAGTTATATACAGAAAACATCCCTTATATCCAACTAGCCTCCTTTATAATGAAAGAGTTCAGGACGTGCACTTGCTTTATGTCTGTGCTGTGGGTTGCTATATTTATCAGAATAGTACTATTGTAAACTCAATTAACCATCCTTATAACACTAGAACAAGAACAAATGAACGAATAAAGGTACCAAACTACCAAAACCTAAAAGTGATTTTTATAAAAACAACTTTCAATACTTGGGACCAAAATTACATAATCAATCAATCTTTATTTATAATTTAAACAATTTTACACACGTCAAAACAAATAAAAAATATGAAAATAAAGTCAAACAGACTCAAAACATACTAACACTACATAAGTCAAAACAGACTAGCACTACCTACATTAAACTAAACTAAAATCTAACTATACTAAAAACAATATGAAATACTTATACACTACAAAACACAATTAAAATCCATTAAAACGTGGTTTAAAAACTCATCAAGTGAGTAAAATGAGTTTGCTAATAAAATCTTTTTCATATACATTTTATTTATTTATTTATTCATAGATGGGAAAACCCCATTACAAAAAAAAGGTACAAAATTAATAATAAGGCTATAACAAACCAGTAACTTAAAAAAACTAAATATATCACATTCTATAAAAATTATAATAACAGTTTTAACAATAATTTCATCCTACTCGGTCTAAATCATCATCCCCATTAATTTATTTTTAAATGATTGAAAAGATCCATTAAAAACATCCAATCTATTCTCCCTGTTTAAAAAATCTAAAGTTCTATCCACAAAATAATGTCTCCCATAATTAGTCCTATGAAACCCAACAGAAAATAAATTATTTTGTCTTAACATTCTTTGCGGCACATCAAATTTGACTTGAGAAAGTAAAGGACATGATATCATTCCATTTAGTAGGTTGAACATAACAGAGACGTCAAAAATAGTCCTTCTCTTTTCTGTTGGTAGAAATCTGAAATACTTTAAAATGGCGTGATAGTCATGGTCAGCAATCAGCCCCAAATTGTATTTATAATTGCAAAATCTTAAAAATTTCTGCTGAACACTTTCTAGCATGGTCTTATAAATGTTATATGACAGAGCCATATTCAAGCTGGGACCTAACTAGTGATCGGTCGATACCGATATAAATATCGATGTATCGGTAACGTATCGGCATATCGGCAAAATTTTGCCGATAAATATCGGCATTTTTTGAAATAAAGCAATTTTATTTTATTTATTTTGAAATATAAATCTAGTATTATAATTTCTTGTAATACAACAAAAAAACAATCAAATTACTTTTAAATTAATTTTTATTACTTTAAATAACACAGCATCAACAATTTAACATTGCAAATAAAGTGTACTTATGCAATTCCGCTACACTAAACAGGAAATAACAAAAATAAAAGTTTGATACATGTGATTATTCATGACGTAATGTAGTATAAACTATTATCTAGTAATCAAAATTTAACTTTTTCAAATTGCGATGCAAAAAGATCAGGATTTCAGCACGCTCCGGGATCAATCTATTCCTTCTAATACAACAAATGTTGCCAGCATCGGAGAAAATTTGCTCACTAAAGGCGCTTGCAGAAGGGGCAGATAAAAAAATATCTGCGCTTGATTTTTAAGTAAAGGCATATCCTTTTTATTGAAATCCCACCATTCAAATGGAGATTCATTTCTGTCAATTACGGAAGATGATAGGTACAAACTAATTTTCTTCCTTTCCAGTTTTTCTAATTTGTTTCAATACCTTTATTTTTTTTTTTGATGGTTCACTTACAAAACTTTCTCATATGACTCCCAAAAAGAAGAATGCGGTGCTGGCGGATCTCTTTAATGTTTGCAATTGCCACTATTTAGATGTTTTACTTACCCTAGTATGTATGTATATTAAACGGAATCGGCTGTCATTGATTTGGTGAACACAGTCGTGTCTGAATTTGAAAGCGGGGGCTTTGCTGGTGTCAATTTTTGTGACCTTAGCAAGGCCTTTGATTGCGTCTCACATGAAATACTTATATCTAAACTTGAAAATATGGCTTCAGTCCTTCAAGTCTGTCACTTATTTATAATTACTTACATAAGAGGATTCAAAGTGTTTACTATAACAATCGCTTGTCACAGCCTGATGTTGATGTGGGTGTGCCGCAGGGCTCGGTGTTGGGGCCTGTCCTTTTCATAATCTATATTAATGATCTTCCGGCCAGCGATCCCTCCACCCGGTTTGTGTTGTATGCTGATGATACAACCCTGGCTAATAGAAGTAATAATTTACCCAACCTTGAACTTGATATGCGTGAAACGCTCTCGAGGGCCTTGCTCTGGTTTGATGCGAACCAATTATGTCTAAATGGGAACAAGACTGAGAATGTCATATTTACCCAGCGACGGCTGGGTGTGGATCGGCCTGCTGTGAAGTTCTTGGGGATATATATGGATCCGAAATTGTTATGGGTTGAACACATTCAGTTTGTATCAAACAAAATCTCTAAAAGTCTCTTTCTCTTGAGAAGTTTGCGGCCGGTTGCCAGCCATGTAAAGTAAAGTAAAGTAAAGTAAATATATTACATGCATTACAAAATTTTTGTTTGCACAAGTCAGTTTAAAATGGTCTAAAACCAATTATATCCTAAAGAATTTTAAAAACATTTCATGATAATTAAGACTAAGATTAAATATTCCTGAAGGTACCCAATTGGGTCACAAATATAATTA
The DNA here is from genome assembly GCA_016904865.1 of Pissodes strobi. Taxonomy (NCBI): domain Eukaryota; kingdom Metazoa; phylum Arthropoda; class Insecta; order Coleoptera; family Curculionidae; genus Pissodes; species Pissodes strobi. Next base: position 406,215 of record MU182018.1, on the reverse strand, counting down.
AAATAACCTAACTAAACACAGTGAAACACAAAATGAAACAAATAAAATTAAAACAAACAAAATTGACACTATTTAAAAACCTATATGGACAGGGGTGCGGCCATATACTCTGATATGCTATAAAATGCACAATCCAGCAGATAGTTTTTCACAACAGACTTGAACTTTATCAGATTCAGACTCTTGGCGGTCGTATTAAGCTTATTATATGCATTAAGCAGAAGAGAATTATTTTTTGAAACTTGCAGACGGAGCAACTTGGGCCTTAGTTGTTTTGCACCTCTGGTGTTGTGTTCATGAATGTCTGCATTCATTGAAAAGTTTCCCTTGTTACCGTGAATCTCTACCAGAGACTTATATATAAACAAACTTGGTAGAGTTAAAAGTCTATAAAAAACGAATAGAGGTTTACAATGGTCCCTGAAACCTGCCCCCGCAATAATTCGAACTGCTCGCTTTTGCTGACGAAAAGCTCTAACAGCATTACCAGAATTTCCCCAGAGTAAAATGCCATATGATAGATGACTGTAGAAAAACGCATAGTAGGCAGTAAGCAAAGTTGGTTCATCTACAAAGTGTTTTAGCCTCCTAAGAAGAAATATATTTGTGGACAGTTTTCGACAGAGTTGGTCTATGTGCAGGTGCCAATTTAGTTTGTCATCGATAGTTATGCCCAATAACTTGACGGAGTCGTCAGAGAGTATACGAGGATTTGAAGAAATAATGAGCTTTTGATTTTTTTGCGCGTTCATGCTAAGTTTATTTAGATTAAACCACTCCTTTGCCTTCTCTAGTAGTGCAGTCATTTTGGTGTTTAATAATTGGCGACTTGAGGCTTTTGGGATCAAGGTTGTATCATCTGCAAAAAGTATGCAGAGAATTAGCCCAAGGAAGTATGATAAGTCATTAATATATAGTATGAATAGGAGAGGTCCCAGAATTGGCCCTTGCGGGACACCATATGATACTCTCTGAGGGCCTGACACATCACAGCCATGGCCTACAAATTGTAATCTGTCAGACAGATATGACTCCAGAAACCTCAGTGCGGTGCCCCTAAACCCATAATGTTGCAACTTAAACAGAAGCCTCTGGTGGTCAACACAGTCGAAGGCCTTGCTGAGGTCACACAGCATAATACCTGCAATTTCACCCTCTTCAAAGCCCTCCACTATGCTGCCCACCAGCTGCATAACAGCTTGGATAGTGGAATGATTTGGTCGGAACCCGAACTGACAGGGACTGAGAATCATATTCCTTTCAATAAACTTAACCAGCCTGGGCTTGAGCAGCATCTCGAAGATTTTTCCAAATATGGGCAGGATGGATATTGGTCGATGGTTCTCTGGATTTTCCTTGCTCCCTTTCTGTTTAAAGATAGGCACAACTCTGGCGGATTTTAAATATGATGGAAAGGCGCCCTCCGCTATACAAGAATTGAAGAGATGGGTTAGAGTTGGAACGAGAAATGCTTTTGTGGCCTTAATTATCTTACTGCTTAACTCATAAATATCGAGAGCAGGAGAGTTTTTTAGGACTCTGATCGCGTTTTCTACATCTTGGTGGGACACAGTGCCTAAGAAAAAAGAATTTGAGCAGACAGGTATAATGACATCTGAATCATTTATATTGGGAGTTGGTAAGTCTTGGATAATTTTTTCAGCAATATTTGAGAAGAATTCATTAAAATCTTCGTTTGATATTTGTGTGTTTATTCATAATTTATTATTTTCCAGCAGTCTTTAGTTATATTTGTTGAATTAGTTAAGTAAGTGGAATAGGCCATGCATTTTGAAGAATTAGTGTTCTTTCTATATTCCCTTTTGTAAGATTTATAGGCGTTAGTGCTAGTCTCATCTCTATCATGATCGGCTGCTGTTTTAAGTGCATGAAGTGTGTTTCTCATTTTTTTAATATCATCATTAAACCAAGAAATGGGCTCTTTTCGTCCCTTTAAAGAGGTTAAGAGCTACATACTCTTGTATATTCCTCAACCAGAACCTCCATATTAAAAGAGGACAGAATGCAAATCAGATCTTCAAGGACAGGACATGGGTTTAAAAAATCTACATTAAAGTCACCAAAATTATGTCTGAATATTTCAGGGATAGATCGCTAAGCAGTTGCTCCAAATTGGACAAAAATTCCTGCATGTTACCATTACCGGACCTGTATAGGCAGACAATTACACATGAACCTGAAATTTCAATTCCACAAAACTCAGCAGTAACCTCCTTACAGTAACTGTTTAGGTTAACAGGTTTACAAAAATTAAACACTTTTTTGTGGACATATATAGCCACACCCCCATGTATGTTTGTGGTTCTACAAAAAGAAGACAAAAGACAATAACCTGGCAAATTTATGCAGTTAATTTTTCCACATGATAACCAATGCTTCGCAAGACAAACTATGTTGTAACACTTAGACTCTAGAAATACAGATAATTCTTCAATTTTATTAGAAAAGCATTGCATATTTATATAAAAAATGTTACCCTTTTGACAGAAATTGTTATTAGAGGCGTTGACATTATTGATTACACTCGGAATCTTCTGCTGTAGGGTCCTCTCTGAAAATTTTTACCTCGCTGGTAATATTGAGAGTTTCCATAACCATTATTGTTAGCTCGGTTTCCATTATATATCTCCAATGGTTAAGGTAGACATCTTTGGGCCAGGCATCAGGTAGAAAAATTTGACTCACATATTCATTGGGCACAAAAAGCTTAAAGGAATTTGCCCTCCCATTAGATTTGAGTTTATTAATGGTCAACTCATCGATGGGAATATGCGGAAATGCTTGAAGAATGTGAAAACTTCACTCTACTTCACTTTAAAAACTCGTAAAACATTACAAATCGACAAAATTGTTTACAACAAATTACACAGGTTTAAAACGTCAAACGTCAACTCGTGTAACGTGTGTGTATGAGTGCCTATTTTGATCTTTTTCACTCCCACTTGTCATACGGGATTCTTGCCTGGGGACACTCTCCGCACTGTGGTAAGCTTTTCAGTCTTCAGCGAAAGGCCATTCGAATAATAAAGGGTTTACCTTTTCGTGCAGATGTCAAGACCTACTTCATAAGTCTAAAAATAATGACACTACCCTCAGTTTATATATTTAAATGTTTACTGTGGATTCATGAGGGGCAGGATCTGTTTGATCGGCGTAGTGACATTCATGACTATAACACAAGACATGCCTCTCTTATAGCACCTGATTTTATACGACTAACAAGAAGTCGATACTCGGTTAACTTTTATGCCCCCCGATTATTTAACAAGTTACCTTTGCACCTAAAGAGCTTATCACCCTTGCAATTTAAAAATAAAATAAAATATATGTTATTAAATGAAGGTTGTTATTCAATCGATGAATTTTTAAAGGCAGACTTAAGCCGTTATTAGTGTCTTGATGTGATATGCATTCGAGTGTTAGTATGGGTACTGATGATTTGTTGTTTTTTATTTGTATTGACTTTTTATTATTGTGTTAGACTGTAGGTTTTTATCATTTTAATTGTTGCAACTATTTTTTTTTTGTAAGCTTGTTTGACGTGTGTAAAATTTGTATTAATTAATAGCACGAATAAATATCTATCTATCTATCTATCTATCTAAATACTATATTATTAATATTAAATAATTTAACCCAACATTCTGTTGGCCTTAACAACCAATAATTGGTCTATATGGTCATTAAAATATAAACCCGAATCAAACAGTATACCCAAGTCCTTAGCTACCTCGCTTATTTTCAGCTGGTGACCGTCTAGTGAATAGGAGGATTTGATTATTTTTTTCTTCTGACCAAATGAAATCTGGAAACACTTGTCAACATTCAGATCTAACAAATTTTTTTTAGACCAGTTAGCTAGACTTTCAAGTTCACTCTGAAGTAAGTCAACATCAAGCTCACTAAGAATTATCGAAAACAGCTTGAGATCGTCAGCAAACATCAAGAACTCGCAGTTGTTTAGGTGATCCTTTAGGTCATTCACGAACAAACTGAACAATAGGGGAGAACTGACTCTAAATAACCTTTGATAAAAAGTTATTAACCTTAACCATGAGTCTTCTATCTCTCAGAAAACTAAGCAGCCAGTTCATCTATCTCTCAGAAAACCCAACATTCCTCAACTTCTCAATAAGCAAAACACGAGGGGTAAACCGCTGCCGAAAATGGTGTACAAATTCATGAAAATACAAAAAAAAATACTGAAAATAGAACGAAAATACAGAAAATACCGAAAATACAAGGAAAATACGAAAAATACAAGCAAAATACCGAAAATACAAGGAAAATACCGAAAATACATGGAAAATACTGGCAATACATGCAGTTTGGCAACAGCGTCCAAACGGTTGGAATTACATGAGGCAACACAGCAATGGTTTTTTTCGGGTTGAGTTTGAAGTTTTCGTGGAGGTCATTTCGAGGTTTCCGTGCTATTTGTGCAGTTAGCCAGTTAGTGTATTAATCCCGGTATTGATCTTGTGTTTTTTGGCGATTTAAAATATTTATTATTAAAGGTAAGTGTTATTAATATTATTCATTGTAATAATAATTAAGGTCAATGGCCAATAATAATGTACAAAATAAAATGGAAGTAAAATACCTACTAAGAACTCAGAGGTAATGCTCGAGATAATGTTTACTGTTATGAATCTAAAGACGAATCCGCTGAATTTGAATCATTACATTTAAAAGATTTTTCGACTTCAATTAGTAATGATTATTGATTCACCTTATGTAGTAGTTAAAGTAAAAAGTATAACGGCAATAATTAAAAAATCATCATTGTGTTGGCTTTTAGATGAATCCAATGGCAGGCTCAGTACAGACCGTCTTCAACGGTTCATTACAGGAAAACCCTCCGGTAAAACAAAAGAAAAAGAGACCAGAATTCGTCAACCCAAACCAGAATTAAAGCGGTTGAAGAGAGAAACTATGGACCAGTCATCTGGTAAAGATCGCGATGCCGATGATTCGAACGAAGACGATGGAGACCTAGAGCAAATGTCGGTCTCGAGTGCTTTATCAGAAACAGATGTTAATATCGAAACGGAAAAATATTATGATGTTAGTTATGAGCAACAGTGAGTGGTATATTGGAAGAGTCACAGAAAGGGTGGATAGTGAAAAATGGCCTCGTTACGATGATCAAGATACAGTTGATAAAAGGCTTATATTTTATGGGCCAATTGAACTTATTGGCACTGGGCCTTTTGAGTTAAAAAGGTGCGTTTTGCTTAGTATCCCTAAAAAATATACTCTCTAAGAAATATTTTGATTAGACAGCCAAGTATAGCACAAATACGTTTATAATGGTCATATAGCAATTTGTATTATTTTAAAAGTATTTTGTAAACTTTTATAGATAGATAGATAGATGTTTTTTTGTCCAATAATAGTACAATAAAATGTGTAGGACACGTCAAAAAATTTCAAAAATAAGTAACAATTATACAAATACATGCTGTAACACAATCAAACAAAATATACTAAAAAATAAAACGCAACAACAAACATAAATGACACTTACAAACACGGAAAAGGCCCCAACTTTATAAAATTATTTCATACGAATATTACTTAAGTTATAATAGCATCGCGGATAATTATTATAGAACAGATTTGAGTATTTTCTAAAACCTTTAATATAAGAGTTTTATAAAAGTTTTATAAGCTAGGTGATAAATCTACCTATATAATAATTATGTTTAGTAAGACTATTTTACAACAGTTTTATAAACATTGTTTTAAAATTTTATTACTAAATTTGAAAACGTTTATTAGATACGCGATTAGATACTTATAAAACTGTTTTATAACAGTCTTAAAAATATTTTAGTTACAACCAATGTGTGTCGATTTAAGATATATTTGTTATATGTGTTTATATTTTGGTTTCCTAATCCTATAATTATCATAAATCAAATAAAATTTCGTATTTCTGTCTCGAAGACAAATAACTTTTAATATGGTGATCGAAAAATTACTTTTATTAATGGCGACATTGAAGACTGTATTAACGAGTTTATTCTGGAAAAAGACATAAGTATGCAGAAAATACCTCGGAAAATACATACAAAAATACAGGAAAATACGAGAAAATACCATTCATTTTCGGAAAATACGAGAAAATGCCATGTATTTTCGGAAAATACGAGACAATACGACGTATTTTCGGACAATAAGAGAAAATACAAGAAAATACAATGTATTTTCGGAAAATACAGAAAATACAGTGCAAAAATAGCAGTATTGCCAAAAATACGGAAAATGGTGTACAGATTTCTATCAGCGGTTTACCCCTCGGCAAAACATGATTGACTCTGTCAAATGCCTTGGAGAAGTCGGTATACACAGCATCCACCTTGTATCCCCTCTCCACGGTATCCGTCAGTCTACTGTGGTAAATTAGTAGATTGGTCAAAGTGGAACGACCCACCTTAAATCCATGCTGTTCATCAATGAGTATTTCTTTACACTGCCAGTTTAAATGATTATACATCAAACTATCAAAAACCTTTGGTATAGAAGACTGTATAGAAACACTACGGTAATTTTTGATATCGTCCCTTCGTCCTGACTTTTAAATTGGTGAGACATAGCTTTCTTTCCAGATCTCTGGAAAATTGATGAATCTAAGGACAAGTTGAAAAGCTTACATAGAGGATGAGATAGGGAATATCTGCATTGTTTTAAAACTATATTTGGTACCCCATCCGGTCCTATCATCAACTTATTTGGTAGAGATCCTAATTTATCAAACACCTCAGAAACACTTATGATAGGGCAATCTACATATAGTTGACTGTGAAACTTATCTAGTGATGTTGGGTCTCCACCCGCATAGACCGTCGAGAAATGATCAGCAAATAAGTCCACAATCTCTTGGCCATTTGTAGCTACAGACATATTTAGCACCATACTGTTTGGAATACTATTCGATGTACGTTTTTTATTAACAAATTTCCAGAAATTTTTCGGATTATTGGTGAGATCTGCATTTATAGAAGTCACAACGTTTTTGTAACATTCTTTACTTAACCTCTTGCACCTAGCTCTGAGTTCGCTAAATTTGAAGTAATCTCTAACATTACCAGTAATTTGATATTTTTTATGTTTAGTCTTTTTGAGCAAAATCAGCTCTCTTAACTCACTGGAAAAATATGAAGGAAAGGAAGACGTCTTGAATTTTTTATATGGTACAAAACACTGAATTCCAAAATTCAAAATTCCATAAAATGCTGTTAAAACAGCCTCCATATTGCGATTACTAAAAACTAAGTCCCAATTGATTGAAAATAAATATTCGTTCAAGCCTTGATAATTACCATTCTTAAAATCAAAATAAAAATCCTCATCTTTAAGAAAATCAGACTCAACATTTTTCAAATTAAAGCTACATGAATATGATTTATGACGGATAGAGTCATTAAACAGTGGATCAGATGAAATTGCACAATTAACCAAACTGTCATTTGTAAATAATAAATCTAGAAAGACATTTCTACTATTCGGAACATCAATCCTTTGGCACATGTTGTAGTATCCATAAGTTGGTGCCAAATGTAAAGCAGGGGAGCCTGAGGAGCACGCCACTTCCACTCCATCTTCAGCATTCGACCATTTTTTTCTCTGTTTTTTTTTCAGGCTTTGTTGTACTTACCCCTGATTATACCTGCCCTATATCTACCTATTTCCAAACTTTCATTATGTCCCTCGTATTTTTCGTCCTACCAGCGATGCCTAAGTGGAAAATTTTAAAACCTTTATAGAACCAGTTCGAGCATTTATTTCAAGTTTAGAAAAATGTTGAAATCTACGAGGAAATTTAACATTTCTAAATTATTGGGTATTTAGGTAGCGTTTTTACAAAAACTGAAGAGCTAATGATCTTGAAGCAGCATTTAATTTCATCGACAATTGCTGGAGATATCTTCTCCAGTTTAAAATTACACCACAATAATTAATTAACACTTTAGTTAAACTTGTGATCTTATCATATCTATTTGTAAATTTTCTGTGGAGCAATGCTGAACAAGTTGTGTGGTTAGCATATTCACTAGTAAACTCAGGGCAAATGCTTATATATATATAT
>MU182018.1:368837-390056 GCA_016904865.1 Pissodes strobi | reverse complement strand
CAAAAGAGGGAGAAAAAAAAAATGTTTAAAATAATGATGTAAGGTGGAATATATATAATTATATATATATATATATATATATATACAGGGTGTCCCATAACTTATGGGCCATAGAGCAACTGGAGATACTAGACATCAAACTAGACCGATTAAGTCATACAAGTTTTTCGAAATGTTACTCATTCTAGAGAGTGTTGAAAGTGAAAGTTTGTCTTCGAAAATGAGCCATAATTTGAAAACGGTTCAATGTATCGAATTGAAAGTTGGCATTATCATGTTTTTATAAGTGATAAATAAGAATTTGTAGAACTCGAGCCCAGAAGCAGAGCAAGCAACACTTGATAATGCCAGATGCGATTCTGGCGAAACGTCGTGAAGATGAAGAAGTTCAAGACGAACGGATTGACACCCGGAATATTATTTATGCATTGATGGTACCATATCATTGATGCTTTTTATCATGAACAATTTAATATTATTAATGGGGATAATAGTAATTATAATAATTCATATTGTTATTAAAAAAGATAAATTGAAGCTATAATAATTGGCTCCTAATAAAATTTATTAGAATTACTATTATTATAGGAAAGTCCATGATTCGCATACTATTCTTTATTGGCATGCAAATTTTTGAAATGAACTTGACCTCTCTTAACACATTCAGCTGATTGGGCGGTGACACGTGCTATGTTATGAATTAATTGTGTGGGAGTAAAACGGAGACCCCATAGTAAATCACAACAATTTAAATTGTTTTATTGTGTTTATTCTAATTTCCTTTCAACGAGGCACAATTTAAATGTATGATAATGACTTGACTGGAATACATGCATATGTAAATACAGGGATGCCTATACCTTGATTAAATCTTACTGGCCTAATAATATTACTTGGGGTATGTCGGAATATTTTTCGACATGTTTAAACTATCTTTATTTAAATTGTTTTGCTGTTCGTTCTTGGTTGTAGTGTGAGTCAGATGCAATAAATTCGAGAAAAGTTGCCTATGTATAACTTGAAGCTTTTTACCTGCGCATATTTATCGAATTTCTTCCTTTTGTGTAAATTAATAAGCATTTTTTTTATTTTATTAGGAATATGCCATCCATTTGCTTAAATTTCTATGGATAGAGCAGTTCCTTGGAAAAGGAAACTTATACATTCATTTAATTTTCAGCATAATTATTCAAACGGAGTATCCAATTAGTCATATGACATGAAGCTATAGTTAAAAGTAGAAAGTGTTAGTTAATATCTAAGAAGCAAACTAGAAAGAATAATAACGGGCAGTTTATTGGGAAGAGGCGAAAAGAGTATCTAATTGATGTTTTAACCTCGAATGTAACGCAAATCTTTATTAAATTTAAAGACGGATTTATTTCATATAACAATGGCTCGTACACCAGAGTTCTTTCCCGCAAGTAAGATTAATCTCGTCGAATAGATGACCAGAAGATTACGCAAGGGTGTATCATCTTTCTCGTCGTTCAATTTCTTTGTTCCGTCTCTATATTAACCGGTTAATGCGCTAATCCTGATTCCGCTTTGTTTGATAAAAAATTGTTATTCTACTCCTATACTTTAATTGATTTATTTCACATTTACTAAATATCTGTACTTTTAATCCGATTTATTAAGATGCAGGTTTCTCATTAAGATACAACTTATAACCAATGCAGTATCACATTAATATTCGATCAATTGCCATGACCGTGATATTCCAAATTTATTAATTTTTGACATTTCATAACTACTATTTCCCTATAATTCAGTAATATTACGATTTATATCGGACAAAATTCTGAAAGTTTTGAAAATTGGTAGGAATGTTAGGTATGACATAAGAAATACTTAACTGAAAAGTTCCCACCCCTAAATAGTGTGCTTCATCCCCTAGGACGTCGTTTTTACCCCTTTTTCAAATTTTCTAGATTATGTCAAGAACGGTGCACTTTTTGATAAAAAAAAACCTATATAAAAAAATATTCCTCATAAAATTTTCTACAAAAATGTTCCTATGCATTTTTTCCTAAAAATAATAATGTGAGAAATAAGGCGTATACATAAGGGTTACTTCCATTAAATGCAATCTAATATATATTATACTTAATATAAAGTCCAATGCTGAAAGCTAAAAAGTTGGTATAGTCTGTAAACCGAGCGTTGATCGTTACGTCATAAATCCTGACGTCAGATCAGTTTTGAAGCATGTCCTGAATTGATTCACAAGAGTCTTGGGAGGAGCATAACTTACGCTTCGCGCATGATCCATTTCGTTTCGGTAAAATAGACGGCTATTGTCGATCTCGAATGTGAGGTTAGATAGGACGCTGAATTCAAAACCAAAACAATAACAAACAACATGTCATGCTCATGAACTCGCGATTGATAGATTGAATTTAAAGAAACTAACCGATAAACATGTCTTTTTTCATTCTGGTAAGATAATATTTGGATCTCCAATATGAATATTTTAATTTTATGCAATCTACTTTGTTTTAGGTGAAGAAAAAAGTCTTGTGAGGTTTGCAATAGGAACTTAAATTAACAACACAATACAAACAGAAATATTCTAGTGTTCTAGTAAAATTCCAGCAGAAATTCTTAGATATACAGGGGTCTTGTTATCTTGTGTGAATGAAAACATCTAAAACCTGCGAAATTTCGAATAATAAGTGGAATCTTTGCTATGAGAAAAGTTATGTAATTTTATGCATGTGATATGTGGTTAATTGAAGAAATATTCAATTCAATTCAAAAGCAATGTACTGTGAAACAAACTTGGCCGTGAGAATAGTGTATAAAAATCACAAAGACATTTTTAATATCAGATATGCAACTGAAACGTGATTTGGACCTTTTCTTTACCAATTAATTTTTATTTGTCATACGATTGTGAACTTGTAAGCATCTGTAAAGAGATATTTACCATTGCAGTAAACTTTGGCATACATTTAAATTTGACTGTAAATGCAATTTTATTCTTCGGTTAGCTACGGTTTTTGTTGTCTTATCATTTAATTAATCATTTCACATTATAGCAGTGTTCTGTAGTTAATAAAATTGAAAGACCTCAAACATGTAGCTTTTCTTTAGTTTTATATATGTAGGTAAGTAAGTTTTGTTTATTTGTGTTTTGCAATAGTTCAAACGCTTAGATTCGTAAAAGTTTATTTCATTTTGTACAAGTTTTGCTTATTATGTAGCTGTAAATATCACTATTACGGCCTTAGCTCAAACTTTTAATAATATGTATGCTATTTTTAACATAGGACATCTCGTATAAAATATATTCAATGGGTGACAGTATAGCATAATATTGTAGTTGAGTCTGTTGTACTTCAGTTATAACCAAAACTAACTAAAGTAACTTAAACAAAGTAGAGTAGATTGATACCATAAAATAAAACTCAAGGATGAAAGAAAACGAAAACAATGCTAATTTATTTCCAAAGAATGCCCAAATGTTTATGAAATGGAAAACAAAACATTTTATATAACTTAAAGTGTGCTATAACATGATTCATATACAACAACAGTAAAGGTTTGGCATATATGTGTTAACTTTAACAATTTAAAATCATATTTTTCTTTATACAAACACAAATGATAGACAAGACAAAAGATAATAAAACTATAATTCAACTCATCATAAAAAACAATAATTCACTCATTATAAAAAAAACCACATCACACAATCCATGGAAAGAGATGTTGTAATTTAAGGGTCATAGTATCTTCTGTGCTTATGAGCACACTGTTTCCTGCTCATCGCTAAAATAATACACATCATCATCATCCGAGTGACAAGAATTGAGATCGATAATGACCGGTAATATATCCGAAGCATCTCTCCTTTTTCCAGTCCTCGTTAATTGTATTATAGCATTTGTGTGATGAACATAATTTCTCCATTTTTTTAGTGTAATCTAAAACATATTCTCTTATAAAATAGCAGTATCTAAAAGTTGGACAAGATTCTTACCTTTTGAAGTGCTTCATTCCACAAATTTAAAACAGTTTCGCTTGTGACAGGATGTATCGAACTGAAAGCTTACGTTCTGACCATACCATCTCAATAGGATTATATTAGCAGATCAGTGGATATCTGCACTATGTCAATATTCATCAGATCCTTTTGCAATGAACGCAGTGTGAGATGTTCGCCTACAATAAAACCGAAATAATTAATAAATTATTTAAAATAATGAAAAATTAAATGCAGATTACCTTTCTCATACATAGCATACATGCTCTCCTTATAATATGGCCATGAACTTTGTGAAGAGGCTCTCCATGAGAGGAAATAATAGCAACATTTGCCTTGGTTTTAAAGTCAACAAGTTTCTAGACTACCTTTCAATGCATTCTTTACCCAGTGGCTGACGATATTCCTAAAGAACTCATCAGAAACTCTCTACAACAAATAATCCTACTCTTTATATATTGTTAAAACTGCACTTTTGTATCAACTTACATTAGGTATATACTGCACTCACGGGTAAAAGCGTTTTTCCTGCTGCTTTTTCGCGATTAAAATAGTCTATTAGTTTTAAAATGAGGACTTGCTCATTTTCAGTGTACCGATGTCCAGGCATTTTCAACTGCGATAAAAATCACAAATAAAAACAGAAAAATACGTTGGACGAACTTCAAATAAAATAAATAAATATATATTTGACACTGACAGATGAGGAATTTCATTAATTTCATCTGATATCCTAGCATGCGCAGCTAAACGTACGTCCGTGACGTCAAATTTCTGTCACCCCCGTTTAACGGTGGTGTGAGAGAGAAAGACAAGGTATGACGTAACGATCAACGCTCGGTTTACAAACTATAGTAGGCTACTGGCTTCACTTAAAATTAAAATAAATTTACCACTTTTACTCTCTTAATCCTATAAAACCTCTCGATTTTTAAAGAGGAGATTCTATAGGGATCGTACTTGTTTCCACACCACATCAGAGGTACTTGGCGCGTTTTTTTTACGTGGTGTAGGCCTAATCCACTAATTCTTAGAAGACTATGTTAATCTTCACCGTCTTCCCATGCATGCTTGTCCATGGCAATGGTAACACATTGCAGAGCAATGTAAGCCTGCTCTTCTGCAACTGCCCATGTGTTCGCATCTTATTTTACACGAACACGAAATCAGTGTTAAAACAGATCCGGGAACTAGTTCTTTTGTTGTCATACTTGGGGTTAATATACCACCGACTTTTTTCCATCCCCAATCAGTAGCTTCAAGCTTAACGCTTTTCCATGTTTGAATTTGAAAAAAAAAACACTATATGAGTGTAGCCGAGCAGCAGCAGTTGGTGGTAGTTTTGATAACATTACGCTTTACCAGCCAGTTTGTTAAAAGACATAAATCTGAATACATCTAGTTTTTTTGCAGAGGTACAGTTGTACAAAGCAAGAATAAATCGTTCACCCGCATCTGCAATTTCTTCATGAGTAGCTTTTTCATTATTAAAGATTTGCACGATATCTTGTAGGTCATCCCTAAAAGTAATGCATCATCGTAGTGACCTTAGTCGTCACAGTGGGTGTAGTAGGAGAAAATAAAACTTATTACACTATCGAGTGTGAAATAGTGGTTATCGATTTATATTTTTACTTGTTTTGGATAAGACCCCTTTGGGCGCTTTGGATAATCAGCCATACATTTAACGAATTTTATATCCCGCCCTGATTTCGTTTGCGCTTTATTTACCAAACAACGAGACATTTTAGGGGAAATTGTTATAGAACCTTTTTTGTGGAGAATTTTATGAGGAACAATTTTGTATATAAGTACTTTTACCTACCATGCAGTGTTTCGTAGATTTTCCGAAAAAATTAAAATTGGGGTGGAATAATTTAGATTAAAATCATTAATTTGAAACAAAACCATTGAACCATTTCTCAATAATGTGACGTACAATTTGTGAAATTTAATTGTGACCACTGTCGATTTGTGTTGTTTGTTTGCTTCCATGGATATGTCCTTTGTCCACTGACAAGTGAGTAAAAGAAATCCACCATTTTTCTTTTTTTTACACACAAAAATTAACTAAATATCATCAGTTTTAATTAATAACTTCATTTACCTCCTTTTTATATTAATTATATTGAAAAATTCCAAATAAAAATAATCCCAACTAAAGGAATTTTTTACCAAAGATAACCATTGTCCCAACTCGACAACACTCTTTGACTCTTCACTGACAGGGTGTTCTTTTACTTACTTTCAGGTAACACTGAGGATGACTACGGCCGAAAGCGCTTTGTTACGCTCTTTATAGAGGTCCCTTTTGGATTCAATTTTTTGCATGATATACAAAGATTGTTTCGTACATGCATACAGCCTTCACTCTTCATTTAAATTATTAGTCTTGTCTAATTGATTGCGTTGTGATAATAAAAATTATGTGTGAATTTAGTTACTTTGATTTTTTAAGTATTGTGATGTTTAAGCGGAGATATCTCGAAAACGGTTTGAATTATTAGGGTCGAGCAAGGTATACTTGCTTATTTTAGCTTAGAAATAGAACCTCTTTGAGAAACCTGGTTCGAAACGCACCTAAAATTATGGATAAGAAGAAAAAGTCATAGATTTATTAAACCCAGCGTATTCAACTAGAGTCCTCTGGTGTAAAACTTAAAATTTTTAACAAATTCTTATTTATCACTCATAAAAACATAATATTGCCAACTTTCAATTCGATACATTAAACCGTTTTCTAATTAGGGCTTATTTTCGAAGATAAACTTTCACTTTCAACATCCTGTATTTCTAGAACGAGTAACATTTCGAAAAAACTTATATGACTTAATCGGTTTAGTTTGATGTCTAGTATCTCCAGTTGCTCTATGGACCATAAGTTATGGGATACCCTGTATACTAAGGAAAAACTGTGAACCGTTCCCATACTTGACATTGACAGAAATGGGAAAAATCTCTTAACCTTTTTCCAGTTGCACACAAAGGGTCGTCATGATAAAAATTGCTATAAAATGGACAAGGGAAATAAATACTCTATGCAAAATAAGATGACTTTAAAACAGGAAAATTGAAAGTAAAGACTTACAATTTTGGTTGAAAGTTTATTATCCTTCTGTTATTGTGGAAGTATTTTCAAGTATTTAAGTAGCAGTTGTGTAATTTCTTTTAATAATAAATATACAACAAAGTAGTTCAATATAGAAAAAATAAGAACTATTGCTAAAGCTAAGAATAAAATTGAAAAGAATATATTCAGGGCTAAAAGCATAGGTTGTCTATATTTTTGCAGGGAAAATTGCAACTCAGAAGTTGTGCTTTCAACAATATCTACATAATATATCAATTTCATGGGAGCAAACCAGTCTTAGTATATTTTTCGAATTAATACAGAGGATTTTTCCCATGCAGTCATGAGGATATTCGTTTCAACGATTTGGTATATAAACAAACAGTTTTTAAAATATTTTATTTATTGAAATTGGTTAACCGATTAATCTATTATTCTCAAACTCATTGAATTTGTTTATCTGATACATGAATTAATGATACATTAGTAATAATAAAACCATGACAAAAAGGATGGCCTCTCGACTGTAAACGCAGTTTACATTATTAGCCATGTGCCAGGCAATCCTCATGAAATACTATTGCAAGTGTCGGTACGCTACTACCATCATTAAGTAATTAATTCTTAATCTTTAATACGGTGTTTCAAAAGTATTGTTTTAGTTGGCATGAAATTATTTTAAAAATTAGGGATAATGGTGATTGGGCGGAGCAGAGGAAAGCCAGATAGTTGCTTTTTTATTGATGGGTCGTCTATCCTTGTGTTTTGCTGAAATCCCAAATATATGTGTTTTGTCTTCCTGCATGTTATCTAGTATCTCGTTGTTTAGAGTTTCTGCATCTATTTCGTCTTCCCATTTGCCTTGTTCTATACATAATGTTTTACCAATTCCGAATTCAATTCCAACGTCTGCTGTCGTTTCCTCTATTATTTTTTAATAGTTCTCTCATTTGTGTCTGTGTTGGTGCATATATTTTGATGTCATCTATAGAGAAGGTGGTTAATTTTGTGATTATTTTACTTTGTTCTGATGTTTGTCTAAACCCGCATTTTTTATTATTTAATGTATTGGAGAGTGCTTTCAGGCAGAGACAGAACCATAATGCGCATAGTGAGTCTCTTTGCAAGATTCCTCTTTTTAATTTTTATGGTGTCTGTTTTTATTTCTTCTTTTCCTGTTGTTAAATGTATGTTTGCTCTCCAGGTGTTCATGATGGTTGACAGGAAATTTCTTATAGTTGGATGTATTTTGTAGTATTTTCTTTAGCCAAGAGTGTGGCACAGGGTGGAAAGCTTTCTTGTAATTTATGTAGCATGTTCGTAGGTTCTTTTGTCATTTTTCTGTTTGTCTCATTATCACATAGTCTGTTATTAACTGTTCCTTACATCCTTGACCGTTCCTCCTACAGCCTTTTTGCTCTTCCGAAATTAAATTATATTTTTGAATGTGTTTATGTATTTTCTTGCATATTGTTGTTGTTATGTTTTATACAGTGTCTGCAAACAAGTTATTTGTCGATAATTAGCTGGATTTTCTATGTTGTGGCTTTTGGTTTTATATATATGTTTCCCTTCTGTTGGAAATTGTGGTAATAGTTGTGGGTTTTCTATTACTAAATTTATTTGAATAGCTTTGTATTTGATCCGTTCCTGGGCTTTTGCAGAGCTGTGTCTTTTTATAATGTTTGTAAGTTCTTCTTTTATATATTCCGATTGTTGTTTTGTCTCGTCTTGCAGTACGATTATTTCTTACCAGAAGTCGACGATTTCTTCTCTACCATGTGGTATTATTTTAATGTCTTCCGTTAGTGTTTTTTGAAATAATGATTTTTCATTGCGGCTGATGAGAGCGTTATCTGCTTTTCTGTCATTGGATTCTTTGTATTTGCGTAGGCATGCTGAGCATACTGTAATTTCTGTTTAAGGGTGTCCGAAAGTTTCTGTAATTGTTTGCCGTTTATAGTTTGCTATATCTTCAATGTATTTTAATATTCTCTTTGATTTGTTTGCATTTATAAACTGCGTTAGTCTTCCTATATCTGCTCTCAGCTTTATTTTATTGCTTTCAATTCTCCTTTGCCACATAAATGTGTTTGCAGATCTTAATTTTTGATTTTTGTGTTCTAAAATTTCTGTTTGTACTTTCTACTTGGCTAATATCATCTAGCGACATTAAGGTATTTACTACACTTATTTTAAAAACAATAAGTACTCTACGTGCCACTCAAGAAGCATGAAATGCCACTAACATAGAAGCATCTGATCATAACGCCATCTATTGGAAATGAAATACCACTAAAACAGAAGCATAAATCAACAGCGCTATCTATTGGCAGTAAGAAGTTCAAGTTCAAGACTTACTGTAAACGGTAAACTCCGGCGAACACTTTAGCTGGATTGTTTTAGTACTGTTCTTTTACTCATTAGATGCAGTGTCTTATTTGCAACAAAGCTGCTGTGTGTAAAATTGTAGGCTGGTACTGGTTTTGATCTAATCGATTCAGAAACGATGATATGAAGAACAGTACAAGCCCAATTATTTGAGCTTTGGGAAAATAAAAAATTGGCTATGTTACTTACAGATTCAGTATGTACAGACAATGTCTTTGTCTTCCTGGCTCCCTCCAAGCTCTTTTCCGATTGTCATCAGTGAGTAATCCGATTCTGATCTTATCAGGGAATGTGACAAACCGCCACTGCGCCAATATCTTGCAGTCGTCTAAGCTTGTGTGCCAAGTCTAGTCGTGAAAAATCTCACTGGTCGTCTGTACTCCTGCAATTAAAAGTCTCCTAGACATTGTCCAGCTTGATATTAACCGCTCGATATTAAAATTGGTTACTCTTGGACGACCGGATCTAGGACGGGAGGCAGTATCACAAGTTTCTTAACATCTCTGTATCGTACGACTAACAATGGACCATCCAATATTTAAATAAACTGCAATTTGATGCTTTGAAAGACGCTCCTGGTACAGAGCAATAATTCAGAGCAGAAATTTCAGCTCTAGGTATTTTTGTTACTTTCACTACAACTGATATAAATTGACAGATGTATTTCTGTAGAAATAAATTAAAAAAACAATGTGGATATTGCACTATTTTGCTATTGGTTTTAAATAGTGGATTACAACAAACACGACTAGATTTGACGTTGAGGTTATCTTAAAAGAGCCATACATCAAAGAAATAACTCGTCTAGAGATCGCCAGGCGCTCATAATAGCCGCTCAAGAAGAACGAACAAATTTAACCCAAGACAATTTATTAATAATCTCATAATTGGAATGTATCGACGCGTTGGTGACTTCATTGGAAGCAGAAGCTACACTAGATATTTATTAGTAACATAATACTAATCCGTTTCTTGTCGTTTTTGCAAATGTTTTCATTCTAGCTTTATCTCTTTGCCTGCATGTCTCAAAAAATGTCAATTGGGAAAATACGATAAAACCAGTAGTATACAGTTTATTTGTGATTCGTCGGACAACTCTTCACACTACTGTACAGAAATTTCAAATGATAGATGGGGGTGCATGTCTTTTGCCGGTGAGTGTATTTCCAGATGGTGGTCTATATATACTCAACAAAAAGATGTTTTTATCCCCAATATTAAAAGGAATAACCGATATTGAAAATCGCCATTAAACGGAAATTTAAAACTAATTTAGTAAATTTTAGGTTTTTTACGTATGTTGCCACCCCACGCATCACCAAAACACTGAAATCCATGTCTGTAAATGTAGCGGCAGAACTTATGAAAGCCTGTATTTATGGCCCGAATATTCAAATGCCCAACTGAAAAATCATTTGAATGTTAAAATTACAATTACTCGCGTCGCCGTCGGTCTCCTGCCGTGGCACCATCGACGGAGATTCCCGCCGAAGTCGGATTCGAAGCCGGGGGTCGAGAACCCCCTAATCAAAGCCCTCTCGGTCGAACGATAGTGAAGGTATAGGCATCAGAAAGTTTGTACTTTGACTAGAGTCTAGCGACAGCAAGTTTTGATTCTAATACCTTAGGTCATAATATATCCAAAAAATGATAAAAAATGCTCTGAAAATAAAAAGTCATTAACAATAAAAAAATTATCCAATTTAATTTGGCCCACAAGACATTTACCAAAATTAAAATATCAAATTCAATTTTGTTTGTATATGCCTGTTTTTAATGGTCAATATTCCGAAACCTTTCCAATCTTTTTTGCATATTTTTACATCTTCATTTCATTCGGTCGATTTTTGCAACGACGTGAAACATTGGTTTTAAAAAATACCCCCTTTTCTGTGTGTCAGTCAAGTAGACCTGCTTTGCAAAGTACTTTTTGATCCCATTACCTTAGCCATAACATATCCAAAAATGATAAAAAAAAAATCCTTTGAAACTATTAAGCATTAAAAAAGGTTCCAATTTAATTTGGTCCACAGTGTATATGTCAACTTTGGACATCCGACAAAGTGTCTATTATAAAAAAAATAATGCGTAATAATTTTTTTTATTTATCTGTTAAAAATGTTGCAGTGCTTTGTTTTTTTTTCCAATAAACTAGCAAACAAATTACTTTTTTTTTAATAATTCTAGGTTTTCAAGAAATTTCAAGATTTTCTTGATTTCTTTCCAAGAAATCTTGATCTTGAGAAGTAATTTCTTGTCTTGAAAAACAAGGATCATTTATTTCTTGTCTTGATCTTGTCTTGAAATCAAGATAAGATCAAGAAGTTTTCAAGAAAATGATGACCCCTAAATGCAGTGGAATGTATTCGCGGAACCACATGCAAGCTGCTGTATATCCACTATAATACGGCTTTTGTTAAATATATCCTGGTTTTTTAGTTAGATACAGAGAAAGTATATCGTAGAAAGTGCTGACAAATTACGGGCACGTATTACAACAAGTAATATTTCAATTTTCACATAGCTCTCCGCTCGCTTCGCTCGCCACGGGGGCTCAAGAAAAGTAAACTAACCCAAGACATACCAAAAATCAAGAAAAAAAAACTGTTTAGAAATCGACGGGATTTGAATCCGGGTGGCTGAAGTGAAGGCTAACCATCCAGACCCCTAGACCATCTGCGGACTTACAAACAACCGGTTGCGTCGCGAACACATGGAAGTCAACGTAAGGGAGGGAGGGAGGACCGGACGGACGGATGGAACGGTCCACTGCTGTCGCTAGAGTCCAGTCTAATGTACTTCTGTTCTGTACCTCTGAAAAATTCCGCTCTTTATCATCTGCCGACCCATCCACAAACGCGTTAACGTATAACGGCTCGTCAGTATGGCTATAGGGTCAGCAGATGTGAGAACGGTACTAGTGGTTTTAAACAAACCCAGTTAGATACAACCAGTAGTGTGTTGCAGCCGGCACCATCTACTCCAAACTTACTAAGTTTATCGGAGATAGAGCGGAATTTTTCAGGTACAAACTTTCTGATGCATTTGCCTAATTCACCTGATGTACAGGTCAAGTAGTAGCCAATAATTACTATTGTATAGTACTGTCTATCTCCGATAATCCTAGTAAGTTTGGAGTAGATGGCGCCGACTGAAACACACTACTGGTTGATAGCGAAGGTGCCTAAATGGGGGCCCCTAGGAGACTTAGGGACTAGTTTTTTTGTGGTTTACCGCCCGCTCGTCCCCTATGTGCCTCTACCTACTCGCTAGCTCGAAATTAGCCATCGAAAAACCCAGTAGGAGCAGTTTTTCCGGTAGAACCTAATAAGAAAACGACCTTAGGAGACGTCCTAACTGCAAAAATACGTTCTGAAGCGTTTTGCTTCCAATTAATATTTAGGGGTCGAAAACGGCACTCGAAAATTTTGAACATTTACTGCGGTCGGTAAGAGCCGGTGATTGAAAATCGCCGAAATTACTTTTTAGGTCTCGTCCCAAAGCCGAACCATTTTTGGATCTCGTTAAAAAAAGGGCCACGTCGGTCTTCTATTGCGGAATCTATCGGCGGTAGGTCACTACTCTGTATATTCACAAACTAACACCTTTATTTCAAAATATTCTTAATAGTTTAGAACAGACTCTTCTGTACTTCCTTAATAACCTTACGATTTAAAAATAAATAGGGCGCCCATTCCAAAAGAGATATTAAGGCATCAGTCGTCCAAGCTACGCCGCGCCGGCAAGCCAGCAAGTGAAGGATTTTAAACAGTTTATTTTCTAAACTAGAAAGCCCAGAGAACGTTTTCTGTTATTGCTCTCCCAAGCGAAGTGCTTTCAGTGGAGTTTTAGCGAATCATTCGATAAATCATTTCTTTATCTCGTTTTGGATACAGCGGTAAAGTTGATTTAACAATCGTATGTTCTTTTTGCTACTATCCAGTAGGTACAGTTTTAAAAAGACCAGCCAATATTAATTCTTAGACGAATTATCAGCGACTAGCTCTCACGCGAAATTTATCTAAAAATGCACTCGGCAACACGCTCCTTATATTCGCAGCAGCCCTCGTGCACCACTTTGTTCGGTTGGTGTTAATATCGCAGCGTTGCCATACGGTACACAATGTTTTTGATGGAAGAGAGCCAAATAAATTTTAATTGACCAGAAAGAATATAAGCCGAAATATCCATTTGAGGGTGAAAAAAAAATCAGCATTTGAAAACTAAAACTAAATCGATCTTGCAAGCGGGAAGAAAGATTATGCTGCGATGGCACTAATTTCGGATAATTTTCCTGAGTTTGCCATTCTTTATTTCGGTTAGGACAAACTTGAATATTGTTTTTTGGATTCTTTCTATTTTATTTTACTCTTAAGAACATATCGATTAGTGCACAAATTATCTTAAAATTCATCTACCAACCATATTAGTTTTTATATATTGTTATAATACCACAAGTATAAGTAAATACCGGAAATATCTGACGATTGTTACAAGAGCTTCCGAGAATGACATTGTTAACAAAGCTAACAGTCATTGGGGACATAGGTTTAGGTCAATGAAATGATCATTTATTTAAAAATTCTTGGCTAGAATTTGACAAGCGACAATATTTGCAGGACAGAAAATATTATCAAGAATGTGTAAGACGAGATTTATAACAAACTATTTAAAAAATGTTATTTCTGTATCAAGAAATTAGCGACAACTGCTAAGTGCACTCTACAAAATATATGGGAAGTAGCAAATCTTAATATTTAATGTAATGATGAGCCATACTGAAATGTACGGCTTTATTATGCCATTTTGATATTGTCCTGCACATGACTAGTTTATTAAGTTGTTTCTTTTGCATTTTTTTCCGGTTGCTCTCATATTATTAAATAAACGAGAATAATGTTATGTTGTCAATGTGAATCAATTTTATTTTATTTCTTCACAGTATTGTATCCACTTGTCTCATTTGGCAAGATATTCTTAAAGATGGCTTTTAAATCAGGTTGCATTTCTGGAATTAGGATTCACGCTGTAGTTTTTTTTTATAGTAGATAGATCCCCTTTTCCCCAACGTAGGCTTCAAACAGGCAAATTGGTGTCCTACAAAAAAGACATGCTTCGTTGAAGTACCCAGAGTTAAAAGGGTGCTAGGAATTACAGAAATAACTGCATCAGCTCAATATGTTTTATACATTTGGCATTATTGTTTGTTCTTGTTAATACCTCCTTTTATACGCCTCAGTATTGAATTAATATATTTTCATTACGCGTATCGTATGATGTATTTTAAAATAAGATAAATAAGACAATATCCCTGAAATAATAATCCGTTTCCCCTTCAGAAATATGATAAGTTTACTTATTTCCCCTCAAATTTAAAGATAAACCTATCTTTAAATACCTAATATAGGAAAATTATTTGACGTATAGGGTTTTTCCGTAGGTTTTGGAGCCCTTTCATTTTTAAAACTAGAAAAAACTCAATTACCAAGTTGAACTATTTTTGCTAAAGCTTTTACAATTTGACATCGGAGAAACGATCGTATTTGCTTTAAACCGTGTTTTTTTAATGGATTACCCTGTATATTATTCATTTGTCTGTACTCGGTTCATTATTGATTCCTTATGTACCAGGTTTGATATCTCTATCTTTAAAACTAACTGAGAAAACTGGCAAGAACCGTGCCATATCATCAATGCATTTGACATTTTTAGCGTTCTCTTTCTATCACATTAATGTATGGAACTGTTTTGTCATTCAGTTATTCTTAAAGGTAGAGGTATCAAACCTGGTATGTCGGGAATCGGTACACAACGATCGGACTTGACATTTTATTGTTCTGCAAAAAAAATCCTGTGGGTGCTCCAAAATATAGGTAAAAACCCTGATTTACATAATGTAACCCAAATCTATATTTTATAAAAAGTTTAAAAACCGCACTACTCTCCGGAAATGTGTTGTAAAAAGATAAAACTGTCTAAAAGTAAAGAAAAATCTATTAACTTGGTTCATACCTCCGAAAATGTTGTTTTAAGCATCCCTGTCCTTAAAGTGTTTTGTTGGTCCTTTTTAATTAAATTGTGCTTTTCGTAGTTTTGATCTGTAAATAATAAATCTTAATGCGGCAAGCGATAAAATTATTGATTTTAGTGCGAAAACATTCAATATAATGAGAGAAAATATAAGGCGAACCAAATCCTTACTTCTTTATACCTACTCAATTTATAAGAGAGTTCAAAACCGTCACATAATTAAAATAACTCCGTTTGGGCTTGGTACTAGTTTATGAACTAAACTAGATTGTTCAATAAGGGTATGATGGTATGAATAAAGAAAATAATATATAAGTTTTATTTTATTTGGTATGTTGGGAAAAACAGAGGCATGCCAGATTTCGGGTTACAATGGATTTTTGTGTACGATTTAAAATAACTATGTAATAAACTTTTTAAGTTAAGCTGATACTTTTCTTTATATAGATTTTAGGTGCTTAAATGAGTGAAGAGTGAGGTACTTTTTTATATAAAGTATTCCCATTCGAATCGGCAACGCCGCTGTTATATTCCATGACATCGGTTTCGAAGTTCCCTTGTGGGAAGTGATAGCAAGAACAGTGACCGGCGTTGCCAAATGTTTCAGGGTCGACTAACATCAACCAGTTATTGATTAGAAACTTGGTATATGGCAACATCCTTTGCTACACAGTACGCTGTACTGCGTTTTGTCATGGTTATCGTACTAATGCACGTGATGTTTGAGTTTTCCGAGATGTCTCATATTCTGCTTCTGCTTAAATAATAAGCTCGTATCAATACTGGCACTGGCCATTTAAAAATTTGCATATTAGTAACAACTATTTTTTAAACTCCGTTATTCCGTTTGTTTTTCTACGTTTCAAAAATATAAATAATAAATAACAAACCAATGAATGTTCAACAGATAAATAAACAGAAAAGCTAACAATTCGGTAGTAGGCATTTTACACATATTCAACTAGGTAAACCTTATCGACTGAAATAGAAACAGTGTAGATAATGTTTTATAAACTGAAAAATATGAAAAAAAAAAATTTAAATACGAGACGTTTGATGTATTGCTTTAGGTATCATGATCTCTTTTAGTAGGACACATTGGATCACTATTATTAGTTGAAGCAAGCCGTTTTTTTTTACTAATCATAATTTGAGTTAGTCATTATAATAAAAAGTGGCATTTAACGAATTTCCTCAGCAAGCAACATTTTACTTGACATTATCGGTACAGTTGTGCCTCGGTCAATTATTGATCGCGGTCAAATATTAAGCGGACGAATACTCAATCAAATTCAAACAACATTGTGTTGCAGTCCCAACATACTTCGGGCAATTACTCAATTATTACCGATGGTCTATGTTATGCGAATTTCGGGTAAATATCGGTTTATGTTTGTATTTGGAAAACGTATTTCGTTGCTGCTCGCAACGGTCGTGTTTCAGTTAAAAAAAAATTCTGATCTCGTTTTGTCTTTGTTTTTAGTTAGCTTATATAAGCTCTGGTTAGTAGTTTGGTTTTTGATATAAAATTTATTTTTATTTATAATTAGCATTAACCGCGACATTAACGTTAATGCCTCTGCTATTATTAATATTATAATTTTGTTTTGTTTCACAAAAACTTTTTTTTTTAATAATAAATTACTAAAAACATTTTTTTTATTAATAAATAACTAAAATTAGGTAACTAATAGTTTTCGGGTAAGAAAAACATTTATATTTAAAATGATTGAGTGTTACAGACTTGTATAATAATTATACTCCCTTGACGTTTTTCTTCTTATAAAAAGTTTGTTTTTAATAAACTTATATCAAAATAGTTTGGTTTAGCACCCAATTGTCTTTGTAAGAAAATATTTTTAATACCCTCAAAGTGATGATCATTTAACCAAAAACCGAGCCAAAAACTTGTTGACTGGTCAAGGGCACAACCCTAATTATTATTATCCTGTATTCAAAGCCTACCCGTCGAAGTAAATTTCAATAGATTGACAAGTATGTAATTAGTTGAGTTAGGAGTGCCCTAATTCTACTTCTTAATACTAGCCAACAAACTCGTTAATATTTCCTATATTTTACTTAAGATCTAGAATATTTAGATACTTTGGTAATTATTATGCATTTAAACCCATGCATTCAGGTCCAATCTTTTATAGAAGATAGACAATCGGATGCTTTAAGAGTTATCAATTTGTAAACTAGTAAAGGGATTTATTTTAAGACCATTTAATTCTGGGATAATTATCCTTTTGATGTCACCTGATACTTTACATCAAAACGAATACAATTCTTGTCGTTTTCCTGTATTCATTGTCACTTGCTCCTTATTTTGTCATTGAAATACGACACATTTTGGGGTTGAAGTAATTTTTTTACCTGATTTTTCATCTTTTTGTTGTACGCTTTTCTTAGCATTTCAACTTACATTAACTTCAATACATTCGAAGAATAACCTGGAGTTAAGCGTTAAATATGAAGCCCTGCGCAAATTGCCAATTTTCCAAATAATAGTATATCATATAATGAGTGTATAATGTACGGCATAAGAAACGAGGATGATTATATTCATCAAAGTGTATTATGGGTTCATTATACGTGAGTCAAGTACTATACTTCATCTACAACTATGCTTAAACGCACAAAATAATTTTAATATTTGCGTCAACCAAGACGTCAACACCTATGTTGGCATTCTCGTTTACATAGTTGTTTGTTTGTGAGGAATTCTTAATTACACTTGTTGTTTTATGAGTAATTATTATTGCACTTTTTGTATTATGCATAGCATAATGCTCTTACTATATACGTTATTTTCTCATTTTTTTAATACTTACTAATCTTGCAAAACCCCTTAGCTTTAGATCAAAATTTTACTTGATTTTTTTTAAAGCTTTGACACCTGGGTATTTTAAAAGTTAATTTCGTAATATATTCGTATTTGTATTTATACAGGGTTAGTTTATTTGTACCAATTAAGTAGGTGGCTTATCAAATATTTATAAACGTTTTCAGAATCTTTTAATAAGTTCACTCTTTAGGAATAATTAGTTTTTTACATACCAATAAAATTATTGGGTAAATAAATCGTTTCTTATTTAGTTAAAAAATCATCTTTTTCTTTAATAGTAAATAAAGTAAACTTAAAATACCTAATACAAACTATTAATGACCGTATTTTTTTGTAAAAAAAAAATATTTTGCATGATTGTGTTGTCCATCGCCTTCATTAACACCCACTGTTTGGTCTTCGCTGCCACTGCTATCCTGAGAAAATCCTTGCCAACATTCAGTAATTCTTGTTTTAAGTTGGTCAGCTGTCTCAGAAGTGGAATTTAAGAACATTTTGTAAAGTATCCAATATTTAAATCCGGACTGTTGGGAGGCCAGTTCTCGGGGCGAATAACATCGAAACAATTCTTCTGTAGGTACGGATCTTATTGTGGTCCTCGAAATATGCACAGTTTCACCATCTTGATGGTGCTGTAGTCCTGGGTAATATCTTCAATACCAGGTAGCAAATATGACAAAATATATTTGATAAATGTCGTAGGTAATTTCGTCATTTACAAAAAAATTCAAGTTTTTCCGGAAACCGACTCACCGAGCAATACCATGGCTGATTACGTATCATGTCGGGATTTTAAAAGGTATCTAAAGCTATAGCCCGCTTTTTCGTCATCCTAGAGTATACCCAGTTATTTCGAGTAGTCTTAGGTTGCCCTTAGGTAAATATTTTTTTCGTCCGTAAGACAGATTTTTTTATTTGGTATCTTAAAGGAAATCTATGAGCGCAACAGTTGACACCTATTGACTCGTTATTATTTAACGTGGGGATGGGCTTTTCTGAAAACATTTATTTTCCTCAAGTGCATTAAGAACTTACTCATTACACTTGGTTTTCGGTATTTTCGTGGAAACATGTGAATTATCTTTTTCACCCCAAAAGTTTCTCTCAAAGCTTTTACTAAATGCGACCATTGTAAAACCTACTCTTGAAATGTGAGTAAACAATATCCTAAATCACTGTTAGATTTAAAATCCTACATGAGAATTGTTTCGTTGTTATTCTCTCCGGGAACTAGCAGCCTCCCAGCACTCTGGATCTAAATCCTGTCCATTACTACACAATATTGGGCACTTTTGAAAATATGGTGTACTTAAATTCCATTAGAAACAACTGACCAATTTAAAACAAGAATCATTGAACATTGGCAAGAATGTTGTCACCAACTGTGGTAAGATTTATTTAAAGATAAACATCATTATCGTGATATATATCAGCGAACCCAGTTCAACTTATCCCATCTAATCTCCAAGCTTCATGTTCGTTCCTTTTAATTTCATCAAACTTGTCTTTCAGCTTTATTTTCATCTTAAGTATTTCCTATTTAGGTACTCCAATATTCACTTTATTAAATATTCACATCCTACAACAGGTTTTAATAAAAAAAAGACAAAATAGCGCTATATACGTTTGCGTATTCCCGGAAAGTCCGTCTTGTGTCCCTTATTTTATTCATACCAACGGAATGCAGAATTTAAAATGAAAATACGAGGCAGATTTGAAAAGGGAGACGATATATACTATACTTTATATACAACCATCCTTAAGTAACACAAAATATTTAACTAGAAAGCGAACTACAACACAGTCGTTTTTTATTGTACTCTGACACAGCTTTATCCACAATACCGAAACATCATTTTTGCACTTGACGCGCGTTTCCCTAACCGTGTTAGCATTATCAGGAGAGTTTTAATCATGCTAAGGTTTAGCGAAACGCGCGTCGAGTGCAAAAATTCTGTTTCGGTATTGTGGATAAAACTGTTGTGTATTTTGCTGAAGGTTCCAAAGCCCAACTTAGTAGAAAGTGAAATTTTAGCATTTACGTCAATCTAGACGTAAATTTTTCGTTTTCATCAGTTAGATTACTTACTCAGAATTCACAATTACACTTGTATTATGCATGCGTAATGCTCTGCTATCATAAATACTATGCATCTATTATCAAATGGTTGTAGATAATAGTATATTATATACCTAGGTTGAGAAGTAAGCCATTATTTACCGAGCACTTTTATATCCTGAGGCGCGTAGCGCCGACGGATATAATGTGCGAGGTTAATAATTGCCTTCTCAACCGAGATATATATAGAATTTTTTTTACTACTAACACTGATATATGTATTACCATATTTGATTCGATTTGATTTTTATATTAGTCGTTTTCTACTTATTTTTCAAATAGTTCGAAATATCAGGTAGCCTGGAAGTTCAGTTGTCTAACTGACAGAATGAATTTAATTTTAAATGTCATTTTCCGAAAGATAGACGCTATCTAGAAGTTAAAACCGTAACGTGTGAATAAAATAATTGGAAAAGGGGTGAAAATTTTAGTGAGAGTGATTTAGAAATTGAAGTATGTACCTCTCCTGACAGCAACTACTGCAAGTAGCGATTTGTTGCCAGAAAACTCGAAGAGAGTGTACATTCAAGTATTAATAAGAATACTATGGGGAGTCATGAAAAGTGAGTCATACTGTATATAATTTTTTACTAGTAGCACTGATACAATCCTTATCATTATTTGAATTGATTAGATTTTGAAATTAATATTTCCTACTCATTTTTCAAATAATCCGAAATGACAACTAGTTGTCAAACTAACAAGTTGAAACTTAAATGACATTTTCCGTTTCATTATTGACCTAGGTTTTTTTTAATATTATTATTTAC
>MU182018.1:354333-368437 GCA_016904865.1 Pissodes strobi | reverse complement strand
CAATTCAAATAATGATAAGGATTGTATCAGTGCTATTAGTAAAAAAATTATATACAGTATGACTCACTTTTCATGACTCCCCATAATATTCTTATTAATAATGCGATTTTGTCAAAATTTAGATAGTACTTTGTATGTATAGAGCTGTCAGGCGATTATTAGCGTTTTTTGGCAAGTAACCACGGTTAATTACAAGTAATACTGAAGTAAGTGCCAAGCGGGCACCCCACCACAAATTGTACTGTCTGCTTCTGTCTTCGCCAAAATACCGTAGTTAGATCTTGCATTGCTAGAAAAGAATATAGATATTTTGCATATTTATTTGAAAATGATCAGTTTGATCAGTGCAGAACGTTTACTCATATTTTTAATGACAGAATGGTGGCCTCTGGAGATAAGCAAACTAATGGTATTTTTGCGATGAATATGTTCAGGATACTTTATGCTGCCCAAATCCCATTTGGGGCACATTTGTGTAGGAATTCCGATGCGTATGAGGCTTCTATAGAAGAATTTCATGAACGTATAATTTACAAACTTGTTCAGAATGGAAAAACAAACATTTCACATGTTTAACGTTTCAAAATTAATCCGCCATGACTCCATCAAACCTCGAGTATCACACCTCGTCACGTATGTAAGTTGTAGTAAGCCGTAGTTGAAAAATGATGATGTAATAGTGACGTCACGAAACTTCCCCTCACTTACCACAATTAAATTAATCCTCGTGAAAACAAAGTAGTATCCTGTAGTATGCCGTGGTTAATTGTAGTTAGCTCGCGAAAAAACGCTTCTTGTTACGATATCTGTCAGTTAGACAACTGAACTTCCAGGCTACTTGATATTTCGAACTATTTGAAAAATAAGTAGAAAATGACTAATATAAAAATCAAATCGAATCAAATATGGTAATATATCAGTGTTAGTAGTAAAAAAAAATCTATATATACCTCGGTTGAGAAGGCCATTATTAACCTCGCACATTATATCCTTCGGCGCTCCGCGCCTCAGGATATAAAAGTGCTCGGTAAATAATGGCTTACTTCTCAACCTAGGTATATAATATACTATTCTTTAATGCACAAATACGATCTTAAAGGTACGCGCGCATTTGTTCGCATCGGACGGACGCATCGGACACACGGAATGGATGAAAATTATTATTTGCCTTCTTTTAAATGAGATAAAGCACATATATACGTATCGGACGCATCGTAAGCACGGAAATCCGCTGAGAATGATTGAAAAAGAATTAAATCCGTATATACGATGCGTGCGGATGACGTAATTCGCAGGGCTACCATGGATGACGGACTATTAATTACTTTGGTACAACAATATAGCGCACTTTATAATTTTAAAAATAAGAATTTCAGTAATCAGCAAAGGCGCTAGAATATATGGGATGAAATTGGGCAAATATTAAAACAACCATTTTACGTAGACAAAACATTACATATTTTGGTAATAGCTTTTCTAAATTTGGTACGGGTTTATAGTTCCGATGGCAATACAAAACTATAATGTTGTTAAGTTTACACCTTCAAGGGTAGGGTGAGGAGACACTACTTAAAGTGTGTCCAATTTCGTTTAAAATTGGTAAATAGAGGGTTTTTAAGAAGAGCATTACGTTTTTTTTGATCAGATTTACAAAATACCAAATGGCGGATTCAAACTGGCCGATTTTTAGGCAGAGAAAACTAAAGTTAGAATCTAAAAAGAATAAAAAAATATTTTAAAAAACAAGCTTTTAAAACAATGCACTAAAACAATAAAAACATTTACAGGTAGATTACTATAATTAAAATTAGGTTTGTTTAAAAGCCATTTTTGCGACAAGCTTTTAAATCTGCTCATTAACACCTAAAAAATTGTTTCTCTTGACTGATTTTATTTAAATTTTTATCGTTTTAGTGTATTGTTTAATAAAAGCTTGTTTTTAAAAATGTTTTTTTTATTTAAATGTATTTAAAATAAATAAATGTTATTGTTCCTTTAATCTGTATAGTTATTTATTTTTAAAATAAAATTATTACAGTTCAGTATTAACGAACTCTGTTGATTTGCCACTCTACACTACCTACGCGTGAATTAAAATAACCGATTGATTCCCGAAAAGTACTATTTTGCTTTTCTATGGTTGGACGTAACATATTTAAAAGATCAGAGAATTTTTCATGAGTCATCGGAAAGTATTGGAAAAATTTTGCTTCATCTCTTACTAAACAGGGTATGAAATTCTCCATAGAGTTTTCTCTTGATATTTATATTATGGACCCAAATTCGTTTTTTCCTTTTCTTCGCCATTTGTTCTTCATCTTCAAATGCGCATGATATCGCAAATATTTCTTCTTCAGAACTACTCATTTTAAATTTCAAAAACAAACGCAAAAGAGAGAAGTTTCGTACTAGCCCGCTTCGACGATTGCATGAAATGAAAATACGGGAAGCAAATCCGAATATAATGTGCGATGATGACAAAAATATTGCGATTCGTCCGATGCGTCCGTTGCGTCCGATGCGAACAAATGCGCGCTTACCTTAATCGTGCAAAAATGCGAATGATGCGGATTTCTTTTTTCGTTTTCCGAGTTTTGCTATAAATTTCTTTTAGGGCTTGGCGAGGCGTTTCTGTTGTGTTGTATCAAATATACGAAGTCAGTTTTGGTTGCAACATGACACGGTAACAATATTGGATGTATTCTTGTTCAAAATTTATTTGTGTGATGAGAATATTGCAAACAAATCTGACATGCAGGTAACGACGTTGGTGAGAGTTTAAGAGGTTTACAATCTATGCAAGAGCATGCACGAACCTTTTGAAAATGTTTAATACCTTACAAATACTTATTGGCAACGTCGCTAATATCAGAGCGTAGCTGGGTCGTCTTATATTTCGATTTCGAACCGTTTTTCTGTCTCCTCATCTCAAGCGAGCCTCGGCACTAACGTTGTAACGTTGTTTTCATTGCGGCGTTGTCGGAATTTCAAATTGTTCTGCAATGTTGCCGGAGCGATACTCACTAAGGTTATTCTCGCCGGCATAAGTTTGCAAAGATGTATGTTCAAAAGACATTTTATTACTCTTTGACGAATTTATATTTATATTTGGAAGTCCCGTGAAATGCGCTTAATTTGTAGGTGAATCGTGTTTTGTTTTGTCAAATGACCATTGACAGTGGATTAAAACATTTATTGTGGATAAAGCGATGGTTACGTCATTCTTCAAATGCCAACAAATAGGTATTGTCAGAGAATAGAGTATGTAGGGGTAACTTTTAAAGCAAAGGACGAAATGAATGTTTCTATCAAGTGCAGAAAAGATACCTACCTTTGAACAGACCATTTTACTCTCTTAAGAGGTATCAGATTTATTGTTTTATGGAGTTCATTATGTGTTTGTTATAATTTTTATGCTTGGATTCAAATGCCAATATTACTTTATTATAAATGTTTTCTTATTATAATTAACTATACTGCTTTCGCACGCAGAACGTTTTTTATCGGGTCCTATAGGCTCGGCCCTTGGTCTAGGTGACATGGATTACTCACAATCTTCTGGCAAGTGCACGGTTTTCCAAGTAAATAAAAAACGCTCCTTTCTGCAATGTTCCCGTCTCATATGT
The DNA here is from genome assembly GCA_016904865.1 of Pissodes strobi. Taxonomy (NCBI): domain Eukaryota; kingdom Metazoa; phylum Arthropoda; class Insecta; order Coleoptera; family Curculionidae; genus Pissodes; species Pissodes strobi. Next base: position 364,811 of record MU182018.1, on the reverse strand, counting down.
TGGCTGAATACTGATCTTCTCCAATACTATAATATACATACATTAAAAGCAAGTTGTAGTAAAATAAGGTCTCGGTTATTATTGACAACCTGCTTGATCTGAAATGAATTTTAAAAATTTTTCTAAGCATTATTTTAAGTGGTTATCAGACCGAAAGTCAAAATTTTCGGTCCAGTACGAACCGGTAACGTAGTTTATTTCCCGTTACCATGGAACTGTGCTTTCCAAATTGCAGTAAAACTCTTTCTGATATATGCTTTGGGGTTTGAAACCTTTGGCAAAATGCACGACAACACAGTATTATTCAGAATACCGAAACAGAATTTTTGCACTTGACGCGTGTGTTACGATAACATGTTAGCAGCATTAGGAAATGATTAAATTAAACTTATGCGAAACGCACGTTGAGTGCAAAAATTCTATTTCGGTATTGTGGATAAAAGTGCTTGTTATAGAGCCCTGCTATGTCTAAAAAAATTAATATTACTATGTTTTGTCAAATTAAAATTCGGAAATCGGTAGAATGTAACGTTACAATTTAGTTTCAGGTAGTATGGGTTTGGGTTTGCTTAGCTCGAGTTAATTTCGATTACTTTAGTTAATTGAGGTTAAAATGGGCTATTTGTGTTAGTTTAAGAAACTTTTGAGAGACCCTGTATATGAATAAAACCACCGTTTGAAAGTTTAGGATATATTCCATAATAAAAATGTGTTCGAAAATCGCTTCTTTTGTAAATTATTAGTGTATTTCAATTTTAACTGAAAAGTTAGAACATTTTATCAACCCTGTATAGATATCTAATTAGGATCCGGATTGTTTTTGCAAAAAATCGTATTTGGAATTAATTTTCGTATTTTGTTAAAGACAATTCAAATGTCTAAACTTTCCGATCCTGACCCATTTTTTTCAGCTTCGAATCATTTTAACTGAGATTTCAGACAAACAAATATGCATATTTACTTACCCTATTGCCCATAATTATACGGTGTATCGGTATGCTGTAAGTGAAATTTTCCTCGAAATCTGCCATAAAATCCCCAGAAACTGCATCTACCTAATCACCAAAAAATTTCGAAATTTTCCGATCCTTGCTCATTTTTCTATTTTCAAACCGTTTTCAGTCAGATTTTAGGCAATTATGTATAAATCTACATATTTTATTATTTTAATCCAAACGTCATGAGACATAATCCTTCAAGCAAAGATAACGATTCAACTCGTAAAAATGTGGATAAAGAAACTTTAGAATTTTTTTCTCGATTTTCTGCATGTTTCACTGTAATATCGATTTTCTCGTATTTCTCGATGATTTTTTCATAGCAGAAATATGGAGGGTTATGACTCTGAGACTGCTTTTTTAACAGCTATATGCGTTGGCCGGCACGTACGTGCGCTTAAAGTAGAATTTTCAAACAGAACATGAAAAAATTCATGTGTGCAGTCACAGAATAAGTAACTATCAGAATACCAACAGAAAGAGAGGTCCGATACCGGCCGCTATGACCTCGATCGCGTGTGTTTTGTGAAGAACATGGGGCGGCCTCAGGTATATTACCAATTAATTTTCTACACACTTCTTCTCAGGGCCGGCGTAGCATTTGAATAATTATGGTTCAATAATACAACAAATTAGATGATTATTTAATATTGTTAACTGACATTTATTTATTAACATTTATTTATTTTTTAATATTACATTCAAATCATATGTAACATATATGCTAATACTAAAATTTATACAATATCGTGTAAAAAAACATAAGTGTTACCAAACGATTTCTTTATTTCTATTATTAATATTTTTAAAGTTCCTATTTATATGTTTTAAAGCATAAAATAAATTTACTCGCATAAATAAAGTAATAATATATTACTTGGGAAAACGCTGACAAGGGTGAATGTAATTTATGTTTATGCCTATTTCAACAAGACGTTTTACAATATTTTGGTTGGTGGAAAGTGTTCAAAATTGTCTACAAATGCTGTATCCAAATTTGAAACACAATAAACAAATTTATTGTGAGGTATCATGAGGTTTCCGAACAAGTCTGAGTTTGCATTTTGATAAGCTTCTAAATGACAAAAAATTGAAGTAGAATCAAAATCTTTGTGTACATTTTCGTAACTTTCGCAAATTGTACATTTATGTTTAATCAGTGGTTTCTTAAATAAGATATCAACTAATGTATTTTATTAATTTTTTTTCTAAGTCATCTGTTTGTTACTATTTTTTAAATAAAAACTTTTGAATGGTCAGATTCAATTGGTGCATTTTTTATGCTCTCGATATGGTTTGCCGACAGACTGTAATCTGTTATTTTCAAAAGCAAATTGTCACCATCCCCTTCACAATTTTCGGTTCCTGAATGAAATAAATTTATACATAAAAGTTTTTGAAAGGTTCTTTCAAATTGTATAGGTCATGGGTTACGGCAATTTCCACTTTGTTGCCTAATAAGACCAAAATGTTGTTCCAAACAATCTTGATTTAATCTACGAGTAAATAAAAATTTAAATCCTATGGAACTTAAACTGTTCCAAATTTGAAGTAAACCATTTATTGTAATTTTTAAATAATTTACGCATCTCAGTTTATTAGTAACATTGAAAATCTGCGCTCAATTTAAGATATCCGTGCATTCATTCAAAAATGATATTTGATAGTCTAGCCCTTTAAAAGCCCAATTAAAGTTTTTTTGGAGATGATGGTTGAGAAGAATTGAGTAAATCAATTAATTTATCCATTAGCTTAAAAAATTCAGCTGTATGAATTGCTTCCACTGGTAAAGCTTGAAAATTGACAAATATCTTCATATCAGTAGCTACTGTATTGCTCATAACTTGTATAGCTAACTTCACCTTCATATTTTCAAAATTATTTGGAAAAACATGCGTGTCTGATATCTTGGGGGCTGCCCGATTACTATATTGTTTGTCAATGTCATAAAATCTCTTTAAGTGCTGCCAATTGTGTTTTAATTTACTGTTTCTTATGGCTTTAATTATATGAGGTATATCAAAGAGAAAAACTACTTTTTTATTTTCAATGTAAAAGAATGGATTTTCTGGAGTTACATTCAACTGCTTGACCATTTAAATATTATTTGAACCCATATCACATATTGTTGCTTGCACATTTAATCCAATATTTTCCAATTTTATTATCGCCTACATTATTATTATTGGAGGAATTATAAAATAAATGAGCTTTGACTGCAATTTCATCAAAACACCAAACCCAATTCCAATTTAATTCCGAAAAAGCGGCAATTTTCTTTTTGAAAATATTAAAAATATCTGGATTATTTAAACCAGGCTGCACAGTGATGTTTTGAATTAATTTTAACAAGGTACTTGGGCCCGGCAAACAAAAAATATTCATCAATAATTTGGGTCCAGTAAAAAACATGGCCAGGCATAATATTTTAAAATCTTCTAAAATAACTAGGAAAAAGTTACTTTTATCAAAAATATTTACTTTTTTAACATAAGTAACTAAAAAATAACTTTGCTTCTTTGAATAAAGACCATGATAGGGGATAAAATAAAATGCAACTGCCTCAAATTGCAATTGCTCAAGCTCAATATTGCTTTTAAACATCGTTCACGAAGTGAATCAGACAATAATGTCAGTTTTTTTCCATCGAGTTGGTCTAGTAAGTAGGTAAACATGTAACCTCCAATTTTCCAAAAGGTTTTTGCCACGATAAAAACCAATAATTATTAAAGATTAAAATTATATAAATAATAATGTGAGTCCTGATAGGTCTGGATGTCTGTCAAAAACACCCTGGCTTTTAAACGTTTTCCCACTAAAGAAGGTTTTGCTTTGTGCGTCAGAAATATAGGGACGTTCCATTACGCTGGGGGTGAATGCAACGGGGGAGGGCTAAATTTAATATTAGTGAGAGAGAACCAGTTGAGCAAGAAAATTTGAGTGGCTTTATTGAGGAGGGTCGATATAACACTCTTGAATCTTAATACAATAATGCAGGTGTTCGGCGATATATAATGAGACTTATATACCTGTGGTTTTTTTTTTGTCAAAGTGAGGTAAGATAATTCGCAATTCAATTTCAACTTGCCAGAAGAAAGAAAATAAATATATTGCTATCACCATCTCAATGACGTGCGATCATGAAATTAGAGTGTCAATGTTGTGATTATTTTTTATATCGTGTCTTATTCTTCCTGAATTCTAACAATTCAACAATTTTTATTTCGATTTCAGTGCTAATTATCTCTGAATTTATAGTATTTATTATAAAGTCAGATAGTTTATGTCTAGAATTGCTAACTGTTGTAAACAAAAACAAAGGAATCATTTCAAATTGCCAACAATCTTTAAATTCCTGCCTCATTCACAACAGCTTTAGTAACGAGAAACGAGAAGATTGTCATTGGATTTTCGATGTTACTTTATCGCTCGTCGATGTTGTGAACATTAGCTCACGGTGTAACCACGTTGTTTACTGGATTATATACACACATCAAGCCAATTTTCTATAGGTAGTCACTAAACAACCAGGTACCAGCTGATTTGTAGGGAAAGACTGTTTTATTTTTCCATTATTAATTACAAAATAGTGCTTTTAAAGGGCCAAACTGCACTAGGCATATCACGAAATGTGGCCATTAGTAGCCAGATACATTAGCGGCCAGCTCTTTTATTTGTGCAAGCAAGTGTAAACTAATTGAGGTAATGTATTTAATAATAAATTATCGTTGTTTAACAAGACTGATTTTTTTCAACTATGTTATTGGAAGGAACTGTTCATTCATATACAATACTTAAAATATAACTATACATATTTATATTATATCAAATATTAAATAAGTAAATCTTTAGCATATCTAAGTTGTCAACAAATTTCTTAATTTGTGTGATTTACCATACCTTACAAATTTTATTGAATATAAATCGACTTATGTGTGCTTGACTAATACTGTTCCCTTTGTATTTAAATATTTTGCAGAATAAAAAAAAATTAAAATATGCTTTCATCGTTGAATATTTTATTTCAGTGAGATTGTTTTTTTGTTATGCTGGGGAATACCCAACCCTAACATTGCTTGACATAGAAAAGTCTGAAATTAAATTAAAGATTAGAAAAAAAAATTCATAAACTACAAAGAATTTATTAGGTAAAATCAAGTAACAAGAAAATATCAACACGTAAAATTATAGTACAATACAAGTTTGATTTGTAAACCTAGGTTTATCACTAGTAATATAACAGGCTTATAATTTTTTTTCCGGAAATAACTGTAAAAAAATATGTTGAGTAGCTAAACTGTAAATAAATAGCAAGAGTCCGTAGGGATTTTGTCTGCTTTTTTTAAGAAATCTATTTTAATTTGTTGCTGAACAGATTTTTTTTTGCACTTGTTATATTTTTGTAGAATATTTCTCGCAATAATTCAGCACAACTATAGAAAAATGCACAAGTGAAATATTCGTTGAAAAATCTGTTTTACCTTTTTTCTCCAGTTGAAAACAAAGAATTCCCATGGAATTTTTTCGGTATACAGTGCACGGGAAATATCCTAAGGAAGTTAAACAAATATAGGTTTCAAAAAGTATATGTGCCTAAAAGGAATAAAACTAGATGAAAAGCAGTTCCTTATTATAATTAAATAATCAGGGGATTTATTATTTTAATCCTTGGATTGTGAAATACCCGAAAATAATACCGAATGCCGTGATTGGATTCCGTTGCTTTCACTTTTATTCAAATAAACTTCAAAATCAAACCGAACCGTCAATTAATTAATAAGTTGTTCCTGTTCTTAAAATGTATTGGAAAAATCACATCCAATCCTGTCCGCATCTATTCGAAATATTTCGAATTGTAGGTAGGTATGTTTCAAGAATCCTGTACAACAGCAAACTATTGTGCAACAAGTTGTTGACGTGTTATTCACCTCTTGATCTATATTATTATATAAAATTCTTAAGTGATTCACTCATTCATCGCGACTCGGCTCAAACGGCTTTACAATACTTTACATAGAAAGTTTGGCATACATGTTTGAATTTAGGGTGTAGGGGTTTGAAACGGATTATTCAATCTCGAACTCCAAGTTGAGACAACACGCTAAAAATAAAAATATTTTGAACTCAAAAATTATTTGCTATTTCGAAAGACACGAAACACGTGAGTTTTATTTTATTTTTTACATAGTACAGTACAGACTCATCCGAATGCTCTACAGTCAGAATATCTGTATAATTCGGACATGTTTTTTGCTACATATAATATTTTACCTTTTTTCGGTACCTATCATTAAAATACGAGTTAAAATACTACTAAGGATTTTGTTTAGATATTTTACTAGTGGTCGGTGTATGATTTCATCCCTTAATATCGTTAAGTATAGACCAAAGACAGGTAAAAAAAAATTGACAGATTTGTTTACTAATATGAACACGCCAACATTGTTCCCCTTCTTCTTTCCCCCCTTATAAAATAGTATGCAAGCCGTAATATTACTTATCGCTCCTGCGGCGCTATTGTCGATGACACCTAAGAGTATGTCTGTATCATGGAAAATCGGCAGCTTGTTTTTAATAACTTGACAGAAAAATTACATTTATTAGAAAATAGAGCATGTCAAAATATAAAATTTTCGCTTTAAAGTATACTGTGTCGATTTTAATACTAACATAAACATTTATAATACATAACTTGAATCAAAATGCATCATTGATAACACATATTATGCATCAATAAGGATCAAAAGACACTCCGCCATTAAAAGTAGTGCCTACTTTATATGATTAGGTGTATTAATAAAACAAGTTGATAATCCATAAATTTAAAACCGTTTACCGCTAGAAACTTTATGTAAACTGGGCCTTATGTCACTACTTTATCACTTCAAATTGTTCACCAAATCAGCGATACTCCCTCTTGCCTACGCTCTTGCCACACACACCGACAACGTCGCGTAGCCGGCACTCGTCTCCGCCATGTTCATGAAAACAGACTATCCAATCATTTGAACCCAAATATTACAGTAAGTAAATAAATTCTTAGGCTACTCTGCGAAAATTCTTTTAGAAAAGTAAGTACCACCTATTTTTAACTATTTCTTGTTTGCTATTACATTTACAAGTGTCGTGAGTTAATAGAATCTGATGTTTCTTTGTCAAAATTATTAATCGCAAAACGTTATGGAAAATTAATTAACGATTCAGATTTGGTTTTTGATGTAACATGCAGCAGAAAAATAGGTGATCCCTAACAATAATGTTATCAAAATTGATTTACGAAAAAAGAAATGCGGAATATAAATTTTGTTTCATAATATTAATATTTCAATTCATAGAGAAAATTACCTTTTATTACGTTCTCGCCGATATTTCAATCTGGAACTATTTATCGACGCGCAGCAAACCATCGAACGTGATCATTTTCTATTGGGCGTACTCGCGTAGGTATAGAGTCGTTCTTCGCCCTCACTGGTCAGCGGGATAGCGTGACTGACATTCCGCCGTGCGTTTGTCAACATTTTCGTTTCGTTTTGTTTGTTTGTCTAGTTCCAATTGAGTTAAACTCATTTTTCTGTATTTTTTCCATTAGAAAACTAATATAGAATACATAGTTTCTTGTTATTTTTTAGAAAAATCGTTATTTTTGATAGTGCATTTTTAGGTGAACCAGAAAAATACTTTAGATTTTTTCATAAAACAAGTATTTTCAACAAAATATATAAAATAGGTGTGCACATACTAATAATAAATACCATAAAGAAGCTGCCAAATGGCATATATGACTATTTTGGCGATCAATTTTTTGAAGAATGGTGCATCGATGGCCACTGCCATGAATTAATAAAACTCGTCTTCAGACAATAGTTCAAAATAAGAATTCATCATGACTACCCAGGCATTGCGTCAAAACAGAATACGAAGTATGAACACCAATGAATCAAATTTGTTTTTTCCTTTGTTTCTTTATAAAATTAGTATTATTCCCAAGTAGACCAGCACGGCGCCTAGCGACACCCTATTATCAATACTCTAATCAATTATCAGTTAAACATAGATTGGTTTGTAGATATGTTCTATATTGTTGTGGAGGATTCATTTTTACCTTGGAATTGATTGCCTTTGGCTCCACAAATGATTAAACTTGGTTTGAATTGGTATAGAGCCTCTTCGGCTCTGGCTCCAGGATGTAAACTACACAAGTGCAAGTTTAGTGACCCTTGGAATTGATTGCCTTTGGCTCCACAAATGATTAAACTTGGTTTGAATTGATATAGAGCCTCTTCGGCTCTGGCTCCAGGATGTAAACTGCACAAGTGCAAGTTTAGTGAGCCTAATGAAATATGTACCTATATATCGTCGACGTTTCGATAAGCAAGTCTGCTATCGTTTTCAAGAATAAAAGAAACTAAAAATGAAAATGGTTAGGAAATACAATAAAACAGTAAAAAGCTCTTGCAGATTGTCAGGCTTTGAACTGACTTTGACAAGATGACAATTATAATGCCATATTTAATTACTGGGTAACTGGTCTTCAGTGTGATATTGAGGTGTTATTTGGTAAATTAATTTGATTTTGAATAAAGATGAATGTGTTGCTTCAACTTCTGTTAATTTTAATAGCACTTGGTTACCTTTCACTAAAACAGAGTTTTATCCACAATACCGAAACAGAATTTTAGCACTCGACGCGCGTTTCGCTAACCATGTTAGCATCATCAGGAGATGATTAAAACTAAAATTAAAGTCTACCTAACTCTCTTTTATATTACCGTTTGCTTAATCAAGCGGAACTAAAAAGAACCAATCCTGGAATCCCACTAGTCACGCTTGATCAACCAATACAATGAACTATAGGGAATAGGCCCTCTATATCTATTTAAACTATTCTTGCATTTAATAATTTCCATACTTTCATATGCGTCTAATAATCTCCTATCAGTTATATTATGAATTAATTTTAAATTTTTAATTGTTATTCTATGATTATTATCAAAAGCATGCTCGGCAACACTTGATTTTTCTGTTCTACCATACTTTAAATGAGCTATATGTTCTTTGAATCTCGTTTGTATAGATCGTCTAGTTTGCCCAACATATTTTTGGTTACAATCCATACATCTAATTTCATATATTCCACTTCTTTCTAATATTTCAATTTTGTCCTTTGGACTACCTAATAATTTCTTAATGTTAAACTGAGACTGGTATACTAATTTTAAACCTACTTCCTTAAAAACTTTTTGTAGTCCTCTAGTATACTGAGGATTATACGGTATCGAAACATATTTTGTATTTTCATGCTGATTAACGAAAGAAGTCGAATCACGAATGGTCTTTCTAAACAAATGCCTATTAATTAGTTTATTTATTAAGTTAGTATTAAAACCATTGACTTTCGCTATATTCCTAATTGTTTCCTTTTCATTATTAAATCTTTCTCTGCTAAGAGGAAAGTTAACCAAACGGTGTACTAAAAAATTAAAGCTGGCCATTTTATGTTGGTCGCAGTAGAAGGAGTCATTAGGAATATATCGGTTAGTGGCAGTATCTTTTCTGTAAATATCAAATTCTAGTGTGTTATTATCGTTCCTAATCACTAAAGTATCCAAAAATGGTAGCTTACCATTGTTCTCGACTTCATAAGTAAATTTAATGGTGGGGAAACGGTTGTTTAATTTTGTTACAAAATCTTCAATATTATTTTGTTACAAAAAATTCAATATGGGTTATTTCGCTTAATTTTAAAGATAGAGGGTTGCAGTTTTCGTGACACTGCTACTTTTTTGTGAAACTAAACATGCAAACATGCCGTCAACAAAAATTTCATATCTCTCTTAGTTTTTGAGATACCGGGTTAATTTGAAAATTATCACTTTTATCTCAGTTGTCTCTTCACTTATTAGATAGCTGAAAATGTATTCTTATAGAAAACTTTTTCCGTAAATCCAGTGGCGTAGTTTGTTTTTTCTTGCGCCATCCTTTTTACAGTCATAAAGCAAACATATGTTTTTTAAATGAAACACTGTATATTTGTATCTAGTTAAATTCGGCATTTTCTGGGATTTCCAAAAATGTATAATAGTATATATTTATTTTTAAAACTAGCTGAATAAACTACAGTTTTCTCCAAATACATTATGTTATTTAATAGTAATAGCGCTGATGAAAAAAAAAATAAACATTTTGGATATTATTTGTTCTATAAAGAAGTTTTAAATTGATTTTGAAACATATTTTTTATTAACCCAACAAAACAACGAACCTACCTAAATATTTAACAGTAAATTATTAATAATAATTTAAATTTTTTATATAATATAATATAATAGCTATAGAAATTGTTCAAAATGATTACCATTTTCTCTAACACGATTCGCAGATTTTGGTTATTCGTTTTAGAGCGTTCATGAGTATTATTGGACGTCTTTGTTAATTTTGAAATGCGACGGATGGCGGAAGTTGACGTGGGTTGCGGTGACG
>MU182018.1:312835-336307 GCA_016904865.1 Pissodes strobi | reverse complement strand
TCAATATTTGAAACAATCACCTAATGTTGTATGGGGTGCTTCGTATATACTCGTGCAGGGAGTGGCTGGTTTAAATGTTGGAAAGGGGGATATCCTGTAAAGTTGCGCGTGGCCTGATCTTCATCTTAATGAAGAAAAAAATCATACGAGTCGACTTCAGAAGTCAGCCATATTAATAGGCAGTGAGGTGTCGTAGCAGAAAGTTTTTTTGTGAAATAATTTTGTGGTATTCTCTACTCAACCCGTTTTGGAGTTTCAAGCAGTACCTTTGGTCTACCTTTAGTGTATTCGTCAAAGATTCTGTCTCGTCCACATTTTGAGGCAGCACAGGGTTTTTGTCGTCTGCGTGAAGAGTCCTTCCACGACCGAGGAACTTTGTTTTTTTCCCAACTACGTGAAGGGTATTTCTTCCACCTTGGGACTTTAATAGTTCGTCCAACTCTCAGCACATAACCATCCATGAGCCGGTTTTTTTTTGTAATGAGCTGGGTCTTTTATGCGTAGTGTGACAATCAATTTGGGTATAAGCTTTATGTACCAAATAAATAACGATTTCTGTGCTTTATGCCTCTTTTAAGAAAATAAAAGTGATTTTCTACACATACCATTAAATCAATGGATGTAGCACTAGCAGTGTACCAATAGAACTCCTTTATTGCTGAACAATAAATAATTGCCTGCTCTTCTCAAAATGTATTATTTATTTTTATTGTGAAACTGTTTTATTTTGATCTTGTTTACTTACCTTCTGTTTTAAAAATATTAAGTTTTAGTTTATATATAAGTACATGTAAAAAAAGTTTAATTGTAGAAACCAAATAGAATATTTGAAAAGAGAAAATACACCTAGAAAGTGATTATAACATAATATGGATTACTATTCTTTTTCAATAAGATATAGATAATTGGATATACAGTTTTATAGCATGTTCTAGTTTAAACCTTAAACTATAAGACACCTAACGCATAAGAAGCTACGCCTATAGGTTACTCTTAGTTGGTTCATATTAACTGCAAGACGCTCGAATATTAGTGGCGGAAAGTAGCACAATACCGGCAACAATTATTAAGATCCACGTTCCTATAGATAAACAAGAACCCATTACCACAGTTATTAGCTAAGTTAAATTGAATCGACCAAGAATATCACATTGAATCTAAAGAAAACAAAGTTATTACATCTTTCCTTCTTACAAATTCCTTAAAAAACAGGCGTTCATAAACGAGGAAAAACAGTTGATTATTTCCGGTATATAAGTACTCTGCTCAGAGTGTTTTGTCCCCCATAATAAAAACGAGTTAGTTCTGGCTCAACATTAAAATTGCGAGTACATCCGCAAAACCTGTTTTTCCGATTTCCGTATGAATGACGAGGTTCTTTCATGGATTGCATGCAGCTGCTGAATAATATTACTAAAATCATTACTATCTATTAAACAATACTTTAGACTGGGTTAGTGTAGAAATTCCAAACACAATCATGGTACAACTTTCACATACTAAAAATAAAACAGAAAATAAGACTATGTTAAAATATTACACTGGTTTTATCACATACATACAATTCTTCTTGGTCTTTGCTTACAGAGAAAGGGTCTCAATCTCAACACACTTTAAATAATTTTATTAATTAAAATTGAAATTGCAAATAAGGGTAATTATGTTTTATCACAAAGCAGGTTTGTTTTATTCCTAATGATGTATTTTTAACTGATATACGAATTCCTACAACTTTCTCATTGTTTCGAAAGTACTTATCAAACAAAAACCAAAATAGCGATTTGCAACAGGATACAGTGTGTTTTGGAAACGTTTAGCAATAGATTCTTGGCCCATCAAGAGAGTCAGCCACATATCGATTATTGACCGTTAACTGCTCTTCAGTGTCTTCAGTGAATATATCTATTGTCGTATGGTTATAGTCCGGGAGCCAGCGTCAATTTTTGGTAATTATTTTAGACCGCTTGAATTCAACTTATATAGTATGTTCTTATATAGAGAAACACTGAACCGACCGTCAGCTGGACCGTCAGCGCTGGATGCTGCGGCGGGAAGACGAGATAGATGTAAAAAAATGGAATTCGGAATTATCTTAGACCGGTTGAATTTTTTATGATAAATTGCCTATGTTACCTAGTTTAAAAAATGAATAGTCAGCTGCGTGCCGGAATCAACGTTGTACGTCAGCTGGTCATGAGAAGGTGTAATAAAATTGAAAAAAAAATTATTTATAACCAAGCGAAATTTTTTTACCTGACTTAGGACTCATGTAGAAATATGAAAATAATAGTCAGCTGGGTGCATCGTATGACAAAGACCGTCAGCTGGAGCAATAAAGTATCATTACGCTCATACATCCAAGCGGCGCGCGGTAGTTTAAGTGGTCCGACTGACGATCTTCGTCTCAATATGCATTCAGCTGATTAGAATTTTCCAATTTTAGTTCATTAAAACTATTATACCGCTAAATATCAATTAAATATTCATTGATTTACCAAAGATACAGTTAGGTAAAATCCGCATATCAATAACGCTTAAAATTATTTTTTTTACTCATATATTCTCGAAATATTCGAAAATTATTTATTCAACGATTTACCAAAAATATAGTTACGTAAAGTTCACATATTATTAACGCATAAAATTGAGGTTTTTATTTCATTCAGATAGTGTGGAAATATTCGGAAAGAAATATTTATAATGAGTGTATGTTATTAAAAATTATCTTCATCATTGCTCTGGTTGTTGTCTGATGAATCATCTATTTCAATATTATCGTTGATGTCTCCTGCCTCTGTTTCACTGTTATCTGTAGAAAATAAATAAAAAAAATATTTATCAAAATCATGTTGCTTGATATGTTTTTCTGAAAAAATAGAAAAATACGTTTTTTCATACCTTCAAAGTCTTCATCAATATTTGTGATGCGTGTAATTGACGGCGGCAATTGATCTCCTTCAAACCATTTGAAAAAATACTTTTCATCTCGTTCTTCCCAACCGTAGTCAGATGGCGAGAACTCGGATGGTATGGGAAGATGTGCGTGACTCCAGAGATGTGCGATATATGATGTTCGGAGAAAATGTTGATGTAGTTCAGATTTGCAAGGCGGGAACATGGAACCATCAATTCCTTTTTCTAAATGCAGTATTTGCTTATTGTTCTTACTGCTAAACGCTTTTGTAAAGGTTTTTGTACGAGCAACGTTGACGTCATTAATTCTTTCAAATGCATACAATTTCTTCCAGTGTTGCAAAAAGTTGATTTAATTTGCTATGAGGTAGACTTGAAATTTCACTCAAAGCTTGAATATATGTTGGCGACTTTCGTAGGACGTTAAACGGTTTTTTTTTTGCCTTTTCGATAGAAGGCTGGATTAAAATCACAGCCCGTAAGCACATGAAAGGTTGGCAACGACGAACATAATTCTGCACCCAAGGTCTCATACAACTTCGTGATATTGATGTTTCTTTGATAAATGCCAATACCGACATGCATTGAAATTTCTAAATTACCTTTAATGAAATTCATATTTGCAAGCATAATCACCAAAATGTCAGTATCTGAGCATCTTATTGTCACATGGGCGTCAAAATCCACATTGCAAACATGATACACAATTTTCGTGTCGGCTTCTTCGTGACCCGTACATGACAAGTGTGGTTCTATTGTTGTTATTACTTTATTTTCTTGTACCTCATATTTATAGCAGTGTAGAAAATTCACATAAATTATTTTATTCCCAATAAATGGTGCCATGTAATCCTTTGACCAATCTTCGATAATAAATTCAACCAAAGCTTCTTTAAAATATATATTTTTCAATGCGTCAGAGAAATTCGGTGAACGTATTTGATCTGTCCCATTTATATTTTCCCATCAAGAAAAGGATTACATGGCGCCATTTATTGGGCATAAAATAATTTATGTGAATTATCTACACTGCTATAAATATGAAGTATAACAAAACAAAGTAATAACAACAATAGAACCACACTTGTTATGTACCGGTCACGAAGAAGTCGACACAAAAATTGTGTTTCATGTTTGCAATGTGGATTTTGATGCCCATGTGACAATAAGATGCCCAGATACTGACATTTTGGTGATTATGGTTGCAAATATGAATTTCATTAAAAGTAATTTAAAAATTTTAATGCACGTCGGTACTGGAAATAATAAAAAAAACATCAATATCACGAAGTTGTATGAGACATTGGGTGCAGAGTTATGTTCGTCGTTGCCAGCTTTTCATGCGCTCACGGGCTGTGATTTTAATCCAGCCTTCTATGGAAAAAGCAAAAAAAAACCGTTTCAGACTTTACGAAAGTCGCCAACATACAGTGTGTCCAAAAAAGTATGCAACATATGGGAAACTTCTTTATTATTAAATTCTCAGAAAATATTATTCTTCATAAAAGTTGGTGCTTGCCCTAAAACAGTAAACAAGTATTTCAAATTTTACGTACTGCTTTTAGTGCGGACGCAAATGTTATTTTTCCGAAATCGCGTCAAGAGTAAAGTACCTTAATTTATAAAGATACAGCAAAATCTTATAAGGAAAAGTTCTTCCAAATTAAAAAAGTAATCTAAATATGAAATTTGAGTTAACTACATCAATTTTTAATTTCCCTTTTTTTCTCGAACACATTTAAACAATTTTGGTCCAAAATAATTGTCCACAATAATTATTACAAAATACAATTGGAATGACTGACTAAATAATAATTAATTTCATATGTCAGAGCGAAGTAAAATTATTGCTATTTATTTGTTTTTATTTCAAATGCATGGCCTACTCTTCAAGACCAAATATTTTATATGGCTTTTTAGGATACTTGGGCATATTTTACTCATCGGGTGCAAAAGATAAATAAATTATTAGTTAGTTGTTTTACATGAAATGAAAAGAGTTGGGTCTATTCATGATTTTGAGTGGAAAATTTTTTAAATCAAAAGTGTTTAAATGTGTTTGCAACACATTGATACCTAAACTGGCTATTATCCCTGGAAAAACTGCAACATTATGCAACTATGTAACTAATTTCTATCTTAAATAAATTTTGAAGTTACTTGGCAAGTATACTAATAACAAAAGAACAAAAGATTCTCCAGTGGCGTAACGTTAAAGAAAAAATCGAGAAAAAAAAAGAAAAATTAAAAGTTGATGTACTTAACTCAAATTTCATATTTGGATTACTTTTTTAATTTGGAAGAACTTTTCTTTATATGATTTCGCTGTATCTTTATAAATTAAGGTACTTTACTCTTGACGTTATTTCGGAAAAATGACATTTGCGCCCGGACTAAAAGCAGTACGGAAAATTTGAAATACTCATTTACTGTTTTAGCGCAAGCACCAACTTTTATCAAGAATAAAATTTTCTGAGAAACCAATAATAAAAAAGTTTCCCATATGTTGCATACTTTTTTGGACACACTGTATATTCAAGCTTTGAGTGAAATTTCAAATCTACCTCATAGCAATTTAAATCAACTTTTTGCAACACTGGAAGATTATGTTTGTAAATTATATGCATTTGAAAGAATTAATGACGTCAACTTTCTCGTACAAAATCCTTTACAAAATCATTTAGCAGTAAAAATAATCAGCAAATACTGCATTTAGAAAAAGAAAATGATGGTTCCATGTTCCCGCCTTGCAGATCTGAACTGCGTCAACATTTTCTCCGAACATCATCGCACATTTCTGGAGTCACGCACATCTTCCGATACCATCCGAATTCTCGCCATCTGACTAAGGTTGGGAAGAACGAGATGGAAAGTATTTTTTCAAATGGTATGAACGAGATCAATTGCCGCCGTCTTGCCGTCAATTACAAGCATCACAAGTATTGATGAAGGCTTTGAAGGTATGGAAAACTTATTTTTCTATTTTCTCAGGAAAACATGTCCATCAACATGTTTTGATAAATATTTTTTTTTGTTTCTTTTGTACAGATAACAGTAAAACAGAGGCAGGAGATATTCACGATGACATTGAAATAGATTATTCATGAGACGACAATCAAAGCAATGAGGAAGATAATTCTTAATACAATGAACTCATTTTAAATATTTTTTTCCGATTATTTCAACAATATCTGAATGAAAACAAACTCAATTTTATGCGTTAATTATATGTGAACTTTACGTAACTATATTTTTGGTAAATCGTTGAATAAAGAGTTTTCGAATATTTCAACAATATCTGAATTAAAAAAAACTGAATTTTAAGTGTTAAGGATGTGTGGACTTTACCTAACTGTATCTTTAATTGAAATTTAGCTACATAATAGTTCTAATAAACTAAAATTGGAAAATTCTAATCAGCTGAATGCATATTGAGACGAAGGTCGTCAGTCGGATCACTTAGACTACCTCGCGCCCCTTGGATGTATGAGCATTATTATACTTAATTGCTCCAGCTGACGGTCTTTGTCGTACGACGCACCCAGCTGACTATTATTTTCATATTTCTACATGAGTCCTAAGGCATGTAAAAAAATTTCACTCGGTTATAAATAATTTTTTTTTTCAATTTTATTACCACTTCTCATGACCAGCTGACGTATAACGCTGCTTCGGGCACGCAGCTGACTATTTATTTTTTAAACTATGTAACATGGACAATTTATCATAAAAAATTCAACCGGTCTAAAATGATTCCGAATTCCATTTTTTTTACAACTATCTCATATTCCCGCCGCAGCATCCAGCGCCGGTAGCCCAGCTGACGGTCGGTACAGTGTTTGTCTATATGGGAACATACTATATAAGTTAAATTTAAGCGGTCTAAAATTCATGCCAAAAATTGACGCTGGCTCCCGGACTATTAGCATGTAGTAAGTACAATCTGCGCTCCAGAAATGTCAGGCAGTTCATTTTATATAGAATGTAAGAGGCCCAAGTATTGAACCGTGAGGTACACTCTACATTAACTTTTGTTGACAGTGCAGTTCTAACATGGAGATCAGATCAGTCTCTATCACCTGTGTTTTTGCCTTTCAAATATGATTTTATCCAGTCCAAGGCATTTCCTCGGATTCCATACATCTGTAGTTTTTCCAATAATATTCCATTATTCACATTATTGAAGATCTTAGAAAGATCTAAGCGCATCGCGCTTTGTTATTTAATGACTAAAATGCTTCGTCTACTACTACAATTAAACAATATGCTTTAAACGTGAATATTTTACAAAACATTTCGTATATTGGTCAAAAATGGTAAAATATAAAAACAAAGTTTCGCTCTCAAATATTAAAGCTACCAAATAATACCCCTAGAAACGTTTCGAACGCGACCGATGCGACGCGTGACGCCGCGCCACTAGGGGTATTTGGCGTCAAAACTTGGCCAAAATTATTTATATTTTTTTCCCACTAAAAGAAACTTTGATAATTTTTGGTGTTCATTTGTATATTATGAAGTTAGAATACTTAAATATTGAATGTTTCTTGAGTAAAGAGAACATTATAATAAAAATGAGGTTTCAAAGTATTTATAAAAATTATTTTAGTGTAATTATTTTATTATATCAAAGCTATACAGGGTGATTGCTAAGTCGAAGCAATTACCTTAGTTCTGAGGTTGATAGTGTCCGAGATACAGAGTGTTAAAGTTATCTTTTTGTTTTTGGTTTTTTTATACTTCTTACGTTTCTATATATAGATAACTTATTTAAATTTTGCACACAATGTATTGGAACCAATGCAATATCTATAAAATGGGTATCATCATAGTTTTTTGAAATATCTACAAAGTATTCTTTTTTCGGGGTCATGCCCCCTTTAACCCACTCAAACTTTTTACTAGGAGCCATGACCTCGAAAAAATATCACTTTGTGGATCTTTTTAGGAACTATTAAAGCCATTTTGTAGACATTGATCCTAGTACACTGTGTGCATAATTTGGATCTCTAGAAATAGGTATACGTGGAATATCAAAAAACTAAACAAATAAATTAACTTCAACACCGTGTATCTCGAACGCTATCGACTTTAGCAGTAATGTGAGTTTGGGATCGCTATCTTTCAGCTGGAGGGCGCGGCCAATCTGAAATAATAATTGACTCATTGTTCATCTTATCATGAAAAATCTTAACACACTTCTTGAAATAGCCAGAAAAGTTCCTTTCTAGAAAATTCCTTTACTTTTTTACGGAATCTGTAAAAAATAAGTCACTTAGTAAAAATCTGATAGTCGTTAATTTACAAAACGTCCAAAATAAAAAAACATTATACAGTGTGGTCACTTTAAGTGTGCAACAAATGTTTTTTTTTATTAGTTGCTCAACTAAAATGCAAGTATTGCCAAAAGTTGTGCAGGTTCAGTAATCATGCTATGTGCACTTAGAATGGTTGCAAGTCAAACAGCATACAGGGTAGATCAAAAAGTATAAAAATTGCACAAAAGTAAAATCAGCAAAATGTTATAAAGAAAAGTTGTTTTTTTTTTAATTATTTCAAATTTCCCTAAAAATAAACATTTAAAGTAAAAATTTTTACTTTGAATAAAAGTTTTTTGATATGTTTGTTATCATAACCAATGTTTTACCTCGTTATAAATATTATTTGCGAAATTTTAAAAGTGTGAAATATCATTGCAACAAACATGAAGTTTGTGATTACTTAAACAATTTCAAATCGAAGTTAATTTTGCAAATCCGCTTGAGTTTAGACAAAATTATGTAAAATTGGTTTGATTTTATTTAATTTATAAATGTACTTATTTAGGGTGGATATTAAAACAAAATAGGGATAATAATTTAAAAAAAAATTAATTTTTTAGAAGGCCGTGTTTTGCTATTTAGGCAAAACTTTTAATTCTAAACAACTTTTCTTATAATATTTTACTATTTTTTTTAAAAATAAGGGTACTTTACTCTTGTGCAATTTTTGTATTTTTGATCTAAACTATATACTGCTTGACTTGCATCCATTCTAAGTGCACCTAATATGATTTTTGAACATGCACCAACTTTTGGCAATACTTGTATTTTAGTTGTGCAACTAATAAAAAAATTCCCATTTGTTGCACACTTAAAGGCCGTTTTACATGCTGCAAGACAATCCGCAATTCTCTTGCAGCAAGACGTTGCAAGAGCAAGACGATAGTTGCAACATTTCTTGCACTTTGGTTTTACATGTCGCAAATTCTCTTGCAATTGCGACTTGCTACCAACCTTTGTAATCAAAACATATATTGTGGCAACATTTTTTTTTCTTTTTATAAATTTATTTTTCGAAATTTGATTCATTTTACTTATACATAAAAAGTAACAATCAAATATCAAATAAACAAACATCCATCAACTGTCAATCATGCGTGTCTAGTGACTTTATCGTGTCTTGGTGAGACTGATATTACTAGAATTTCCCCCAGACTTGCACTTGCACTTGCAGATATATCGAGCAGAAGCGATAAGTTGCAAGTGCAAGGGACTTGCGACTTTGGATCAGCTGGGCCTCAACTGCGCATGCCTTCGGGCAATATCTCTTGCGTCTTGCATGGTCTTGCACAAACTCTTGCAGCATGTAAAACGGCCTTAAGTAAAGGGTCGTGACAACTAACGCAATGATCCTACCTGTCAAAGTTGGCTGCGGTGTGATGTCATAATGGGTTACCTACGTAGCAATAATGTTTAATCCATGGAAACGAAGAATTTGAAATTTAAACTTGGTCAAGATTTGACGCCAAATACCCCTATATGGCGATGGTTTGTATTCGGTCAAGGTGTTTACAATTGACAACAATACTAAGCAAATACTTGTAAGAACATAATTTTTAAGTTTATATTCCTTCAAAAATAGTAAAAACATTTTTAAAATACATTAAAAATGTAGCATCTTAGGTATAAAAAATACTGGAATATTATTAAAGTCAGTTTTTGAAAATAAAAGCAAACATTTAGTTTTGTTTGATTATCTCAAAACAGCATTTTTGGTCATATTAATCTAGTTAAACATGTGTGCATTGAAATGCCTTCAATCACGTTCTCGTGCAACTAAATTTATACTGTTACCAAAATTTTACCATGGAGTCAAAGCAAAATAAATACATTTTATATCCAAAGTTTACTTTGTGGGTTTCCTTTCGTTTTATATGCACTCAACTCGATTTGATGGAACTTTTATTTATTATTCATGTTTTATGCTATGTATATAGCAAATCAACAGGTTTTCCTTGAAGTAAACACATAGACCATTTCGACTGTGAATCGATTTCTCATAAACTTCACAAACTCTTTGGATAAGGACATTTATTTAAGTCAGGTTCATGCCGCATTTATTATCGTCAATTTCTCTCCACACCATTTGGAAAACTGTTTTAAAATTTCTAAACGGTGTGTTCTTATTGACTGCATTATTATTATTATTATTATTATTATTATCGTTTTTATTTTTGCTCTTTTTTCCCGGTTTCTTTCTAGGCAGACGGGTGTGTACCAAGCCTGCCTAGTGCGTGTATTGCATAAAAAAAGTTCGGGCTGTGTTACATGTCTTTAAGTATATCTGCTGTTGCTTCCTCCATAATTTTTAGTAGTCTGATTCGTGTCTGTGCTGGTGCATATATTTTGATGTCATCCATATATATAGAGAAGGTAGTTAATTTCTACCTAGTGCGCTTATTGCTTAAGAAAAGTTTGGGCTGTGTTGCATGTCTTTAAGTAGGTATATCTGCTGTTGTTTCCTGTATAATTTTTAGGAGTCGCATTTATGTCTATGTTGGTGCTTATATTTTGATGTCATGCATGTAGAGAAGGTAGTTAATTTTGTGTTCTACTTTGTTCTGATGTTTAATCTGAAAACCGTATTTTGTATTATTTCATGTATTGGAGAGTGATGGGTTCAGGTCAGGCAGACCCATAATGCGCTTTGAAAAATTCTTCTTTTACTTTTTATACTGTTGGTTTTATTTCTTCTGTTGTTAAATGTATGTTTGTTTTCCAGGTGTTGATGATGGTTAGCAGAAAAATTCTTATAGTTGATATATTTTGTTGAATTTACAGTTTTTTGTTTAGCCATGAATGCGGCAGGTGGCACAGAGTAAGTAGACTGCTTTCTTGTAATCTACGTAACATGTTCGTAGGTTTCTTCAATTTGTCTCATTATTATTAACAGTTCCTTGCATTCTTGGCCGTACCTCCTTCAGCCTTTTTATTTTTCCGAGATTATATTATAATTTTGAAGGTGTTGATCTATTTTTTGCATATTGCTGATGCTATTATTTTATGTACAGTGCCTGCAGACAAGTTATTTGTCGATAATTAGCTGGATTTTCTGTGTTGTGGGTTTTCGGTTTTATATATATTTTTATGTTATTATTAACATACAAAAACTCGAAGATATTGAGCATGCCAGGGACATGTTGCATGGAGTCATTTAACTTTATACAGCGCGATGCAGGAAGGATATATAATAAACGATCTCGGTACGCACGCCACTTGGGCGTCTGCGTCTGTCAAGTATATACCGAGACATACCAACCAATTTAAATATCGTGGGTTGTAGTCGGTAATATGAAGAAACAGTTTTTCATCATTTGAAGGATAAGAGGGAAGAACAAATGATGTCCACTTTTTAATATTCTTTTGGTATTGAGGGGTAATAAATGTTGTGTTAAACTATATTTGAATAGAACGAACGATGAGCGTATTATAAAATATTTTAAAATTGGCCAATTTCACAACCTAAATATGAGTATTTGCAGGTTCTAAAACGATTTTGCCACCCAGCTGCTCAACATATTTATTAAAATTTACTTCATAAGTGACTTTTATAGTACTAGTGAGATGTAACTTACTGGACATCGTCTGTTTGGTATCTAAGTTATTTTTTTTTTCTGTAAGGGATTTTGAAAATATTAGGTTAAACATTTCTTTGTCCAAAGCCGAACACATGAAATAAAGTGTTTGATTCATTCATTGAGATACTTTTTTAATGTGTTTCCAGCGGTGATGATGATGATAAGAGAGCCTAAAGAATATAAATTTGCTCTACAAATAAGCTTGCTAATATTTACCTTAAAATATAAAAAGCGGATCTTTATGAAATTGAATTTAATTTATCTCTTGTAGTCGATGCTTCTCAAATGAACGTCGGTCTCGGCACTCTCATTTCTGAAACACTATGACTGCCTTTCTCAATTTAGATACTAGTTAGTGTCCCGACGCATTATTTTAATTTTCTTAAAAAGTTACTATGCGGTTTGCACTCGGGTTTACAGCATATCCAAAGGTATCTCAAGGACATAAGCTGCTTTAATTTCAAGAAACTCTGCAACCACATTGCAGATTTTATTATCAGCAATGTGTAATCAAAGATTGATCAATAGGAGACAAGTACACAAATTATATTAAACAATATCGCCATTTCTTCCTACTTTACGTGCCAATAATATATTAAAGCGGAATGAAGCATATATGCATAGAAGCAAAAGTGGTAAGCGACTACTTAATATAGAGGATAATTAAGTAAACAATACTTTTCATTTCATAGCAACCGTGGCGCCAACAATGTTGGCGAAGAAAGTAAAAATAATAAAAGCAATAGAATCACATGTGGATACATTAAAAGTATCATTGGTCCAATAAACTTGTGTATGTGCCAAGGCCAAATATGTTCACCTTCGCAATAAAAATATGTACAGGGTGGCCGGTTTATTATGGGATGGGATCTCAGAATCTACGGGGTGTACCAAAAAAAGCTGAATAGAAAAGTTGTTTGGATTTATTTATTTATTTATTTGGAATAGGTACTTAACAGATACATCCAATTACAAAGTACACTGAGATACAAATATGGTTAACTTATACATCTTAGCCTAAATTACATAATTTAAAATTTACAGTTTTGTATAAAGAATGGCTTTAAAAGCATTTAAACTAATACTAAATATATCACAGTCAGGTAGGGTGTTAAGCAATTTACAAGCTCTGTACTTAAATGAATTCATACAAAAATTTTAATGGGGAACATCTTGCAAGTAAAAGGTACTTGAAGCAGTTGAAGCTCTTGTATTATACTTAGGCACCTTAAAGGTAAGCTGTTCTAAAAACTCCGGATTGTCAATTCCAGAGATATAACAAATCAGCCATTTGCCGTCTCTTTTCGAGGGCAAGCAACCCATATTACCTTACTTAGACTTATAAAATATTATATTTTTATATATACCGTGTGTTTTTATTTTCGTGAGGTGGGCAAACATGAAGTTCCTTATTTTAAATAGAATATTCTATGTATTAAGACTTTTTAAATTCCTCCTCTAGATATATTTTATATATAATATCCTATACCTAAGTCTAACCGTTTTTGACATATTTTGATTTTATGTCAAATATTACGTATGTAGGTCTAAATATAATTATCAATTTTTCAGCCTTTATTATTTATTAATTATTTGGTTTCCTTGTATAAGGAGATCTATTTTAGTGGTCGTTGTTGACATTTTTATAATGAATAAATACAGGGTGATCAAAAACTAACATTAGAAATAAATTTAAATAAAAAAACTCGTTAAAAGTAATTTTTTTTTTCGAAAACACCCTATTTTTATAATTTTATCTTATTAACAATAAAAATGAGGGCGATTTTGTATAAGGTTATCTATTCCAAAAATTCGTAATTTTTGAAATATTGGTACATTTTTCTATTGTAAAAATGCTATACCACTTTTAAGTTATGTTATTAATTGGCCATGACGACGAGGCGTGGCAGAAAAAATCAATGACACTGTTTCTTATCGTTTGACAATACAGGGAAAAAAGCTATACTAATATTAAGATTAATAGTCTTGAATTAACGCTATGCTATATTCCCCATTCCGCAAGTATAACAATACTCTATTGTAATAGAATCATATAATCTTGAATATCAAGTACTGGTTTTCATCTTTTAAATATAAAAACTACTTACAATTAAGAATAGGTTAATATTTGTATCAATAATTGAGGTATAATTCGTTTGAATTTTATCTATTCTTGTTCTGATAATAGCAAACTCGTATTTTGAGTGTATCTATATTTGGTATATTTGTATTGTTCTTGATTCAAATCTGACATATATATGAATTAAAAAATAATTTATTTTTGGACGTATATAGTTTTATTGTATATAGTTTATTTTTATTAAAATATAATACATATATATTTATAATATAATGTGTAATACAAAAAAACAGTATTCGGCATTTAAATATTTATTACAATAATTCTACACGATGAAGCGAAAAATGGTTATACATATACGAATGCATCTGAACTGCAAAACGAACAAAACTGGACATTATACATAATGCGTAAACTTAACAATGCTTTCAAGTACAATAACTCGGTTGAGTAAAACATTTGAATGCAAAAGTTGTAGAGACTGCTGAGGGTTTTAAATTTAAACTATTTTTTTTTATATAAATAGGCAAGTATATCGCTTTTAGGGTTGATTTAAACAATAAGCTATACATGTTGGGTCTCTTTGAATATTCATCGGTGAAGAAGAGTCCACAAGTGTCGATTAGAACAGAAAACAAGGGACATCATCGACGTCGACACTTGTGAATATTGAAAAACGCCCAACATGTATAATGTCGATACATTAGCCTATTTAAATAATCCCTAGAAACGGCATAACTGAACAAGAATAATATTATATTATAATTATGTATGCTGCAACTCAAAAAAAATATTTAAATATGTAGCTGACTTATTTGACAAACGAAAAGTAGGACGCCATGATTTGGCGCCAAATACCTAACAAAGTTCTCTACATTTATTAATTTAAATAAAGCAAGCAATATTTATACCTACGTGTACATAGAAATGCAAATAAATTATTATTATTATCGTATTTACGTTTAAACTAATTTGTGAGGTCTTCCAATACCCATTCGCTTAGCAAAGCTTCCATTTTAAAATTAACTCAAAACGAAATCAGGAAACGAACTGGTCAGCCCTATAGTCGAACATCCAATGCTAGGCTTCATGCTATAACAATCTGATGCAACAGGCACCCGCTAAATCGTAAGCTTCTTATGAATAATAGTTATACTTCTTTTTTAATATTCTTGGAATGAATATAAAAGATTTACTTTAATTATAAGTGTATTGGTTTTAAGGAGAATATAATTCTGTTCAAAACTACTTACAAGTATCGAATGTGATTTTGCACATTTAAACCAAGAATATTTCCATTTGGCTTAAGTACTGATTCATCTTATCTTAAGTTTATTGTTTTTCTTGAATATAAGAACACTCTATTATCAATTCAATTGAATTAATTGTAGATTACTCTCTTACTTCATGTCAGTCTAAGAATTCAAGTATTGCATTATTCTTAAATATAGAGCAGATTTTTTTCCGTGTATGTAGGTCTAAATATAATTATCAGTTTTTCAGCCTTTATTATTTAATCGGAGTTGGTTTCCTTGTAGAAGGAGATCTATTTTAGTGGTCGGTGTTGACATTTTTATAATGAATAAATACTGGGAGATCAAAAACTAACATTATAAATTTAAATAAAAAAACTCGTTAAAAGTAATTTTTTTTCGAAAACCCCCTATTTTGATAATTTTATCTTATTAACAATAAAGATAAGGGCGATTTTGTATAAGGTTATCTATTCCAAAAATTTGTAGTTTTTGAAATATTGGTACATTTTTCTATTGTAAAAATGCTATACCACTTTTAAGTTATGTTATTAATTGGCCATGACTACGAGGCATGGCAGAAAAAATCAATCGAGCACTACAGAAATGACACTGTTTCTTATCGTTTGACATATACCTAATTATTATTAATAATAATGCCGGCCGGGGCGATTAAGTTATTAACACAAAGATTATTTAAATTTATTTATTATCTATAGGGAATGAAACAAAGTTTATCAAGAACATGCTAGACATTTGACATTTGCTGATAGATATCTAGATAAACAGCGTGCACGTTGCCAGCATGTGTAGGCATTTGATAAAAGTTACAATATAATATCACATTATTATTAACCTGAATAGCTAAAAACTTACCTAAACACTTTGGAATAATTTGTTCAAAGTACCAGGATTTCAATAATTCTTCCATTATTAAACTCTTTCAACTATTTCACACGAAAAACAACCGCCCGCCATAAAATCGTCTTCCAAGCAGTACTGCAGCAAAGCCACAAATAAAATTACAGGGGACGTGGATACGAACGTGTTTAATCAATCATGCGCATTGAAAACTGTAGTCTGTACTCAAGAATAGTAGGTAAATGCAATATTAACTATTCTTGGTATAAGTATAAGATGTGTCAATACAAATATATATTTAAACTTAAAAATGGAGTTAGTTTTCTTGATTGGAATGTAATTATTATTATTATAATAAGAACAAACTTTCTTTATTCAAGTCTAATATTTTATTATAAAAATAAGAATACTAGACACTTCTTTGAAGACAAATATGCCTTTTATAGAAGATTTTTTTTCTTCAATATATCCTGTCTGCTATTCTTATTCTAACGATAAGATAATTGAAATCGAGTAAATACGCATCTTACATCCAAGAATAGATGAATATGTAAATTATGCCTTGAATAAACTTGACTAAAGCATCATATACTTGCACCAAATATTTATCTTTAAGGATAAGACTATTCTT
Source organism: Pissodes strobi (assembly GCA_016904865.1). Classification (NCBI taxonomy): domain Eukaryota; kingdom Metazoa; phylum Arthropoda; class Insecta; order Coleoptera; family Curculionidae; genus Pissodes; species Pissodes strobi. Next base: position 319,670 of record MU182018.1, on the reverse strand, counting down.
ATTTGAAGATTTGATTTTTTTTTCGTGCACCAAACATTTACCGATTATCTTCCTTGTGTTTCCATCTCTCTTATTTTCTTTTCATTTATGCAAATTTCTTAAGGATTCCATACAATCACTTTTAAACAAGTTTAAATAGTTGTTCTTTTAAAATTCAAGTCCAGAGTTGCCTGTCGGATGGAAGTTTCAGAAGATTCTTCAAAATTAAATAAGATGTCAAGAAGTTGATTTTTATTGTTAAAAACATGACGGCCCCTTTTTTGAAACAAACTTTAATTTCTTTTAAAGCACTCGTAGACTCTATCAAAATCCATTTCTGGGTGGCGTCTTAGCGGGAATTTGATAATATATCTCCTTAGCGCCAAGACTGGGCTTTTATTACTCGATAAATAACATTCCAGCATATCGGCCCTTTCTTCTGGGGTATACATTGAATCTGTAGTATATTAACATAAATAAAGCGATATAACAATAAAATAACAATAAGAATAAAAAGTGAATGAGTAAGGTGACATAAAAACTGCCAAACATTGATTTCCAAACTTACAGGATAAAACTTAAAAGCCATATAACATTTTTACAATAGAAATATGTTAAATTGCCAATATTTCAAAAATTAAAATTTTTTATAATAGCCTTATACAAAGTCACTCTTATTTTTAATGCTAAATAAGATAAAATTATAAAAATAGAAGGTTCCTATTTGGATAAAATGAACGATTTTTTCATTTAAATATTTAACGTTATTTTTTTACCACCCTGGTATTTATTTATTATGAAAATGTCAACACAACCCACTAACGTACACTACAAGGAAACCAACTTCAATTTTATAGTAAGTTATATTTAGATTTGCCAACGTCATTTTTGACTTTACATTCAAAATATGTCAAAAACGGGTAGACTGCATGGGTATAGGATATATAAAAAATATATCTAGAATGTATCGAGGAATTAAAAAATGCCTTAACATATAGTGTATTCTATTCAAAATAAGGAAGTAGATACTTTCCACAAAAATACAAACACTATATATATATTTTTTTGGAGGTTTTTTAAGCCGGTTCAATTTAGATTAGATATAGAAATATATTCTGACCAGAATTCATGGTGAGTCCTTATGTGCGTAACATTACGCCAACGTAACGGCGTTCTGTGATCTGATTGGTTATAGCAGGGCACGTGATATACGCGGCGCCATGTTTTTTTGCGCTGTCAAAATTACGCCGGAGATACGCGGAAAAGTTGGATTTTGTTCAACTTTTCAGCGTAAAGGCTGACAGCGGCTGTCATTTTCAGGATTCGGGTTTGTTTTGCCTGATCTGATTTTTTCAAATATTTATATATTACCTATGCATCTGATGCTGTTCTAATTTTTTGTACATTACGTAAAGCTTGTTAATTTTTTGCCGATATGCGTTTTTATCGGCAAGAGAACATCTTCTAAGCTTAACAACTAATGTCCCTATTGTATAGAGAAGTAATTCACTATACATATTTGCCATATTTTTTGGTTATGTTTATCATATGTTGACATGACTCCAAAACGCTTACGCTTACATTCTTACATTAGGACGTTACGTTAAAACCCGCGTAAAATACGTTACGCCGACGATATGCACATGAGGACCCACCATCAACGTCTTTTTCGGCTATTTAATCGACATCATAAGCGGTCTGTGGGGTGAGGGGGAATTATAGGTGAATATGTTATTGGTTCATACACAAATAAAAAGTTCTAAAATATGCAAAGAAAAAAAAACAATAAAATATAAGGTATACAAAGAAACATATATGAACAAGTATCCTTCAACAGTAATGAACGTCAATAAATAAAATAGCTTAGTTGTAATGGATTCGAGATTCCCGCAACAAATGCACTTTCAAAAACTTTTTGAAAATAATTAAAGACACCGTTGACTTAACAGCATCAAGCAGTCTATTAAAATATTTAAGGCCAAACTAACCCAAACCAAAGTTTACAGAATTAAAAATATAAGTTGATTCACTCCGCGCCATCGTCAAATTTCACTCCGCCGCTCCCCGCCTGCCCGGTAAACTGGTGCCAGTCTACAGTGGAGAGCTGGGTGATTTAAGTTTATTTTAAATTTGTTTACGGTCCGGCGTATAGAGTGAGATTTCAAAAATAGCGGTTGGTTTTTGGTGAATTTCTTAGTAAAATGTCTAGTCGAAATATTTGTTCAGTAGTTGATTGTGAAAGACGAATGGCAGACAATATATCGCTCTTTAGGTGCCCAAAAGGGTAGATATGTATTAGTTTATTATAAGCTTTTATTTAACTTCACTTGTATGTTTGGGTCAATCTTACAAGTTAAATCTGTCCTACTTCCCATCAATGTTCAATATTAATATCGATTTATAGTGAGTACAATAGAGTGTGTAATAAAAAAAAAACTTGTAGGTGTCGAGCCTGGAAAAGTGCCTTAGAATTTATAGGATCCCACAAATATGTGAATGATACACCAATGTAATGTCATAGCCGTATTAGAATGTGTGGTTTGCATTTGAATGAAAACAGTTTTGCAAATTCTTCTAGGAGCTGTATACATTCATATGCTGTTCCATCAACCGGGTTACCAACTAGAAAAGGTAACTTTTAATCAGATTTTGTGCATTTGCAAAATAATGTAAGATGGGTGCAAATATAGGTTTATCTAAAAGTCTACTACTTTAAATTTTGTGCTAATTAGTTATTGTGGTGAAATTAACGAAATATAGAAATTGCTAAAATGTAGATAATTAGTTTTGCAAAACTTTTTCCAAAATAATTTGTAAAGTTTTGCAAAGCTATGATGTAGTTCATCTCGAAAATAAATTAAAATAAAGAATTTTGCACGGGGTATTAAATTTCATTCTTGAAGTAAAATATAATTTATTTTACAAATTTTATTTAAATATGCAATCGTATTTACCGTATTTTTTTTTAAATATGCTGAATAAGGCTTTTACCTTTTCATATTTTTTTGTAACTTCACAAAATATATTTTTCAAAATTTTAATGAAAACATATTTCATTATTTAAATTCCTCCATTTATTACTTACTAAGCGGGAAATTTTACTCTATGTTCCCAATAGCGCTTTGACCAAAGTAAATCGCGTCAAACTCGGCTCTTATTGCCTCAAAACCCCCTACATTTTTTTAACGTCGCGTTGCGTTCTCGGCTCGCCTTTGATATGACGATTTCATTGAATTGGCGCTTAGTGTACCAACTTATATTTTTAATTCTGTAAACTTTGCCCAAACGGTTGACTGAATTATTAGTCAACGCCCAAACTAAACATAGTAGATAACAACGATGATACAATACTAATGTAATAAGAGACACATATTATTAGCCATCACCATCAATCGGCTTCCGAAACTGGTTTGTCTCCGAAAATAATTATTTTCGTATTTTGCAGTTCTCTAATTGGTTAGGTATATTTTATGACGTTGACATCTATCATTTGGTTTTAATACAGTTTTGTTTCGTCGTAATCGTCCATATGAACAACTTCAGTTCACTATTTTTAAATACTCTTTGGATATGCACGCATTTATTCTCTTTTCTCTCCGGGAATTGTATCCAGTGGGATAATTCTGAAGATACATCATCGAGAGTACTTCCAGATTCAACTCATGGCTTATCTTCATCACTGCTTGATGAATATTGGTTTTTCTTGGTAGGTAGCTTTTATTTCTTTCCAATAGCTTTTTGCTTTCGCCGTTTGTTTTGCTTCTTTATTTTAAGCATCGTTCTGCTCTTGTTTGTATTTCGTCTTTCTTCGCTTGTATCCTTTTTCTTCTAGCAACCTTATCGTTTCGCTTTCTTTTTTTTTCGTGATAGGTCTACCATTCTTTTGACCTGGCAGTATACTTGGGTATGAGACCAAATAGCACACGCCTGAAAACGAATGACGCAATTTCATCTGACAAAGAACATGTAGATGGTGCTGTCATTTCCGAGAAAGGGACAGGTAGTTGTGTCTTGAGCAAGGTCAGGTTCTTGAGTAAGTCATTGGTTTTCATTTTTCATTTTGCCTAGTTGATGTTGCATATGACCTTAAAACCGCTGATATATCACCTTAAAGTTCTGTGTTCTATTAATAACTCGTACTAAAATGTAACTCCTGACGATATGTGTATGTAGACGTAGGCACATTGAATCTGAAAATTCGCGTTTCAATAGATGATCCTATTAAAATTTTCGTAATTGACATGGTGTCTGGATGTCTAGATTGGGTGACGCTTATGCAATATTATTGAACAGGGAACTGATGATTAGCCTGAGAATAATACACCGTGTAAAAACTGTTAAAATCAAGATTTTATACTTAACTAGTTTCCACCACTGGAAATGGGCACTTTTCTATTTCATATCAAGTTTTGACCTCAGTTGAAGGTTAAAATTAGTTTGTCACAAGAACATTTATTACCTCGATTCTTACACGATTAAACGGCAAATCTTATTGTATACAATAGCAATCGCATACAGTTTGATCAACAAAAACATATTTTTAAAACATAAATTGCCAAAACTACAAATTAATAGTAAAGCGTATTTTATCTAAATTACATATTAAAAAAATAAAGCAGCATATTTTCAATTTTCTTAATGTTGACATCAAGTTTCCTCAAATTTTTAAGGTAAAAAGAAAATAGACTCATAGGTTGCTATAATATGGTGGACCTTCGGTTATACGAAATGTATATATTTTTAAAGTCAGTGCTTTGAGGAAAATTAATAGTTATTTTGGAATTGACAAATATTTCGAGATTGGAATGCTGGGCAAGAGATGTCCAGAGAGCTTTTTATAAGCTTTCGGTCAATATCGTCGCCTTCGTCAGGGCTAAAAATTATTTTTATATAATAATGTTAAAATGCTTTGATTTAAACATAATTTGTTTGGTAATATCTATACTGAGAAACTTGTGCAAGCTAGGTGCACTTCTCTTTTTTTTATAATAATTCTAATTAACAGATTCCGAAGTTTTTTCAATGTCGAGTGCCTCAATTGGATTCATTCGGTTAGCACTGATTTAGATTATTAACTTTATTAAGTCTTTTACGTATATCTGTTTTGGTATGCTTAAATAATTTAGAAGTTTATTTACATTACAGAAACTTTAGCGTTCTTTATTGTTAATCTTACTGAAAAACACTCAAATAAGTACTTCGAAGACTGTTCTAACAACGTTTCAAGTTCTAATTTGATTGTTTGGCTTTCGAAAATGTGTTCTTTAAAACATTATTTAGAATCGATTTTTTTGCGAATTTGTTATCGAAATTAGTTTTTTTTCGACAATCATCTTTAATTTTGGGGAATATGTTTCATTTATAAACAAGTGCATCGCATACATATTCTGTTTAACGTTAATGATAAACCAATCGCTCATCCAGAAATCTTACCATAAAGTAAACACCATAAAACAAACACCACGGTATAAACGATATTATTTGTACTCTGCAAACACTGTGTGCACTGTACGAGTTATATAAGTAGAAATAAATCTCTGCAGATGGCACATTACACTTTTGCACCATATAATATGTAAAACGTGAAGTTTGGATATGGGTTAGTTATATGTACGTGTTTCAAACACTGTTGTATATTATATAATAGCCGACCTACCTAATTTATTAAATTAATATTGTGGAAGGTCGGGCAACATGTCCTAAATTATTAGTGAATAACGGTGCTTGCAATAAACCAAAGCTTTGTAGTAGTAAAAGACACCGACATCAATAGCGCATCGTTAATGGGACCTATTAAAATTACGGTGTATATGTTATTCCCTATTAAAGTATGAGGAATGCAATGTTTTAGTTGTTTTATTCAAACACCTTTGAAATTGGGTTATTTATTTAATAGCATCTGAGTTTATATGTTCCATGCAACAAAGGCTTAAAAATACGTTCCTGCATGTAGTAAAAAAAGATTTCAATTAAAAAACACCTGATATTTATTTAATACCAGATTCAGCTGGGTTTATTATCGTTTTGAGCGTCGGAGAGGTAGTGAAACCGAATTTTTAATTTGCCGACATGCTCAAGATTGGGTTAGTAGGGTAGCAGGCTTCAAGAGTCACAAAATAGTTCACGGAAAGTGAACTTAGAAATATAATGAAATAATAGGCGAGACCGGCAATTTTGATACCAGCGTCTCATCTAAAGTGATGGCTAACTACGGTAGCTAGTTCGAATATGGATGCGTGAGGATCAGTTTTAGAGGAATATTATTCACAGTTAAAATTGGGTATTAAATGTTTTCAATATCTTTACCCTTCGAAGTACAAGAAATCTTGGCTGTAAACCATGCCAAATAGGACTCATTCATGATTATTACTACAATGCTTTGATAAAGTTCGCCCAGCCGTTGTTGACCCTCGAAACGCATGCAATTGCATGCGTTTCGAGGGTCAACAATGGCTGGGCGAAATATATACTTCAAGCAACAACCATTGTAGTCATCACCCTGATTTAAGACAGTAATTTGCGGTGACCACCTATCGGGTGCAGATAAATTCACTGTGTACAGGGATTTCTAGTATATTTTGCCTGCTACCTACAGCGCTTATTTTATGAAATATCGAAAAATATCAAGGTTCATGTTTCATTAACAGGAGGATTTTTGATCAGAACAAATAAATGAGCATCGCAAAGCTGTCAAAAATTATCAGCCTGTGTTTTTTTTAATGGATCGCCATGCCCTGCCTGTAATGGTTCAATTCAATCAATCAAACCTGGTATATTCGGAATCAATATTGAACGGAATATTGGATCAATGAACCACATTTATTCATTTCCATCCATTTAAAAAAAAATTATATAT